>CM037851.1:209183309-209204091 GCA_021234595.1 Delia radicum
AAAAATTAAAGTAAAGGCAGAAGGACAAGAACAACAGCAACAACAACAAAAAAAAAGCACAAAGATCAAGCAAGCACTTCATAAAGGCAACCTTTACACAACTCGTACTTCTTTAGATTTCATTATTTAAGTTGACATTGGGGAATTTATAGCGAACGTATCGAACAATCAACAGGATGAATGTGAAACGAAATACAGCAACAACAAAAAAAATCACATACCGTCTTTTTATATATCGATTTTGTTGCTTTAAGTTTGACTAACATCATAGAGCGCTAGTTAGTGTCAGTCAGTTTTACACCCTGCATCATAAAAATCATTAAAGTCTACTGCATATGAATAATCCAAAACTTTAAAAAAAGTTAAGATTATAAATATCTTATCCTATTTAAGTGATATTTTTACGAAAATTATGCAAACCATACATGGGACTAATTAATTGTATGGACTAATTAGTGGATGATTTCATTACAATTGCATTGATATCAATTGTAATGAAATTATTTTCATTAGCATTTGTTTAATTAATGCTAATTAGCATTTGTTTAAAAATATGGGAAATAGTGGAAATTAGATTACATATGATTTTCTAACAATTGTGAATTGTTGTGGTGTTTGTCTTAGCTATCTCCTGCAATTACAATTAAATGTAAAATCGACCCCGTGTAATTGAAACTGGTTTTAAGCCACAGCAAAAATCGACCTGGCTTTAGATCAAGCGGTTAAAGCGACTGTCTAAAGTGTAGTGCGAAGTGCATGTGGCAAAGAAAGTAGGTTCAAGCCACGGTCAGGATTGCATTTAATAAATAAACATTTCATATAGATGCAATCAAACAATAAAAAAAACCATAACAAATAATTACAGTATTGTCAAAAGGATTACTGATGAAGGTTGTGTTACCAGATACCAGGGACCGTAATCATTATGAGTTTTATAATAAAAATTTGTTATTATGATTATGTTATGATTTTTAAGGATTTTCTTCAATGGTAATGATTATTTTTGAGTAATAATAAAAAAAATCCGCAATAATCATTATTTTTGAGCAAAAAAATAAAACTCAAAAATAATCATTATTTATGATTTTTATTTTTTCGCTCAAAATTAAACTCACTTTCATGTAGGTGTAAATATATATACATATTAGGGTGGGGCGATAAGTATGGAAGGAAAAAAAATCTTAATGGGCGCTTCGCGTTTCTGATTCTTGGGATTGTACTGAGCAAAAAAGTCCACTAGACCATACGTCTACGGTGAAAATCGAGCTTCCAGATTTTGACCTTACGGCAAAAAAGCCCTATTTTGAAATTAATAATAAACCCCCTAAACCCCACCCACAAATATGATTGATGCATTAATCTGCTAGAGAATCTTCCAAAGAAGAGATTGATTTTTGCTCAAAAATAATGATTACGGCTGATTTTTTTTATTATTACTCAAAAATAATCATTACCATTGAAGAAAACTTTAAAAATCAAAAATTTAAAAATCATGACGGATATGCAAAGATTGTCAAAAAAATAATAATAATGGTGCAATAAATTTTTTTTATGTTGATTTTTTGATTCAAAAAAAACGAGCAATAATCATTATTTACGGTCCCTGCCAGATACTGCACAGTCTAATTCAATTAAAAAATGTACAATTCAGTTATGATTTTTAGAAAAGTATGCTTAATCTTCTCTAGCACGCCTATCTCAAACGATTGAAAATATGTGCATATTAATTATAGTATTAATTGCACACTGTCTAAGAAGACGATGAATAAAATTCAAAAATCCCCAATAAGATAATGAATTTCATTGATTTAATTTCATTGATTAATGGCAATTATTTTAAATTTCATTACCATTAGTAATGCATCAATTAAAGGAAACAAATTACAATTGACCGATAAGATTTTCGAAAACTTATCGTTGAATATCGATGAAATCTGTGCTTCAGAGGAGCTTTAAGTAACGCTTATAATACAAATAGGCTATGTCCGGGAAAGATCCCTAGAGGTTAATTTTTTATGAGTTTGTTTGTGCTAATTATTTGTTTACCCAATTACGTACGTGACAATATCAATTTAATCACTCTGGTAATAAAACGGAACATTGGTCTAAACTGCAACGATATGGAATGAACCGGGGAACGAGTGCAATCCGAACACTTAACACATTTGAATTATCGGAACGTGTTACGTGGGTTAAGTTTTGCAAAAATTTCTTCAGTTTTGCGATATTTCGCTTAGTTTTCAAGATACAAGCCATTTTATAAAATGGCGATTTTTTGGAATGCCCAGTATCTCCGAAACTAAGCTAGATAGGCTAAAATGGACAAAATGTTTGCTCCATGGCAGTAATTATACACCCTTACAATATAAATGGGATGGGTCCGGGAGAGATCCCGATTGATTAATTTTTATAAAACGTCCATAGGGTGATAAATTCAATTAGACTTATTTACTTGATAATACAAATAAACATATAATTCCTATCGATCTCCGTTCCGTTCCATTTACTATACTTGTTTTGTAAACAAATACTACTTTTGCTTAATTTTAATTAGTTTTTATGCATTAGTGTGATTTCATTAGCATTAGTATGACAAATGCTAATGCCAAAAAATGTCATTACAATCAAATGGTAATGAAATTGTTTGGCAATAGCATTATTGAATTAATGCCAATGAAAATTTAATGCTAATAAAAAAATCCCAAGTATGATGCAAACTTTGCTGAAAACATTACAATGTTGTTGAACTTTTGACAAAATTTTTAATTTCCTGGAAAGAAGTCGCTCCAAAAACAAACGCGAAACTAAATATTTTAAGCTATTATTTTACATGGGTTATTTCCAGGATTAAGTGGGTTAGTGTTATCAAATGAGGTAAGAATTTCATAGCTGAATATTTTTGAGAATAATTAATAAATAAATAAAATAAAAAATTTAAATTTCAAATTTTGATAATTTTTAAAAAAAATTAACTTCTTTCAAAAATGAGCCACATGGACCAAAACAAAAGCACGGGTTAGCGTTTTCAAAAAAAAAAATATTTTTCAGTTTAGAACCTTTTGTCTTAAAACTTTTAAAATATTTGACTTTTTTTCAAAAATAGGCCATTTGATCAAAACTAAGCACCGGTTAACGTTGTCCAAAAAAAAAAAACTAATTCATCTGTTTGCAACAATTTGTAATAAAACTATAATCATCACATCGTTTTTTTTAGCGAACATCCTAGTACAGGGCTGGAAAAACTTTTTTGTTGCGTGCCAAAAAATATATATTCTGTTGTAAAAAAATATCGCTTGCCAAATTCATTCCTCTTTTTTAATGCGCATTTCTTGTGCAATCATTTAAAATTAGAAAAAAAATATCTTACAAATGTCATTACCAGAAAAAAAAGAACTTTTCGTTTTTGTTTCTTACTATTTTTTGCATTTTTGATTTTCGAGCGCTCGAATAAATTTTTCGTAAGATTTTGTGGCTTAAAAAAAATTATAATTTTTAACTTTGCTGTTATTCAAGTGTTTTTTGTTAAACCTTTTATAATTTTTTTTCTAACGAAATTTTTAATTACAATTTTTTTTTACAATTTTATATTTTCTAGAATTTATTTTAATTCTCCGATTATTAAAATAAATTCTATTTTAATTCTCCATCAAAACATTTTAATTTCTAAGTCATTTTTACGGATTTTGTTACACAAAAAGTCTTCTATTTATATTTGTAAATACACATTTTGAAGTGAAATTTCGACAATTTTAATAAAAAATGTTAAAACATTTATATTCCCAAATTATTGTTGAATTTTCATTATTGTTAAAGAATTTTAGATTTTTATATCAAAATTGTGTAAAAAAGATTTGAAACTTTTTTTAACTTTTTCTTTATCATTTCCAAAGGCGATTTATGAACAAATTTACCATTTTTGGTGTAAAAAGTGAACATAAAAATTTAAATATCTGATATCTTTAAAAGAATGTTTCTAATAATAATAAGATATTTGAAAATATTAAAAATATGTAGCAAGCCACCGAAAATCCGCTTGCGTACCGTTACTTACACGCGTCCCATAGTTTTGCCATCCCTGTCCTAGTATATGCTCAATGAATTAGCACATACGTCAGAGAACACATATTTCATAACTCATAATACTAGCAAAAGGCTTGGGAAGTTGGTTATATAGAGAAGATTCCACTTCCAGATACCATTTTCTAAAACGTTGTCTTTTATTAGTTAATGTCCATGCCGGAAATATTGAAAATATTTACCCAAAAAATTAAACTCAAATGTTTATATTTATAAAAGTTTTTCTAACAAAAACCCTACTTTTGTGACAAATATGTACCAAAACTGACGTTTTTGTTAAAAACTTTTGCAAATATAAATATTTTTAACTGAAAATTTGAATACATGCGAGTACTTTTGCAAGGTAAAAGTTGGACTTTGGGATCATCCTGGAAATAGAGTCGGGTATTTTAGTTCGCAGCTCATTTAGTTCACATTCATTATTAAACTAGTTCGTTCTTATAGTTCACACACCCACTCGCCAAATTTTTTCAATTGTTTATAAGATTCCCTGTGTAGAAACGGTAATGACATGTCATTACTTCTCGGGCAACCAGTAATGACACCG
Organism: Delia radicum; assembly: GCA_021234595.1. Taxonomy (NCBI): domain Eukaryota; kingdom Metazoa; phylum Arthropoda; class Insecta; order Diptera; family Anthomyiidae; genus Delia; species Delia radicum. The sequence continues at coordinate 209,187,934 of CM037851.1, forward strand.
GCTTTCTGTCTGCATTACTTTAACATAAATAATAACAATAACATACTAATAACTCGGTAATTTTACCTGTATATTAATATAACAAATAATGCGTTGCTCATAAGTACTTATTTTTGTCATTATTTTAAAGAAAAAATAACGTCCTCAAAATTTTTTGAAAATCTTTTTTTAAACTCATTATTTTCCAGTAAGTACCATGTATAACTTACTCATATCATATCTGTTTTTATATATCAAGTAAATTATGTCGAGATATGTCAGATGGTATAGCGATTGACTGACAACCTGGAATTCCAGGTTCGAGTCCTATGTGGGCACATTATATTCCAAAAAAAATTATCAATAAAAAAATATTTTTTTATTATATTTAGTTTTTTTGGAAAGTTTATTTTTAGACTAATTATTTTTGTCCATACTAGTAAGTAAATAGGACATTCCCATATAAAAGTATTGAAATTTGTAATGACGTTTGTAAGTAATTGCCATTACCAAATATGTATTTATATAATCACTTATTTGGTAATGGGTTTCAATATTGGAAAGCAACATATATGGAACGAATAAGACATGGAACTAGTTTCTAATTATTTGCAAAAAGCAGGATTGGTTTAATATAAAACAATATAATTTAGTTTCAATGTATTATCTATCATCATTTAACGAAATTTGGAAATTGTTTTAAGCTTAACAAGCCAGCAAATTTTTATTTGGACAATCAGAAAAAAGAAAAAAAAATTGAGAACTTCAGAACATATTCTGAATACTTAGTATAATAGATAACTCAATTTATTTAAAATTACTAAAAATTATTTTTATTTTTATGTAATTTCGAGGCCTACTGAAAAATTGTTGCCAATAAAATTTCAATTAAACTATTGTTTGTCTTCAAAAACACTTTCTATTAGATGTTTAAAAATATCTATTGAATGGTGCGCCCCGGTAGGCTAGTTGGTAGCGTGCTGGCTTATCAGTGCGGGGGTCGTGGGTTCGATTCCCACCAGAGGCACTGGTCTGTTTTCGCTACAACGCGAAAACGCTAGTGCTCGGTTAGGGTAATAGTATATAATTTGTAATTATATGATTATTAATTAATAAAAAAAAAAATAAATAAATCTATTGAATGATTGAAAATTAAACCTAAATGTAACGGCAACAAATTGAAAAAATTCCGAAACTAAAAAAAAATCAACAATATTTGAAAAATAATAGCCAACATTTTAAGAAATCTTCAAAATTGCCAAAAATCGACGACATTAAAAAAAATTTGAAAAACTAAAAAATTAAAATTTTGTTATAACAAAAATCTGCAAAATTTAAAATAAAAGTCATAAAAATTAAGAAACGTCTCAAAATTGGAAAAATAGATTTAAAAAGAACAATATCGCAAATAAATCGTCAAAATTAGAAACAAACGCCAAATTAAAAAAAAAACACCAAAATTAATATAATCGCTGGTGTCCGACGGAACAGTTCGGCCAGCAAATGCATTTGGTCTGTATTCGGTACTTTAAAGCATTATGGACAAATTTGGCGGATGGAAAAATGTTTTTTGGACTGATTAGATGCTATTTTGAGTGTCAAATTTGAAGAAAAGTCTGTAGTTAAGCAATGAATTCACTGTTCGGCCTCAGAAAGTTCGGCCAAATCGAATATAGTTCGGCGACCGAACTTTTAAGTTTATAGCTAAACTGCGGCTTTTCTCTTAAATTTTATACACAAAATCTAATTAAATCGGCTCAACAAACATGTTTCCAATACCAAAATTTGTCATCATTGCCTCTAGATATCAAAAAACCGACAAAACATAGTTTTTTGGCCGAACTGTTCGGTCGGACACTAATAATCGCCAAAATTTAAATAATTTCTAAATTTAGATTTTTTCAAAGTTTTCGAGCTTTTATGTCACTTCCAAAATTTGGCGATATTTTTTTTTTTAATTTTAAAAACTTTTTCATTTTTTTCAAATTTGACAATTTTTTCAAAATTTTGGTAATATTTTTAAATTTTGTTGATTTTTTTTGTTTTAGCGTTTTGTTTTTTTTTCAATTTGACTCTTTTTTTCTCAATGTTTGGCGATTTTTCAAATTTTAATTTAAGTTTTAATAGTTGCTAATAAATTTTTTTTTTTTGAAATCCCATTTGAAAATTGATTTGAACACATATGATCATATATGGGCTAGTATATGATCATATATGCGTAAATCTGCCCGTATATGGGCATATATAGATCAGTAATTACCCATATATGATCACATACAAGTCCATAGCTGATAATATATGTGCATATACGAATCAATTTTCACATGGGTAAGTTAATTAAATAATTACAAATTATTTTAATTGCAGCTAAAATTTCCATAATGCAACCGAATCCAATTCAAAATTTTAATTTTATTGAAAAATATTTTAACTGAGACTCGATTTCAGTTTTTTTCGGTGCACACTATATTTTTTTAATAGAATATTGTCCTAACAAATAATTTCAATTAATTTTGCGATTAATTTTTGGCCAATTTCAGGAATATGTTGATTGATTTATTTCAGGAATTTTCTAGGTGCATAAAACCCACTTGTTCTATTCAATGAGAACTTAAAATTATAAGAGCTCCAGAAAAAAAGTTCAAATATTGAAAGTTTGTTAAAGAGTATATAATATTCGACCAATGCCCTCAAAAATTTTTAGCTTCTAGTCCAACATTGCAAATTTTTTCTTTTGCTTTATGTGTACAATTTTTTTTTTATATGTTATAGGTTTTACTGATTCTCTCTTTAGGGGTTTTTCTTTATTTTTTTTCGTTTTGCTTCTTTATTTTTATAGGCAGTTGTTGCTTTTAATGCCATTTACCATACGAACAGTAATCAATCATCAATTACCGTTAAATCCATCAGGAATTATGCGTTAAATTGATTGAATGTCTGTATATAAAGTACATGAACAGACAGGATCTTGTGTTTTAATGTGTTGTTGTTTTTGAAAAGAATGTCGGCTGGTGGTAGTACCATGAACAAGGGACTTCAAATGCAAGGAGGAGAGCAATTTTAGAAAAACTCACATTGTTTTACACGTTCTCCAGCTGATGTTTATTTCAAGTTATTTTTAACTACATAAAATGTTGATGTTAGTATCGGGTGTTGGATTTAGTGTTGCTATTTGATGGGATTTAATAAAGTTGGTGCTGCTTTTGTTGTTTAATATACTTTAAGATTGATATGATTTTTTATATTCTGACTGATTGTCAGTTCGGTAATGACTTAAGAAAAATACAAAAAATAAAGTTATTTATTGGCACAATATTGATGAAGAAAGAGTTAGGAAAAAGTTTAGCGAAGAATATTTCCAAAGAAAATAAGTTTGTTTAAAGATTTATTGATAGTTGTGGTATTGAGTATTTTTAAAATAGTTAAATCCAAAATAACAGGTTGCAGAACAACTTATACTGTATTACAGTAGGTTCTAATTTATATTCTACAACCGATTCTTTTTGTATGGGGTGTGTTCTATTTACTACATGTTCGGAATCGGTTCTAGAACCAGTTACATAACTGGTTCTGTGAAAGTGAAGCCTTACATTTTGACTCCCTGGAATCTAATATATACTCAAAGAAAAAAAGTTAGTAAAGTCAGCAAAAAAATGTTGCTGGGACAGCAAAATTTTAGTCAGGAGAGTGCTTGCAAAAAAATTGCTGATGTCAGCAAAATCTTTAGCCGAAAATTAACGAGCTTATTTTTGGCAACAAAATTTGTAGATTCAGCAAAAGTTTTGTTAACACTTAGTGAAATAGAAATTAAAAAACACTTCCTAAAAATTAATAAATTTTTTGCTAAAAATTAGTAGACTGAAAAAAAAAAATCACAAAATTAGTTGAAAAATTATACTTTAGTTAATTTATTTGCTGAAAATCTTAAAGTTTTTTTGTTATCCTTTTAGAAATAATTTACAAAACGTTATAAAATATAAAAATGTTCGTAATCCCGCAATGACGATACGAATTAAGTTAATAGCTGCAAATATATATAAATAGTTATGTATATATAACATAAACCACTTATCTTTCAACTACTTACATCAATGATTGTCTAAATTAAGGCATCTTTGTAGAAACGAAACAAAACGAAATAACAAAATGTGAAATATACAACCCTCTTTTCCAATAAGAAAAAGGAAACATAAAATTACATAAGATGTGTGTCCTTGTCTTTTGCTTTAGTCTATATGCCCGAACGTATTTTTGTTTGCAATTTGACCACACTACATTACTACTACATCTACGTCCTTCTGCTTGTATTTTTCAATCTGGTTGTCGCACAATCTTTCAATGTGTGCTTATTAGCACATTATTTAGCAAAATACATTAGTAACATATTAGTAAAACATTAGTTCAAAACAGTTAAGTGCTAAATAAGTATAACTAAAATGTTAGCCGAAAACATAATTTCAGCAAAAAAATTACTGAGAAATAGTACATATACTTGATTTACAAAGGGTTTTACTAATTTTTCTACTAACTTATTTTTTTGAGTGTACATGACCACAAACGTAACAAAATTCATTTATTTTTGGGCACTTGTTATTTTCAATATTGAAGCATTCAATGTGTTTTGCTGTTCAGTAGTTATTCACTCAAAACAATGCGTTTATTGTCTTGCCACATTAATGGCAGCATACAGCTACATGACATTTGTAGTAATTGCAAGGGCACTTGCAACAGCGCCGTCAATGGAAAAAATTGCACGTAGGTGTTAAACTGAAATCTTGAAATTTCGATGTAAAACACAGCAGGAATATGTGAAAAAAGCATTTTCCAGTATTAGTTACGAAAAATTATGAAATATATTATGTGAAATATTTTTTCTGAAGATTACTTTACGGAATTTCCCACAGTTTGGCAGATATGGGCCAAAAAAGAGTCACAAGATGCAATATGTTTTACGCTATTTTTTTTCTTTAGTCTATAGCTGCAATTGGTTTCCGAGATATAGCATGTTCTTTGGAAAAATTAAGTATTAGCTAAAATATACATGAGGCCATAAGATTCGAACAGCAGCTAAACTAGCAAAACCAAAATGGGATTTGTAAGTTTGATAAGTACTTCGAAAAACTGCACACGAGAAGGACTTTTGCATTTTATGTGTTGCCCTGATTTATTTACACTTTGTTTATGTTCAACTATAGTATAGCTTAATTGATTAAAAAGTAATTAACGTGGTCTAACAACACCTAATGTCTGCTATAAAAATTAACATTTCAAGGTACACTCTAATTTCTAAAATATGAAAATTTTCGGTAATCTTGCAATTAAAAAATTTTTTTTTGAACATTTTAATTCAGGCGATTTAGGCACGCCTTGCAGAAAAATATATCTTACTTTGAGATTGTCATTTACATAACTTTTCTGCAGAGATAGAACTCTTAATAAGTCAATAGCTGCATGGTACACCGCATTTCTCTACTATTTTAAATTTAAAGTATAAACAAAAAATTATGAAATACTGGAATTTAAAAATGTTTATACTTAAATAATGTCAGTTACAATAAATATGTATATCGTTATTATTCCCCGTCATTTACCTTGATTTTTTTTCTTTATAAAATAAAGTACAAAATAGACGAAAATTAAGGTGTCTCTTTAATTACGAATTGTCCAAATACAAACGAAATCGATTTCCCATTTTGGGAAAAATTTGCATATTTAAAAAAATTCTCAAAATTAAGTAAATTTAAAACTAAATATTATTTTTTCATTTATGGACTTTTACACAGAAGGTCCCGGGTTCGATCCCCGGTGCCGGCAACATCAAAATAATATGTATGAGTTTTTTCTATCCCCCATACGTATCGCAATGTCCACCTTCGGTGTTCCCATAGCAATTACCCCACCGAAGTAAAATAATGAATCAGGGCTATGAACCAAAAAAAGCTTCAATAAGTTCGCCAATCTCCATCAGGTGGCGAGCAACAACTGTTCTAAGACTTATCATCTCGCGCAATTACAGTGTTGCCATGTCTGAAGCCCTTCATCTTTTCCCACCTTTCATCTCTATACTATCCCTTTCCAAAGAAAGCAACACACTAAATATAGGAAGTATTTCCTGAGTGTTGCCTCTCTTTTAAAAAAAAAAAAAAAAAAAAAAAAAAATTGTGTTTTTAAATTATTAAAAAACTAATTTTCAAGGGTTTTTATGGAAATATTTTTATTTGTTTTTTTAATTAACCTATAAAATTTCCATTAAAAAATTGAGTTCGTCATAGTATGATTAAAAGCAAAAGAAAGAAGCTAAACGGTCCGCCAAATAATTTTTTTTTTGAACTCCTTAACGAATTGGACTTTGTATGGCGTCATACCAAGGTCTTTATGCAAAATTCCGAAATGTTCAATTGTTGCGGTGAATTGATGTTGAGGGCACTTCACGCACACGTTCTGCCACAGCAGCAATATTCTCGGGTGTACGCACTGTTTTTGGCTTTTCACGTCTTGGTTTATCGATGAGGATGCCAGTTTCTTTCACTTTTTTCACAAGATAACGAACATACGGACCATATTCGTTCAGCGGAAGGATAAAACTAATTATCCGTCAAATCAGACATGAGCTAAGTGTTACCATTCATGAAATAAGCACTACTTGAAAAAAAAGGTAGATGGCGGACCCTTTATATTATATTAGAACTGAAAATCTACAATTCGTTGTTTTAGGGACACCTTAATAAATGTACATAAACCTTCAACAAAGAGCTATAAAATAATATTCAAATAAATGTTTTCGTTTCTATGACAATTGTTACAGCTTCCTTAAACATGTGTCCTTGTACTGAATTCATTTTATATCACGTGTATAAAATTGGCTTGCAAATTCGCATACACCTATTCCTTGTTTAACATGGTTTTATATACTTAGGTTTATATTTATAGATCGGTTTGCATGTAAACTATTACATATAAAAAATAAACATTTTAAATGCAGTATTTCAGTTTAAAACTACTCTTAAAATTAATTCCATTTCCAAAAAATCAGCACTAGTATTTTATATGAATAACACGTTGATACAAAAGAACAATATTTTGGGTGTATTAAAATATTTAAAAAAATTAAAGATCCCTTACTACACAGCCAGACCTACAACCTACGCATTGTAGTTTGCTATTTAAATATAGTTTCCCAGTAGCGCAGTGTTATTGACATGGCAGCGACTTTTATTTAATAAAAGATTCAACAATATGCAATACACATAAAAAATAACCACTTAAAATTAACTAGTGGATTTGTTACCCGAAAGTGTTGGTTTAAAAGTGAAATCCAATATAAATGTCTCACAAATGTCAACTAGATGTAACGTTAACGTTAATGATTTTTGTCCTACATTTTTAATAAAATCATGATTTTAATTTCTACAAAACATGCAAGAATATACAACAAAAATTTTCAAAAAATTTTAACAATGGCATGTCTATCAAGATCACTACTTACCTCGGTAACATGTTACTCCTGACCTACAGGTAATGACTTATAAGTTAGGTTGACAAGAGAAATGGTGATTTCCCACCCTTCATGATCATCCATAGGATGACATACACTTATGCCCGAAGAACGGCATGTTGTGCGCTCTTCCATTTTGGCACGAAAACGCTCCGGCCTACCTGAAGAATTCAGTATTCTTCAAGTATTCTTCAGTTTCCGCAAATAAGCACACCGCAACCACTCCAGCGACGGTATAACGTCCTTCGGGTAATGCCTCGCACTGATACCCACGAAGGACGGACAATAGAACAATAAGTGTTAAAGAGCATCATCGTCCTCCCCGTAAGCCCTATAAACTCTGAAATCGCCCCTTCCATTCTCGAAAGGTGCGACTTAAGTGCCGAGTGACCCCTTAGGATTCCCATCAGATCGGCCAGTTCCATCTTCTCCAACCCTACGAGCGCTTTCGTTGTGACAGCATCCGGGCTTAACCACAAAACTTTCGTGACAGCACTAAATACCTCCCTGCCCCCTGCCTCTCCATGCATGCTGATAACCTACTATTCAAGTTTCGCCCCCGTAGACAAAAAAGGCGTTGGATTGTTGAGGTTAACGTAGATCAGTCTATAGCCGTTTACAGCTACCTCGTCAGCTCTCTCCTTACCATCCACACCAAAATTTCCGGATACCCATACCAGACGCAGACGCCCACTGCAAAAGTAAACGTTAATTTCCCTCTTGCATTTTAAGCCCGTCTTCGTCTTTGCGGATTCCCATGACAGTGCCTTTATCGCAACCTGACTATCAGTGAAAATTACCACTGCCCCAGAGTAGTAATTTTCATTCAGAAAACGAATGCACTCCGTAATAGCCACCACCTTCGCCTGAAAACCGGTGTTGTAGTCTGGAAGACGAGAGCACATCCTTATGTCCAGTTCACATCGGTGTAGAATTGGATACCATTGGACCTAGCTAATACTACCCCATCCTCCCATATCTCTATCCGAAACACGAAACTTGTAGTTCGCCAAAATCTTCTGTTCGGCTATCCTTTCGCAGTCCTCATCGGAATTGTGATAGCCTGGCAGATTATCAGAGACCTTCTGATGTTGGGTACGCCGGGCTCCAAGAAACCATTCCCCAAGTGCCATCAGTCTAATTGTATAACTTCTTTTTCAAAATGAGGAACTACTTCTAATAACGTCCTTTTATTAAGAAAAAGTATATGATTAGTTCTTGATTACAAAAAGTTATACATGTAAGTTAATTACATTGTTAATTTCTTTTGAGTAAATAATTACTTTGTTATTGAATTCATGCTTCCTGGTTTAAATTTAAATAATCGAAGGGCTTAGTGCAAAAACTTGATAAGCCACAAAATTAAAATAATGAAATAATAGCCTTCAAAGTTTAAAAATAATGTAGAAAATAAGGCTTAACTAAACCAGACTGTAAGCATACATAATAGGTGCTTAAGGAAGGCTCCCATCACATACCCGTTCATGGATGATAGAAATCCATCGGAAACTGCTTTTTTCCAAAAAAAAAAGTGTGGCTTATCAAGTTATTGCACAAAGATAAGTAAAGAAGTTCATAGTCTGAAAAATCGTAGCAAATTAGATGGTGCTTCTTGATACTTGTAAAAAGTCCCAAAATGTGTCTTCTACTACATGACCTTCTTCGGAAGACTATAAGACAGTAAAAAACCATTTTATTAAGTCAATGTGCCTTATCAAGTTTTGCAGAAATTTTATTTAGAGTTTTTTAATTTTGAAGAAATGATATCTGCATTTCAGGCAGATAGTGCTATAGAAACTTGTAATAAATGCCAAGATATTTTAGCACTTATTACAAGTAAAGGGTCCGCCAAATAACTTTTTTTTTTTGAACTCCTGAACAAATTGGACTTTGTATGGCGTCAAACCAAGGTCTTTATGCAAAATTCGTCTCAATGATGTCTCCGAAATGTTCAATTGGTGAGAATGACGGTGAATTGATGTTAATGGCGCTTCACGCACACTTTCTGCCACAGCAGCAATATTCTCGGGTGTACGCAATGTTTTTGGCTTTTCACGCTTTGGTTTATCGATGAGGATGGCAGTTTCTGACACTTTTTTCACAAGATAACAAACATACGGACCATATTCGTTCAGCGGAAGGATAAAACTAAGTATCTGTCAAATCAGACATGAGCTAAGTGTTACCATTCACGAAATAAGCACTAGTTGAAAAAAAAGCGTTACATAGCGGACCCTTTATCTGTTGCTCGAAAATCCTGCAAAATAGCAACTATTTCCTCAATATAAAAAAAAATCTTAAAGAGAATTTCTGCATTAACTTGATAAGCCACGTGGATTTGAAAAAATGGTTTCACTGCCTTATAGTCTTGAAGCGATGGACATGTAATAGAAGACACCTCTTGGCACTTATTACAAGTATCTAGAATATAAAAGAAAATCTTAAATAAAATTTCTGCAAAAACATGATAAGCCACATTGGTTTTAAAGAAATGGGTTTCAATGACTTCTAGGCAGCTGTTAAGCAAGATGTTCGAGCTATAAATGCTTGTAATAAGTGACAGTATGTGTCTTCTATTATATATCCGTCGGTGGAAGTCTAGAAGAGTGTAAAACCCATTTTATTACGTCAATGTGGCTTATCAAGTTTTGCAGAAATTTTATTTGGAATTATTTAATTTTAAAGACTAGGTAGCTTTTTTGAAGGATTTTCATGATATATATACTTGCTTTAAGTGCAAAGATGTGTCTTCTATTTCATGTCCATCGCTGGGAGACTAATAGACAGTAAACCCCATTTTTTTTTGAATTAATGTGGCTTATCAAGTTGTTGCAGAAATTTTATTTAGAATATTTTTTATTTTAAAGAATAGATAGCTGATTTGACAGATTTTCGTGATAAATATACTTGTTGTAAGTGCAAAGATGTGGCTTCTTTTACATGTTCCTTGCTGGGAAACTAGAAGACAGTAAAAAACATTTTATTAAATTAATGTGGCTTCTCAAGTTTTTACAGAAAATTTATTTAGAATTTAGAATAACTTGATAAGCCACAAAAGTTAAAATAAATCATACATCGATGGTTTCTTAAATGATTAGATCATCTGTTCGAAAATAATCTTTATCCACCATACTTCAATCAATATATTTACAAAAAACTTCAAGATTGCTCTTATTTTCTTCAGAGTTAATCTTTTTGTTCAGAAGTGTATCTTATTGGTGTGGCATATCCTGTTATTGAGTAAAAAACTATTGAAATATAGTCGAATTGTAAAAAGTAACATTTGCTCTAGATCTGAAAGTATATGTAATATAGCTTAAATCATTTAAGTGAATATTGATACCACGTTAGGTAATGCAAGGAACACATAAAATCGTTTTTTGAAAACGTGTGGCTTATCATGTTTTTGCACTAAGTCCTTCAATTGATTACAATACTACTTGCTTTTTTTACTCTATCGTTGGAATGTGTAATTTTGTCCTGGGTATTTAAACACAAATATAAATTTTTTTATCATATTTTTTTAAAAATGTGTACAAGTGAAAGTGTTAACATGATTACTTGCAAATAAGTAACCCTAAACGTAATTAAATATCATAATTCCGGTAAAAATCTGTGTTTTCCAAAGCAATCGAGGTTTTCTTTTAAATAGCTAAAAAAAAATATATGTTTAGTAAATTTTTATATTTTTTACTGGTGTAATATATATTTTGAAAAGTGATAATACAATGAGTTACATAAATTAATGCAGCTTTAATTGAAATCAAACAAAACTTTAAATTTTTAATTTTTTTAATTTGCTTGAAACTAAAAAGATAAATGATCAACGGGAATTGATTTAGCATGTTTAAACATCGGCTAACATATACACAAAAGTTTATGCATGTCATACAAACGAAATTTTGAAAATATGTTACCTCAAAATGTCGTAAATTTTTGAAATTCTTCATATAGTTTTTGTGGTTTTAGATATTATATTTGGTACTAAATGATTGTGAACTAAATGATTGTGAATTGTCGTGGTAAAGAAAAATATTTATAAATAATATTTTAATAAACAAATACTAATAATATCAAAATATATTTACAAATAAAATATTTATTATGTTGGGTCAAAAAAATACAATACAATAAACAAAATGTCACAAACCATAAAATAGCAACACCCACCTGTGCAAATAAAAACATTTTAAAAATTGAATATAAGCATTACAAAAATAAATACGGTATTAAAAACTATGCTCCATATATAGTATATGGGCTCTTCTGAAAAATATTTAAAATTAGGGTTAACATTTATTTTATGTGTATGGCACATAATTAAGATTTTACGCGATAATAAACGAAATCTAGTGACTTCAAATCCGCTTGCGTGAATCACTTTCTACAATTGACGTAAAAGTTATGCCGGTTTAAATTTTAAAATTGAAAAATTCTCAAAATTACATTTTTTTATTGAATTAAAAAAAAATATTTACCATTGATAAATTTTTTTTTTTGTAGTTTTTAAGAAAACTTACTCCCTTATTTAATTTTCTTATAAATTTTATTTAATTTTATTTATGACTTTTCTATGCAACAATATTATGGTCCTTATTCACAGCTGTCGCAGTCTATGACTGTCATAAGACTATTTTTAAGACTATACAAAAAAAAAAACAATAAATTTCAGTAAAATTAAAATTTTATTTGTCATTTTATGACGATGTCTGACAAGTTCTTTATATTTTGTATTTTTTAAAGAAAATTTCAAATAAATCAAATTTTTAGTGACTTTTGCCACAAAAAACATATGGGATATACAGTATTTACTATAGTCACAGACTTTTTCCTGTGAATATTCACTCACATCAGATTATTAACGCAGAGAAATATAATTTTCAGGTTTACAATGATGAATAAATAATACATTGTTATAGTTTAAATACAAATATTTGGCAACATTTAACATGTAAAATATTTTTTATTTATGAAAGTGAAATAAAACATTACAAAAACAAATTTTTAATGGAAAAAAAAAATAAAAAATATCCGTTTTTTAATGTGAATGCATTGCTATTAGTCTGAACGTGGTAAGGTAATGAGTTCCAAAGCTGTACAGTTGGAACGAAAAATTGCCACTCAGACAAAAGTGTACAATATTTGATCGGTTTTAATACGTACCCTCTCTCAGAAACTGTAAAGGCTAACCGTACATATATGTACATACATACTTATACTTAGGCTCCTTCTCATATATAATTTTATGAATAAATAAAACACATGTAATTTTGAGTACGTTATCAAAAGTTCCACCAATTTCCATGCATGTGGTGAACCTTTTTATTCCAAAGATATATCTTGTTATATTATTAAATAACCTGTTTAATTTATTAATTTTATTTGAATCACAGATGTAGAAAAGCTCACAATCATATAGTACACTAAAAAAAAAGTTAGTAAAAAAATTAGTAAATCCGTTTTCAATCTCCTTTTACAATTGTTATACTAATTTTTAGTAAACAGTTATGTTTTAGTAACATTGTTTGCTATTCTTATTTTACAAATTAATAATTTTTTTTTACTAGTTTTGGTTGCTACTTTAACTAATTTATTTTTACTAACTTTTGAAACCCGATTTGCTAAAATTAGCAAAAAAAAATTATTAACAATATGATTTTTTTTCAAATTAAAAATTATTTGATAGGGAAAAAACTTGAACTTAATTTTTCACTTTGATATTAACTACACTCAAGGAAAAAAGTTTTCTCACGTATTAATGAAAATATTTTATAAATCGTTTGACACCAATTATTCATCATAATTTTGTAGTTTTCACAAAGAGAATCATAACTTCGTAGAAATGTTTCATAAACTTTGTGTAAATAATTTTATTCAATGTAAATTAATTTTATTTATTATTGATAAAATTAGACAAAAAATATAAGACAAAAAATTTCAATTTGTTTACCATTAAGATTATGGCTAAGATTTCGGTTAAAGTTAGAGTTAAAGTTATCCTATGAATTAGAATGTATATTGAATTGCCAGGATTTAAATTCCATTCACATCTCTTTTTAACCAGTTTCATGGATAGGGGGGGGGGGGGGGGGCGGTAAATTTCAATACAAAAATGTAAAAAAGATTAAAAAATGAATTAAAAATATTCCAAGCACCCCCCCTCAGACCCACAAAAAAAAAATCCGCGACTTTTTAACTCAAAGCAAATGCCTACTGATGTACTCTTTCTAAATTTAAGTTCAATTTTTGAATTGGTTCGTCCAGTGATTGCAAAGTTGGCTGCAGTTAAATCTGTACATCATTTGCATATTGGTTTATCTTGAAGTTTCTTAGCTACAGTAGGAGATTATTTGAAAACATCGAGAACAGAAAATGACCTAATATTGATCCCTGAGCTACTCCTATTAATAAAAGTAATTTAGTTGATTAGTCATTGTGCATATAAATTTATTGTGTTTGAGACCTTAAATATGATTTTAATAATTTCGCTGATGTCTTTCCAAGACTAAGTAGGGGTATAAACTTTTCACATAAAATGTTATGGTATACTGTATCAAACGCCTTAGAGTGCTACGGCGACACTAAGAAGTTCAAATAGTCATTATCAATATCAAGGCGTATATCATCAAATACATTCAACAAATCGGTTTGGACGAAAACCAGAGGGACATTTAGAAACTATGTTATTAAGTCAATTAATAGGTAATTTGAGCATGTGAAATTCTTTCTCGTATGCTTTCCACAAAGTCTTTGTAAGTTTATGTGGTGTTTCAAAAAACTAAATTTTTTATTTAAAACCGTGATAAAAAAAAATGATAATTTATTTTGGATATTATATTTGAATTTAACCTTATCAGTATTTCCTACAAGTTAATTCATATGTGCAGTTTTTAAACATAATTCTTTTTAACACAGTAACGTTCCTGCATTCGTCGTCTTTAAAAAAGTACTGTCCAATGATGCCACCGGTCCATAATCCACACCAAACAGTGCCTCCATATATCTGCATTAACGAAATTTGTGGTAATATCTACTTGTGTGTACATGTATGATCACACATGAATGAGCATAAACACGAATGATCACGTACATATGTAGACATTACTTCAAATTTCGTTAATGCACATGTATGGAGGTATATCGAAGCATGATTCATGTATCCATGTAGGGACTTGCATGCATATTTATGAGCAGGTATATTGAACCTTAATCGATCCATATAAAACAATGCTTACCTGAGTTACTTAATTTCATTTAGTCCATAAAATATTTATTTCTAAATATTTCTAATTGCTCCCCTCGTTTTGAGTTAAAGCATTGACAAATCTTACAAATAATATTAATTTTGAAGAATTTCGCTCAACAGTGTTGAAGTGCTGGAGCACAACGTGTTAAAATAAGAGTAAATTTGTTTAGCACATAGTCCCTTTTGCAAAAAAACTTGTGATGGCGATCAATTGTAAGCGTTGCCTCTATAATCTCAAGGTTTTCAAAATATGTCAATATCATTGTTTGCTATAAAAAAGCAAGAACAAATTATACAATATTTGCACAATTTTTAAAAAGTTCATTCATTTTTTTATTTGCTTCTCTGTTTTGTGTTGTTGGGGGGAAAAACTGAGTTTTGAACAAAATTCGCGCTCATAGTTTTCAACTTTTGTGATGGTCGTACTCTTTATCTCTTAAGAGCACATCAACTCGACGTACCTTCAACTGTGCAGAATTACAACATTAACGAACCATTGTTTTCAAATTTTTAATCCATCCGTCAGTGCTCGCTACAAAAAACACAAAAAACTGAAAAAATTGGTTTCAATTTTGAACTAACATATATTTCTTTGTTAGGTGATGGCATGGCAATAAGGTACGTGCTTCATTTATCTCTTAAGTGCTGTTAGATTTTTGTTTTACCAAATGGAATCCAAAAGTTAAAAGCTCCGAACAAAAAATAAATAAAAACAGAAAAAATGTGGGCTTGTTGCAAACGATTTTTTAAAATTTTTAAATTTTTTGTTACTATAGCCATTAGAATAATAGACCTATGGCCATAAACTTTTGCAGCCCTATAAGCTTAAGTGCTGTTAATCCAGAAATGTAACCCGATTTTCAAAAATATGAATATTGCGAAAGTTATTGCGAAATAATATCAGTTTTAAAGGATTTAAAAATTGTTGACATAAGCCCATATATTTAAAACATGGATGGTAACCAATTCGCTGTGGTTATGGGTCAAGGTATGTCTATTTTCTTTTTGTTTCGGTAACGGTATTTTAGTGGTATCTTTATTTTAGTTATTTCGATAACGGTTTATAGCGATAATGTTTTTTTAATTATTTCGGTAATGGAATTTTAACACTTTAACGACGAATAGTTGATATATGTCCCATTTATAGTTTTTGTTGTACACACAGAGAAATAAAGTGCCAACCGAATTAAAAAGTGTATATTAATGGTAACAACTTATTAATTTAGTTAGTGCAACGATATTTACATACGATTTCTGAAAAAAGGTAAAAACTATGAGGTTTTTGTTAAGTTTTTTGTATATTTTGTTCGTATAGAAATTTTGGCAATTTTCGTTTTATTTGATTTATAGAAAGCGATGTTTATAAATTTTTATTTCCTCATTTCAAATCTGATCTCAAAATTGTTATATTCTTTCAAAATTTCTAAATATCACATAA
>CM037851.1:209204191-209250289 GCA_021234595.1 Delia radicum
GTATTTGTCATCTGACATGTCAAATTTCCCACTGCAAAATACATACATGTCGTGTGTGACCTTTTTAACTTTGCTTCTGTAAAAGTCAGACGCAAAGTCCATCTGACAAAATTTCAATTAGAGCGTGCTCTATTTTCTTCTGACAAACCATCTGACATCAGCTGTTTTAAATATGAAACAAAAAGTTGTCATAAATCCATGCCGTGAGAAAACAAACAGCGGCGGTCCCCTATTGACGGAATCATTAGCCGGCTAAAGTTAACATTTTACAATACCAATAAATGTATATACATTTTCCCATTTAATAAAATTATGTACATATATATGTTTATAAAAAGTTTTATAATTATATCCCAAATTGGTATGTCCGCATTTAAAGAAAAATTATTTAAGATGGCTGAACTATTTTGCGGCGCAAAAAAAATTTTTGCTGCGACAGCATGCCATGTTGAAACCCAGATCGACTTGATTGTTGGCTCCACAGAGAACGGTTTCTTTTCCTCTTTTTTTTTTTTTTTAATTTCGATTTCATTGCAATTATAATTGAAATTACACTGCACACTGCAATTGCATTATCCTTTGATTCCATTTGACTATCACTTTAAAAAAAAAAATAATTTTAATAAAATTTTCGCACTGATCAGCTTGTTGAAGATAAAAACAGAGACTGTGTCAGAAGCAAAAACCATGTACGTTTGTGACCAAATATTATAAACCTTATGTAAAACAGCAATTTTGACAGACATGCACAATTACATGTGACTTGAAAATTTGACATGTCAGATGACAAATACATGTCGTCTATATGCTCCTTTAACTGCAGATACCAACAATTTTTAATTGAATTTTTTCACATTTCTACTCATAACTCAAGCTACCGTAATATCTCCACATATGGATTTAGACACGGCATAGGGAAAAAATTTGTAACTAACATATATTTTTTTTAATAATTTTTAAGAAATAATTTTTTGAAATACAGATATTTGAGCCGCTGTTTTTTGAAACCTATGCATTTTACCGGTTTTTGAAACCTATACATTTTGTGTGCACTAGTAAAACTAAAATGCAAATAGCTTTAAAATTATGTATCGACGACTCTCGTAGCCAAAGTCCTCAAAATTTTTTTTTAACATTTTCGAATATCTGTCTTATTTTGAAATGCGATATTTCAGGATCCGCTGGGATTAGCTCTCCTATATTGAGAAGAGGTTGTAGTTATATGATGTACATCTTCCATACCAAGTTTGGTTTCAATTAGAAGGTGTGGAGGAAATCCAGTGGTTGATTTTATATATTTTCAATCTATAGAAAAAATTGTTAAAAATAAACTTCATATAAAGATACCACTTATCAACGAATTTTTTCTGTAATCTTTTTTCAAATCCTAATAATCAAAAAATGAATATGTAAATATAATTAAAATCTATTAATATATATATATACAAGGTGGCGCAAAAGTAATCCTCCTATCAGAAAATGCTATAAATTTTGCGATTGTCCCCTAATGTCAGTTCTGTTTTGACATTTGTGTAGTAAACACATGCGAAATACACGTTAATAAACAATGTTACGCTACACTGTTCCAGAACGCGGAATATTGGTGACTATTTATTTGACCAATAATCGGTCGGTGACTTTGGCACAACGTGAATTTCGTCGCAGATTTCCTGGCAGTCCAACGCCTACTGGTGAAACACTGCGACGTTTAGCCGCTCGCCTCGAAGAGACTGGCACAACTTGAGATGCTGCCAGGCGTGGCAGACCCCGGAGTAGCCGTTCTGCAGAGAATATTGTTGCTGTAGCCGAGGATGTCATGGAAGTGCCGTCGACATCGACCAGACGACGTGCCACGCAAATGGGTATCAGTCGACGGTCTTTACAGCGAATTTTGGTACAAGATTTGAAGATGTTTCCGTACAAAGTCCAGACGGTGCATCAGCTGTTAGCTGCTGACCGCCAATCGCGTGTAACATACGCTCAAGCCATCCTTAATCACCACCAAGAGGAAGATGATTTTTCATCAAAAATAATCATGAGTGATGAGGCCCATTTCCATCTTTAGCGGGTACGTAAATAAGCAAAATTTACGCTTCTGGGGCACTGAAAATCGGCGTGTAACCCACGAAGAGCCATTACACCCGCTCAAAGTCACTGTATGGTGTGATGTTTTCGCTGGAGGAGTCATCGTACCTTTTTTCTTCGAAGACGTCGCGGGACAAACGGTTACTGTAAATGGTGAGCGCTACAAAGC
Organism: Delia radicum; assembly: GCA_021234595.1. Lineage (NCBI taxonomy): Eukaryota > Metazoa > Arthropoda > Insecta > Diptera > Anthomyiidae > Delia > Delia radicum. Next base: position 209,206,446 of record CM037851.1, read on the forward strand.
AATGATCAACGAGTTCTTTTTGCCGCAACTTGATGAATTGGGATTGGAAAACATGTGGTTCCAACAGGACGGTGCAACGGCACACACTGCACTTGCCCCAACCGATATGCTGAAGGATGCATTTCCCGGGCGCCTAATCTCCCCGTTTTGGCGATTTGCACTGGCCAGCAAGATCGCCTGATTTGACCGCTCCAGACTTCTTTTTGTGGGGCTTTTTGAAGTCGCGGGTTTATGTCAACAAGCCTCAGACTCTTGCAGCGCTTAAAGACAATATCCGTCAAGAATGTGAGGACCTATCGCCGGAAGTTTTGGCCAAAGTGATGGAAAATGCCATAAAAAGGGCTCAAATGACAATCAACTGTGGCGGCGGCCATTTACATGACATCATATTCCCGACTTGATGTAAAAAAATTAAAATACCAAATAAAAATAATCCACAAGAAGAATCAAAGTTTTTCATTTTTTTTTTAAATTACAGCCAAAAACATCGGAAGGTTTATTTTTGCGCCACCTTGTATATAAAACTCATTTTCTGTTTGTCTGTTCTCTATACAAATTAGCAATTCTCAACGGATTTTCCTCAAATTTGGCATGTATAATCCTCGGACATTAACTTAGATTGTGGTATTGTTTTCATCGACCACGCCCTCTTCTACGCCAAGTTTTGACAAAAAAATTAAAATATAAATTTTTTTCACCATTTTGGACTTTTTTCGTTCTTTTCGAATACAAACTTCTAAGAAAGTTTTAGCGGATTTCTTTGAAATTACTCACATATATTCTACGTTTCCCGAGGAAGGCTTCAGTAAAAGTTTCATTACCATAGCCACTTCAATACCGACTTTTGATCAAAAACGTGAAAATCAAAAAATTCCACTGTCTATTTTATATTATCTTCTATATAGTTTTAATCGACCACGCCCACTTCTACGCCTACTTTTGAAAAAATCTAAAATTAAAATTTTTTTCACCTTTCCGAACTTTTTTCGTTTTTTTCGAATACAAACTTCTAAGCAAGTTTTAACGGATTTCTTTGAAATTACTCACATATATTCTACGTTTTCCGAGGAAATCCTCAGTAAAAGTTTCATTACCCATTTCAATACCGACTTTGGATCAAAAACGTCAAAATCAAAAAAAAATCCACTATTTTTAGTAAAGCTTGTTTTTTTAATTTGAAAGTATTAAATCCAATCAAAACATTTTAGGAAAAACCCATTTAGTTTTTAAAAATTTTTTCCCCCTTATAATATACCTACTGATTTTTTCGCAATGTCTTTATGATTTAATTTTTTTTTAAGTTTTATTTTTAGTACCGTTTTTGGCAACAACAAGTGTATTAAAAAAAAACAATAAAAATTTCTTTAAGGATAAACTTTTTCGAAACCATGCACTAAAATCAATAAGAGACATCTTTATTGATAAAGCACATTGATTTATAGTCGTGGATTGCTACTGAAAGCATCATTTTGTATTCAACATCTTTAAAGATAAAATCATTTTAAATTTTGCAGCCTTATTTCATAAATTTCAAATGGAATCTTTAATTTCAAGTTTAACGTTAATTCTGCCTAACTAATTCTGCCAAACATAACAGAATTAAGTCGTCTATATCCTAGCTTAAAATTTTTTCTGCATTCAAAAATCACAGTTGACCCGGGAAACACCGGGCACTTCAGCTAGTAGATAGTAAAATAGTAAATAAAAATACCACTAAAAATGACGATTTAAATCATAGATTTAAAGGTAACCGATTTTAAAAGAAATAGCTTGATACTTAAGAAAAAATTATTAAATTAGAAATCTGAAATCATATGCTTCTTATAAAATTTCGTTTACTTTACTAGGATACTTTTTAATACATACACCAAAACTCACTCACACTTTCATACAATTTCATAGTTTATTTTGTTTGAACATAAACGTGTAAACAAAAATTTTAGTTAAAATGCAAATTCATGTCCTTTTGACGTGGGTTTGTTAGCTTTATTTTCTACTTCTGTTGTTTTTTTTTTTTTTTTGTTTATTTCTACCTTGTTTTGTGTACTGCATTTCAATCTACGCAACACATGTCATAAAAGATTTCTGTACAAAAGAGTATTTCTGAATTTCGTTGTAAATGAATTTGTATTTTTGTATTAGTATTTGAGTGTAGAAGTTTATTTGTGTAGCATTTACGTAAAAATCATATGAAAGGCTATTAGTACAAGTTGTGTACAAAATATATACAATTTACAGTCATCATTTATCTCTTCCATACAGGACTACATGTACACTACACGAACAAATATTGGCGTACAACATTCTTTTAAGTAAATTTTAACACCTGGATGGCATTTTTTATATTGTTAGTTCATTATTAATGGTGTTCAGGGATATATCAAGAAGCACTACACTTTAACCAAACAAATTAAAAGAGGACATTTTGAAAAAATAATTTTAAAAAGTTGTAAAGAAATAATTATGAAGTACAACATTAAAAATTTTAAAATCTGTGTAAGAGCCCGAATAAAAAAATATATATGTACTATATATATAGTTTTTATAATTTTAAAATATATATTAAAATGTATGTTTCTTATGTGGTGACACATTTAACGATATATTATTATATATTGACCTTCATCAAATTAGATATTAATCATATATGCTATACATAATAACGAATGCCAGATCTATTACCATATATAATGATGCATTTTCATATATAACAAAGTATATAATCATATATGGTGCATTCACATATATATATAATCATATATGGTGCATTCGTATTCGTTAGCTATATCATTTAAAATATAATAATATATTATATTTTATAAAAAATATTTTTGTTTGCTCCATAAAATTTAAAGTCTTAAAAATTTGTTGATATCGTTTCGATTTTAGTATTAAGCACATTAAAATATTCTATTTGATGAACGTTTTGGCGGAATTGATACAGCCCTTTAGTTGTCACAAAGCGAAACGTGTTTCTATGTCTTTTTATGGTTGTCTCTCTGGAAACGAAATACCAAAGATCATTTCTACAAGTATTGGTTGGAAAAACAATCGCTTTTGCCTATTGCGCCAACTTTTCGTAATGTGTATTTTCTTTTTATAATTAAGATGTTTTGCTAGTTTCGATTATAACAATTTTACGATAACAATTATGTTTTAAGATAACCAATTGATTTTAAGTAACTATAACCGACCTCCAACTGATTATTTCCCTGTGTGTGCATATATAACTAATTCATGTTTTTACCTATCAAGTATACATGTCGAGATAGCTCAGCTGTAGAGCTGTTGACTGACTTGCTGAAGTCTCAGTTTCAAATCCCGTGTGGGCACATTTTATTATAAAAAATTGTTTCTTATTAATTTTTTTTTTTTTTCGAAAATTTATTTGTAGACTCATTATTTTTTGTCCATACTAGTAAGCATATAGGTAACCACATATTTATTAATTATGCGTAATAAGATTCGTAATGACAATCGTAAGTTATCGACATTACCAATATGTACTTATATAACCACTTATGTGATAATGGTTTTCTTACTGCATAGTTTTAAGGTTTAAAAATAACAAATAAACGCCATTTACTTTCAATTTATAACGAGCTTTCAACCTCCGTATATTTACAAAAATAAAGCAAATCAAACATATTAGCTAGGTTGAACTAGTATTTCGATCTGGCTAAAGATCTCATCAGAACCCGAAGTTTTAGAAAAGCTAGAGCCTATATAATAGGCAGAACTTTAACAAAAAACCTATTAATAATCAATTTTGCTCCATTCTTGTCTTCTTAGTAATCAACCACGTGGTTAGGTCTTTTCCTAACAAGCATCATGACGTTACTAAACTTTGGAGACCAAAAATGTTCTATTTATATAAAAAAATTTTAGTGTGTACTCTGGCTCAAGTAATATTTTTTACAGTTAAATTAGTTTTTATATACATTGAGATTATTTTTATGTTATTTTCAATTTATAACGAGCTTTCAACCTCCGTATATTTACAAAAATAAAGCAAATCAAACATATTAGCTAGGTTGATACTAGTATTTCGATCTGGCTAAAGATCTCATCAGAACCCGAAGTTTTAGAAAAGCTAGAGCATATATAATAGGCAGAACTTTAACTTTACATTTATGAATATAAGTGTTTCGCGAGATACGTATAAATAACTTTGTATGTTGTAATTTTTTCGTGAGGTGTATATTAAGGTCGCCCAATATACAAAAAGTGGTAAATTTCCGTGCGTCACAAGGTATTTGGATAGTGCTTATAATATTGGGAGGTCGTGATAAATTAGCAATTTTTAAGAATTTGAAAATTCAACTTAACAGTCTAAAACACTTAAATGGTTATATTTTTTGTGGCTGAATAAAGTTTGGGGATGAAAAACCATTAAATAACAAACATCTCAACAAGCTTCATTGGTTTGAGTGCCAATATGTGTGATATTATTTAATGCCTTGATTCCATATCCGACATCTAGATTTTTCCACCACCTCACAATTTTGAGACAACCGCTATTTAAATTACTACAAATGACTATTTTGGAGCTCTTTGAAGCCGTTTAGCATACGATTGACTCTCTCTACTGATTCGAAATAAAGATAAATATTTATAATATACTTTACTCTTGAACATACCGCAATGAAATTTTCAAAACCTAATTTTTTAAAAAAGCGTAAAGATACATCTGCCGTATGTCTACTACATAAAAATATAAACATATTTTTAAGATGACATTTGAAAACTATAATTTGAAAACTATTACAATTTTAATGATAGCTTATATTTGAAATGCAACTTAAACAAAGATGGTGTAATAATTTTAACGTTTTTCGCCTACATTAAAAAAAAGGAAAGTTAAAAGTTTATATCGTTCTTTATCACCTTTTGTGATTTTTTAACAGTGGACAATGTGTAATTTAAAATTATTAAAATAATGATAGAAAATGTTTAGCCGTATCTCAATATAGAAATGGTAATGACTTATCGTTACTTTTGTCACTACCAGTCATAATACACGCTTGCTTTCTACATTACTTTAACACTGAAGCCGAACTATAATATATTGAGGTATTTATTTTCATTATATAGCCACTAACGTGAAAGTCATTACATTACAAATATCATTACTTTGATATGGGGCTGTCGCGCAAAATAATGTCAAAAATATGTGGTTACCTATATGCTTATCAATATGGACAAAAATAATGAGTATAAAATTAAATTTTTAGAAAAAAAAAAACTAAATTTAATTAAATTTTATTTTTTTTTTTGTAGAAATTTTGTTTTAATATAATGTGTACACACGGTATTGGGGACTCCAGGTTGTCAATCAACCGCTCTACCATCTGAGCTGTATCGACATCCTTGTGTATAAAGCATTACCTTATAAGTGGTTATATAAGTACATATTTGGTAATGGAATGTACTTACAATTGTCGTTACAAATCTCATCACTTTTATATGGCGCTGGCAAGCAAAATAATGACATATCATTATTAAACACCTTACAGAAAATCAAAAAATATGTGATTACCTATATGCTTACTAGTATGAACGAAAACAATGACTCTAAAAATAAATTTTCAAAAAAAACTAAATTTAATGAAAAAAAATTGTTTTTTATTGAATTTTTTTTAAAGAAAATGTGCCCACACGGAATTCGAGCCTGGCACTCTATGTTTTCGGTCAACAGCTCTGCCATCTAAAAAAATAATGAGTCTGAAAATAGATATTCAAATAATTTTTATATTATTATTTCAAATTTTAAAATAACGAAAAAATAAGTACATAGGGATGTCATTAATTTTTATATTGAAATAATGGGATAATTATTTAGTTATTAGTATGTCATAATATATATGTTTTAAAGCAAGGCAGAGAGTAAGCTGGTATCATTACTGGTAGTAAGAAAAATAATGGCATGTCATTACAGTTTATCAGTAATTAAATAATAGGTAGGTGACAAAAAGAATTTATAAAGGGTCCGCCATCTAACGAGTTATTAAAACTAGTGCTTATTTCGTGAATGGTAACACTTAGCTCATGTCTGATTTGACAGATAATTAGTTTTATCCTTCCGCTGAACGAATATGGTTGTGTATACGCTTGAACAACGCTGGTAAATATTGCGACATTACTTTGAAAATCATGGTAATGAGCACGGAGTGGCCGTTACAGTCAATGGCGATCGTTATCGGGCCATGTTGAATGAATTTTTGTTCACAAAAATTGAAGAGGAGGATATTGACAACATTTGGTTTCAACAGGACGGCGCACTATGCTTCGTTCCCATATAACGAAGGGACAAAAATAGAAGGAGTAGTCAGATATTTTTGAAATTTGGTACACTAGCATAAAATAGCTTAGTTAAGAAAAATAAGAATTTTTGGAAAAATCGGCCCTAGGACACGCCTACCTCCCATGTGTCCTGAAATTGAAAAATATCATTTTATCTTCAATAATGCCCACAAAATTACAAAGAGTGGTCATGCTGATACACATGCAACTAGCAACGTGTGTGTAAATTTTTATTTAAATCCGACTAAGGACTCAAGGTCCTGCTATATATCCTTTTTCTTAAAACGCTACCACTCCTAAAAAAATTGTCTGATCGTAATAAATTTTGGTATGTAAATTGATATTTGCAAGATATATATTTGTGCCAAATTTGGATAGAATCGGATTATCAATGTGGAAAATACAAAAACATCATTTATTGAAAAATAGGATAAACCGGTTAAAATGCTCTTGCAAAAAGAAAACTATAAGGATATTTGAAAGATAACATAAATGAAAAAATTAAAGAGGAAAACTGGCAATGTAAACGTCATTAAAAAATTATGAAAAAATCATATCGCACTTCCATCAAAATTTTTATTTTTCCACTTTTCGAAAAAATCGAGGAGTAGTATTCATATCCGCTGTAAAAATATCGTGCTATTTTGCCTACTTTTTGATAATGAAATGGTTTTTTAAAATTTTTGCCATCACCAAAGATTAGTTACATTAATTTATAAATTTATTTTTTAAACCTTGTTTACATTACAAATAGAGATGGACCCGTTAGTATTTTCATCCACTAGCACTCACGATCACTTATGTTAAAGGCAATTACATTTGTAACACTTACGGTTTTTATACAATTGAAACTTTTATAGAAAATAAAAATTTCTCTCGCATTTCCGAAAATTTAATATATGGTCGTATTAGCGCTGCTGGAATATAGTTACTATCACACGCATGTATTGTAACTTAAAAACAAATGTGTCACGCTATCATCTCTAATTTGAAAAATATAAATAACGGCAAATAATATGATAAAGCAAAACAAAAATATGAAACAAAAAAAACTTCAAAGTCGAAGTCAATCGCAACTTACACTTTAAAATAGTAATTTAAATATGAAACAGAATCTAATTTATAGTTTAATAGGATCTAACTAATTATTAATGAGATATTTTACATAACTTAAAGCTACAGTTGCATACACTGTGCAACAAATTTTGGGTCTCCGAGTTTATCTTAAATGTTAAACGTGTTAGTGGTGTTCTATGAGGAGGGGCTGAAATAACCCCTAAAAATGGCAGATAGAGGGTTAATTAGTTCTATGAAAAGAACCGTCATCAAATATAAAATCGTGTTGCGCAATGATATTAAACACTCTTAAATGCCTGATATTTGAGTAAAAATCATAAAATTAGGCATTTCAAAAAACGCATTTTTTTTAAGTTGTGGTAAAAAATAGGCACTAATTTTTGAATACCCTGTTAGCTAAGAGTATAAACTTACAAAAACAGAAAAAAAAAATATCTAATTTTATATAATTTTTTTTTATACTGCATCAAACTTAAGTAATTTTTGGATTTCAACAAAAAAAATGTGTTTTTCAGAGCAATAAAAAAAGTTATTTTGTAAATAAATACTAAATTATAAATTTTAATTTAACTGCAAATATATCAAAGTACTTGGGAACCAAATTTCGAGCGACTTTTTAAAAAAATGAATTTTTCAGAATTATATTTGTGAAACAACTAAAACTCATTTTTCTGTTAAGTAATTTTTGCAAGAAACTATCTGCTTTTAACGCCCTCTCGTGGTGGCAAAAGCAGTCAGAAAAATTTTTTTCGTTAACATTTATTTGATATACCTTATTATCTTTCAAAAAATCTGTATTTAAAAACAATTTGAGACAAAAATTTTTTTTTGATTTTTGTCTATGGGACAAAGCTTAGTGCGGCGCTACGTGCCACACAACCGAAGCTACACTTGATGTTTTGCGCCCTGTTTTTGAAGATCGCATTATCAGCCGCAGAGCTGATGTCGTTTGGACACCTCGGAGCTGCGATTTGACACCGTTGGACTATTATTTGTGGGGTGCCGTCAAAGATAAGTGTTTCGCCAACAAGCCAGAGACAATTGACGTAGTAGTTTTTTTTTTATAGCATTTTCAAAAAAAAAAAGTTATTTGCGGACCCTTTATTTGTAATGAAAAAATTAGTCACATGTAAGCTGATTGCTTATTAAAATGACTTCGTCAAACAAAAATAACTAGTGCTGACGCCGACTTAAGATGTGTTTAGATATTTATTTTGATTACATAAGCACTTACATGGTAATAAACAATTTGGCTGGCTTAAAGAACCTAAATGCGACATTAGAACATAAACAAAATCAATGCAAAGTTTACTTTTTATCGAGCTTTGTTTGGTCTCTTTTAATTTTTTTTTTTTGTATGCCCGATGAAAATAGTTTTTATATACTCATATACAACTTGATACCATCATACGAGATTATATGTGTGGCAATATATAACGATATATGTTCATATCTCATAAGTAGTTTATGAACATTTTTTAATATGGCGTAATATATCAAATTATAGAGCAATTCCATATGAAAGCGATCACCTTTTGGACGACCCCTCTCCGATTTTAAAATAAATAGTCTCAATCGATTGCCCAGCAAAAAATAATGTACCTACATATTTTTTTTTTTTTTTTATAGTGACTGGTTTAGTGGTGGTGTGCACCACTCTCATGTGACAAAATTGAAGAATTCTTCATAAGGGACCTCATTGAAAGTTGTTTTAAAAAAACTACTAAAGCGATCGCAATGAGTGATAGCTCGTTGGAAAGGTATTGAATCAGGCTTTAATTGAAAAATAAAATTTTCCTAATTTTTCTCAGAAATTTACCTTTTTCCCATGAAAATTAAATTTTCCCATGAAAATTAAATTTTCCGATTTTCCACAGAAGCTCCTAAATTTTCCGGCTAATTTTATTTTTTTTAGATTCCTCATAATTTTTGCTTTAAGAATCAGCAATAAAAAAATGGGCTCCGACTCCTTGTTTGGACAGGAGAAGAGCATTTAAGAGACCACCTTGTTCTCATTGTTTTTATATTTTTTATAATTGAATTATTTTTAATTATTTTACAAGAAAAATTAGGAAAATTTTATTTTTCAATTAAAGCCTAATTCAATACCTTTCCAACGAGCTATCACTCGTTGCGATCGCTTTAGTAGTTTTTTTTTTTAAACTACTTTCAATGAGGTCCCTTATGAAGAATTCTTCAATTTTGTCACATGACAGTGGTGCACACCACCACTAAACCAGTCACTATAGAGCAATTCCATATGACATGTGACAAAATTGAAGAATTCTTCATAAGGGACCTCATTGAAAGTTGTTTAAAAAAAACTACTAAAGCGATCGCAGCGAGTGATAGCTCGTTGGAAAGGTATTGAATCAGGCTTTAATTGAAAAATAAAATTTTCCTAATTTTTCTTGTTAAATAATTAAAAATAATTCAATTATAATAAATATAAAAACAATGAGAACAAGGTGGTCTCTTAAATGCTCTTCTCCTGTCCAAACAAGGAGTCGGGGCCCATTTTTTTATTGCTGATTCTTAAAGCAAAAATTATGAAGAATCCAAAAAAAAATAAAATTAGCCGGAAAATTTAGGAGCTTCTGTGGAAAATCGGAAAATTTAATTTTCATGGGAAAAAAGGTAAATTTCTGAGAAAAATTAGGAAAATTTTATTTTTCAATTAAAGCCTGATTCAATACCTTTCCAACGAGCTATCACTCGTTGCGATCGCTTTAGTAGTTTTTTTCAAAACAACTTTCAATGAGGTCCCTTATGAAGAATTCTTCAATTTTATCACATGACAGTGGTGCACACCACCACTAACCAGTCACTATAGAGCAATTCCATATGACATGTGACAAAATTGAAGAATTCTTCATAAGGGACCTCATTGAAAGTTGTTTAAAAAAAACTACTAAAGCGATCGCAGCGAGTGATAGCTCGTTGGAAAGGTATTGAATCAGGCTTTAATTGAAAAATAAAATTTTCCTAATTTTTCTTGTTAAATAATTAAAAATAATTCAATTATAATAAATATAAAAACAATGAGAACAAGGTGGTCTCTTAAATGCTCTTCTCCTGTCCAAACAAGGAGTCGGGGCCCATTTTTTTATTGCTGATTCTTAAAGCAAAAATTATGAAGAATCCAAAAAAAAATAAAATTAGCCGGAAAATTTAGGAGCTTCTGTGGAAAATCGGAAAATTTAATTTTCATGGGAAAAAAGGTAAATTTCTGAGAAAAATTAGGAAAATTTTATTTTTCAATTAAAGCCTGATTCAATACCTTTCCAACGAGCTATAACTCGTTGCGATCGCTTTAGTAGTTTTTTTCAAAACAACTTTCAATGAGGTCCCTTATGAAGAATTCTTCAATTTTATCACATGACAGTGGTGCACACCACCACTAAACCAGTCACTATAAAAAAAAAAAAAATATGTAGGTACATTATTTTTTGCTGGGCAATCGATTGAGACTATTTATTTTAAAATCGGAGAGGGGTCGTCCAAAAATTTGCCAATTTTGATCGTTTTCATATGGAATTGCTCTATAAATTATTGAATCTTATGTTAGACATTTGCATATCTTGTATATCTGATCATATGAAATAGATATAAATCTATATATATATAACGAAGGGACAAAAATAGAAGGAGTAGTCAGATATTTTTGAAATTTGGTACACTAGCATAAAATAGCTTAGTTAAGAAAAATAAGAATTTTTGGAAAAATCGGCCCTAGGACACGCCTACCTCCCATGTGTCCTGAAATTGAAAAATATCATTTTATCTTCAATAATGCCCACAAAATTACAAAGAGTGGTCATGCTGATACACATGCAACTAGCAACGTGTGTGTAAATTTTTATTTAAATCCGACTAAGGACTCAAGGTCCTGCTATATATCCTTTTCTTAAAAACGCTACCACTCCTAAAAAAATTGTCTGATCGTAATAAATTTTGGTATGTAAATTGATATTTGCAAGATATATATTTGTGCCAAATTTGGATAGAATCGGATTATCAATGTGGAAAATACAAAAACATCATTTATTGAAAAATAGGATAAACCGGTTAAAATGCTCTTGCAAAAAGAAAACTATAAGGATATTTGAAAGATAACATAAATGAAAAAATTAAAGAGGAAAACTGGCAATGTAAACGTCATTAAAAAATTATGAAAAATCATATCGCACTTCCATCAAAATTTTTTATTTTTCCACTTTTCGAAAAAAATCGAGGAGTAGTATTCATATCCGCTGTAAAAATATCGTGCTATTTTGCCTACTTTTTGATAATGAAATGGTTTTTTTAAAATTTTTGCCATCACCAAAGATTAGTTACATTAATTTATAAATTTATTTTTTAAACCTTGTTTACATTACAAATAGAGATGGACCCGTTAGTATTTTCATCCACTAGCACTCACGATCACTTATGTTAAAGGCAATTACATTTGTAACACTTACGGTTTTTATACAATTGAAACTTTTATAGAAAATAAAAATTTCTCTCGCATTTCCGAAAATTTAATATATGGTCGTATTAGCGCTGCTGGAATATAGTTACTATCACACGCGTGTATTGTAACTTAAAAACAAATGTGTCACGCTATCATCTCTAATTTGAAAAATATAAATAACGGCAAATAATATGATAAAGCAAAACAAAAATATGAAACAAAAAAAACTTCAAAGTCGAAGTCAATCGCAACTTACACTTTAAAATAGTAATTTAAATATGAAACAGAATCTAATTTATAGTTTAATAGGATCTAACTAATTATTAATGAGATATTTTACATAACTTAAAGCTACAGTTGCATACACTGTGCAACAAATTTTGGGTCTCCGAGTTTATCTTAAATGTTAAACGTGTTAGTGGTGTTCTATGAGGAGGGGCTGAAATAACCCCTAAAAATGGCAGATAGAGGGTTAATTAGTTCTATGAAAAGAACCGTCATCAAATATAAAATCGTGTTGCGCAATGATATTAAACACTCTTAAATGCCTGATATTTGAGTAAAAATCATAAAATTAGGCATTTCAAAAAACGCATTTTTTTTAAGTTGTGGTAAAAAATAGGCACTAATTTTTGAATACCCTGTTAGCTAAGAGTATAAACTTACAAAAACAGAAAAAAAAAATATCTAATTTTATATAATTTTTTTTTATACTGCATCAAACTTAAGTAATTTTTGGATTTTCAACAAAAAAAATGTGTTTTTCAGAGCAATAAAAAAAGTTATTTTGTAAATAAATACTAAATTATAAATTTTAATTTAACTGCAAATATATCAAAGTACTTGAGAACCAAATTTCGAGCGACTTTTTAAAAAAATGAATTTTTCAGAATTATATTTGTGAAACAACTAAAACTCATTTTTCTGTTAAGTAATTTTTGCAAGAAACTATCTGCTTTTAACGCCCTCTCGTGGTGGCAAAAGCAGTCAGAAAAATTTTTTTCGTTAACATTTATTTGATATACCTTATTATCTTTCAAAAAATCTGTATTTAAAAACAATTTGAGACAAAAATTTTTTTTTGATTTTTGTCTATGGGACAAAGCTTAGTGCGGCGCTACGTGCCACACAACCGAAGCTACACTTGATGTTTTGCGCCCTGTTTTTGAAGATCGCATTATCAGCCGCAGAGCTGATGTCGTTTGGACACCTCGGAGCTGCGATTTGACACCGTTGGACTATTATTTGTGGGGTGCCGTCAAAGATAAGTGTTTCGCCAACAAGCCAGAGACAATTGACGTAGTAGTTTTTTTTTTATAGCATTTTCAAAAAAAAAAAAGTTATTTGCGGACCCTTTATTTGTAATGAAAAATTAGTCACATGTAAGCTGATTGCTTATTAAAATGACTTCGTCAAACAAAAATAACTAGTGCTGACGCCGACTTAAGATGTGTTTAGATATTTATTTTGATTACATAAGCACTTACATGGTAATAAACAATTTGGCTGGCTTAAAGAACCTAAATGCGACATTAGAACATAAACAAAATCAATGCAAAGTTTACTTTTTATCGAGCTTTGTTTGGTCTCTTTTAATTTTTTTTTTTTTGTATGCCCGATGAAAATAGTTTTTATATACTCATATACAACTTGATACCATCATACGAGATTATATGTGTGGCAATATATAACGATATATGTTCATATCTCATAAGTAGTTTATGAACATTTTTTAATATGGCGTAATATATCAAATTATAGAGCAATTCCATATGAAAGCGATCACCTTTTGGACGACCCCTCTCCGATTTTAAAATAAATAGTCTCAATCGATTGCCCAGCAAAAAATAATGTACCTACATATTTTTTTTTTTTTTTTATAGTGACTGGTTTAGTGGTGGTGTGCACCACTCTCATGTGACAAAATTGAAGAATTCTTCATAAGGGACCTCATTGAAAGTTGTTTTAAAAAAACTACTAAAGCGATCGCAATGAGTGATAGCTCGTTGGAAAGGTATTGAATCAGGCTTTAATTGAAAAATAAAATTTTCCTAATTTTTCTCAGAAATTTACCTTTTTCCCATGAAAATTAAATTTTCCCATGAAAATTAAATTTTCCGATTTTCCACAGAAGCTCCTAAATTTTCCGGCTAATTTTATTTTTTTTAGATTCCTCATAATTTTTGCTTTAAGAATCAGCAATAAAAAAATGGGCTCCGACTCCTTGTTTGGACAGGAGAAGAGCATTTAAGAGACCACCTTGTTCTCATTGTTTTTATATTTTTTATAATTGAATTATTTTTAATTATTTTACAAGAAAAATTAGGAAAATTTTATTTTTCAATTAAAGCCTAATTCAATACCTTTCCAACGAGCTATCACTCGTTGCGATCGCTTTAGTAGTTTTTTTTTAAAACTACTTTCAATGAGGTCCCTTATGAAGAATTCTTCAATTTTGTCACATGACAGTGGTGCACACCACCACTAAACCAGTCACTATAGAGCAATTCCATATGACATGTGACAAAATTGAAGAATTCTTCATAAGGGACCTCATTGAAAGTTGTTTAAAAAAAACTACTAAAGCGATCGCAGCGAGTGATAGCTCGTTGGAAAGGTATTGAATCAGGCTTTAATTGAAAAATAAAATTTTCCTAATTTTTCTTGTTAAATAATTAAAAATAATTCAATTATAATAAATATAAAAACAATGAGAACAAGGTGGTCTCTTAAATGCTCTTCTCCTGTCCAAACAAGGAGTCGGGGCCCATTTTTTTATTGCTGATTCTTAAAGCAAAAATTATGAAGAATCCAAAAAAAAAATAAAATTAGCCGGAAAATTTAGGAGCTTCTGTGGAAAATCGGAAAATTTAATTTTCATGGGAAAAAAGGTAAATTTCTGAGAAAAATTAGGAAAATTTTATTTTTCAATTAAAGCCTGATTCAATACCTTTCCAACGAGCTATCACTCGTTGCGATCGCTTTAGTAGTTTTTTTTCAAAACAACTTTCAATGAGGTCCCTTATGAAGAATTCTTCAATTTTATCACATGACAGTGGTGCACACCACCACTAAACCAGTCACTATAGAGCAATTCCATATGACATGTGACAAAATTGAAGAATTCTTCATAAGGGACCTCATTGAAAGTTGTTTAAAAAAAACTACTAAAGCGATCGCAGCGAGTTATAGCTCGTTGGAAAGGTATTGAATCAGGCTTTAATTGAAAAATAAAATTTTCCTAATTTTTCTTGTTAAATAATTAAAAATAATTCAATTATAATAAATATAAAAACAATGAGAACAAGGTGGTCTCTTAAATGCTCTTCTCCTGTCCAAACAAGGAGTCGGGGCCCATTTTTTTATTGCTGATTCTTAAAGCAAAAATTATGAAGAATCCAAAAAAAAATAAAATTAGCCGGAAAATTAGGAGCTTCTGTGGAAAATCGGAAAATTTAATTTTCATGGGAAAAAAGGTAAATTTCTGAGAAAAATTAGGAAAATTTATTTTTCAATTAAAGCCTGATTCAATACCTTTCCAACGAGCTATAACTCGTTGCGATCGCTTTAGTAGTTTTTTTCAAAACAACTTTCAATGAGGTCCCTTATAAAGAATTCTTCAATTTTATCACATGACAGTGGTGCACACCACCACTAAACCAGTCACTATAAAAAAAAAAAAATATGTAGGTACATTATTTTTTGCTGGGCAATCGATTGAGACTATTTATTTTAAAATCGGAGAGGGGTCGTCCAAAAATTTGCCAATTTTGATCGTTTTCATATGGAATTGCTCTATAAATTATTGAATATTATGTTAGACATTTGCATATCTTGTATATCTGATCATATGAAATAGATATAAATCTATATATGATAATATATTATACAATGTATGACCATATGTTAGTGTATATGGTAAAATTAATCAAAATTCTTTTTATATATAATTATATATGGCAAAAGATATCATCATATTGAATATACAAGCTAATAATGTTGATTTTTTGCTTAAAAATGCATTTATTATAATAACAAAATGAATTGATACATTATTCAAAGTATTGCCCTTCGTTTGCCCCTACTTTTTCCCATATTTCTGGTAGCAGATGTATTCCGCGCCAAAAGAAGCCTGTTCTGATGTGAAGCGTATTCCAGTAAGGGCGTTCTGCATCAATCGAAACAAATGGTAGTCAGAAGGGGCAAGGTCTGGGCTGTATGGAGTGTGAGCCAAAACTTCCCATCCACTGTTTTCCAAATAGTTTTTGACCGGTCTTGAAACATGTGGCCGAGCGTTGTCATGATGGAAGATTAAGGCCTCGTGTCTGGTCGAATATTCTTTTAGTTTTTCGTTGATTGCTCTTTTCAAACGAATCAATTGTGTTCGGTACAGGTCTCCTGTGACCGTCTGACCCGATTTCAACAGCTCATAATACAAAACACCCTTCTGATCCCACCTAATACAGAGAATTACCTTGGCGTTGATTTATCTGGATGGCCGGGCTTTACATGTTACTTTTTGCGCTAGAGGTTATCGTTATGTATCCATTTTTCATAACCAGTAACAATACGATGCAAAAATTACTTCTTTCAACGTCGCTCGGCTGCAATTCATATGGGACACAATTTCCAAGTTCTTCTTGCGTTTGACAACAATCTTCGTGGAGTAATGCTTCCAATTCCTCATCTTCAAACTTTTTCGGAATCTCCTTGTCTTCTGTGTCGAAATCAACACTTTTGAATCGCGCAAACCATCGTTCACAAGTATTTTGAGTTGGTGTATGTTGAACGTAAGCTTCTACCAACAATCGATAACTTTCAGCAGCCGTTTTCTTCAAATGGAAGAGGGTTATCAGACTTCCCCGCAAAACATCTTTTTTGGCACAAAATTCGACATTATTATAGCGATTGAAAAAACTTATGTGTGATATTAGTATATATTACAATAAAATGTGGGAGATAAAATTAGGTAAGATTCCATATATGGCACCAAAATTAACATTTTTTTTGTGGTCCAAAATCCTTGATATTTTCTTTGCTTATACAATATAATTATATATAATTATATATAACCCCATACATAATTATATAAATGACAGATATCTAAACCATTTTCCTTAAAATTTTTTTTAAATTTTATTACTAATTATATATGTCATGCGATTTAAGTAGATCGAATTCGATCCACCAAATATTACTAATCTTTTGGATCGAATTAGATCCAATTAGATCTAAATTGATCCCATGGAACATTTTGGCAACTAGCAAGATCTGAAATTAGATATTATTGGATCCCCCCATTATGAGATAAATTTTTATCTAATTTAATACATTAATATACCCCGAATTTTGAGATAAACTTAGATAAGAATAAATATCGATATTTATCAAATTAGATATGCTTTGTATATGAAATATAACCTGTTTTTGTGGGCTCCTAAAGTCAGTTTCAAGAGGAAACGAAAAATTTTTAAGTAACTCTTATATACTACCTATAATAGCACATTCAAAGCATTTTTTTTGTACATAAAACTACAGAAAAATATCAAAATTTATTCAAGTGTTTACAAATGAGCAAGAAATAGCTCATTTTTAAACACTTTTACAAAAAAAGTACGCTTTCTACAATGTGGCCTGCATGTATTTATTTCACTCTTCAAACATTATAAGTCTAAATTACCCGATTATGATTATCTTACTTATATTCTGGTAAGAAACGTATAAAATGAATTTGTAATGTTATCTTATAAATCCGATTTAAAAATATAACACATGATTCAGTCTTCCTACAAACAATACAATGACTACATTGCAGCAATACATACATAAGGGAATGTTTCCTATTGTGGTCTGTTCCCTAAAGTGAACATTTGGGAAACATTATTAAACTTTTCACATTTTTTTATTTATTTAATAAATAAAAAAGTGAAAAATTTAATTTTTATAATGTTCCCTTAAGTAAACCTTTTATATACTTTACAATTTTTTTTTTGCTTTTTTTTTTAGTTTTAGTCTTTTTCAAATTGTTAACACATCACTAAGTGTTGTTGTCTGTTTTGAACAATTTTTAATGTTTAACGTTGGTTTTTTTTTACCGCAACTAAGGAGCTTTAAACGATACAAAAAACGTTTTTAATTAATTTAAGTTAGGTCCACTTTAGGGTACATGTTTCTTATTGTGGGCCTTTTGAGGAGTTTTGAAAATAGTTATGTAACTTTTTTAAAATAGTTGCCAAACGAAAATTATCTATAGCCCAAGGAGTTGAGTTTGGATTTGGAATATTTCACTTAGTTTTTTTATATTTACCAAATACCAGATGTAAGGTCACATTAGGAAACATTTATGTTACATATTTTATCTTCTTCCCACTCTTCGTGTCACGATATTGAACATAATATATGTCTGTTTGAATTGACATGTGTCAAAATCAGTTAAAATTTGTAAATACAGACGAATACAATAAGTATATTTTTGTTTGTATACGTATCTGTGTTTTTACTGAGAGTAAACACAGTGTAACAGACATAATTTTAAAACAAGTAATCAAAAAACACAATACGTTGTAAAAATATAAAAACACAGACTAGGAAAACATTACAATTTCTTTCCAATGGGTAAAAAATACACAAAAAATTTTTGGAAAAAATATAAGAATTTTGTTCAAAATTACTGATTTGGTGCCTAACTGTCCACAGTGGGATGTTCCACAAATAGTTTAGAAATAATTTAGCTATTTCTTACTGGCTTGAAACATCACACAGACATAATCAACGAAAGTTTCCAAGAACTGCCCACTGGATCCATCAATCTGTGATCTAAAGAAGGAATATCTACACTTAGAATATTATGTAAAGACGACGGCAATTGTAGTCAAAAACAAATGAAATTTCACTTGAAGAAAGGACGACTAACATTTCATTAAATTCAACTAACATTTGTAATTTGTTTTTAATGTAATGTAGTGCATAAAACGGAGTCCGTTTTTTATCAATGAAAACTGAATTCTACATCTGCCTTATTTTTCCTCTTTTTATTTATTTAAAGAAACATTTATTATGTTATTTTTTTTTTTTTGATTTATTGATGAATATTATACATATTGAAGAAAAAACACAAAAAACAGAAAACAAAACACGCCTTCTAATACTTAATTTTTCTCCATTTCTAGCCCATTTTCAATATCCTGTGCAAGTGTTTTGTATGTGATTTTACATATCCGTGGCACCAAATATATTGACCCACGCAGCTACACTGATAATAATCCATGCGTAGAAATACAAATAAATGTCGAAATAACCAAACATTTTGTAAAATAAACGAAAATTTGTTAATTTTACAAAAGATTTCGTTGTTTTGACATTTTTTTCGTATTGTTAGCATGGATTATTATGAGTGTATAAACACAAATTCATCTTCGAAGCTCTTTTCGTCTCTCATACCACATACCTGTATTAAATATGCATAGAAAACGAAAACAAAAGTTAGTATGTAAGTTTTAATATAATTTCAAATGTATTTACCACCAAATGAGTTAGGCAACATTAACCGCGGCTTTCTCTAAATTGCGATATGATGGATACCGGACTCAGGGCATCAAAGAAAATATAAATCACATATCGAAATTAATGAAATCAAAAAGAGTTAAACAACTTAAAGCCAAAGAAATGATTTATTAAAAATATTTCTTTGTGCCAGAAAGATGTAATAACTACAGTGCAAGTCGAAAAATAATAAAAGAGTACCGACCATTGATCGTAAATATTTTGGTAACGCTGATTCTAATGGCGGCTCCAGTTTTTCACTTATGGGCCAAATTTTTCGCAAATGTACATTAAAGTTGTGCACGTTTTTTGTACATAAAACTTTAAAAATCCAAAATTGTGTTTTAGTCTTTTTATGCTAAATACATAACAGACCTGCATTAATATTCGGGTATCAAATTTGGTTAAAAAATGTGCATCATAAACAAGTTAATCCGCGTTTTTTCTCAGTTTTCACTATATCTTTTCAGTTTTGCACAATCGATAAAAGTGTGTTTGTGCATAAGCAAAAAGACTAATAAGACCAATTATTTTGTGTAAAAAAAGAAATTGCGTTTCATGGGAAAAATGCGAAATGTGCCTAAAAATTATATATACAGCAAAGCGAAAACAGATGCCCGATGAGTTTTTCTCTTAGTATAATTCGAGTTTTGATGCGTATCAAAATTCAGTCAAAAAATTGTATATTTGCGAAGTTATTTTAACAAACACTTCACTACAGTGAATGTCTATAAATGTTTTCAAATTTTATTTTAAGATTGTTCATATAATTTTATTATTTTTAAAATAAAATTTTAAAATATTTTTTAGACATTCACTATAATGAAAGAGTTTATTAAAATAACTTTTACAATAGAAAACTTTGTTGGAAAAGTTGAGGTTAAGAAGAAGAATAAACGTTTTTCTTTAAAAATTATAAACACTATTAATTTAAATCAGACTAGACTAGTTTCTGGCTGCATTGTTTCTTTTTTTGGCTGAATTTTTTTTTTTTATCAAACTTTTTAAAAAGCAACAAATAAAACCTAATATGCCAATATCATATTAGATTTTGGACATGATATTGAACAATATTCTAACTAAATATTTGAAAATATGGAAAGTAAGAAAAAACAATTTTTGTATTTTATAATTAAAAATTCAAACATTTTTGAACAATTTGCATACCATGTAGCTCTTTTTGAGAAAACATACTACAAATAATGATATACAAAGTATATTGATATGTAAAAATTGTTGCTTTTCAAATAGTTCTTGATTTTATAATTAGGTTTACGAAATCAGCCAGTTAATAAACTAAGGCAGACAAATTCGCATATAGCTGATTTTGTCCGTGTATGTAATGTCTCGGATTGAGTTATGGAAATCATCGTTTTATTTTGTGGACAACTGAAGATTTGGATGATACCAATGAAACAATTGTATTGTTTATCATGAAAATGATCAAACTTTTTTAAAAGCAACAAATAAAATCTAATATGACAATATCATATTAGATTTAGAACTTGAGGTAGAACAATATTCTAACTAAATATATTTAATTTCTTTCTGATTAATTAAAATGTTCTTGAAACATTGCGAATTAAACATATTAATTACAACTTACAAAACAATTTAATATATAAACAAATCTTTTTTTTTTTCTTTCAGGTACGGCCATGATATTAAAATATTATCAAAGGTATTTCGTTTTTAAAACATATTATTACAATTATATATTTAATATGAAATTGTTTTCCATTTTCCTTGAATTACTTTAATCATTTAAAAGACCTTGATCTCATTTTACAGTTGGCTGTTCTGAATACATTTATTTATCTCCTCCTTTTTCCTTATAACAATGATTTTGAAAAGCCTTGTGGTAATTCTTTGTAATTAAATTAATTTGTTTATTTTTAACAGATACAATATTTAGTTGAGTTTTTAGCTAAAAAGTACAAAAAAATATAATGAAACCATCGCTTTGTGACAAGAAAATTTTGTTTGTCAAAATAATTAATTATGATGTCTTTGGGGTAAAGCAAAAATAAATTTTAAGTAAAATTTTTGTTTAAAGAATTAATTATATAATGTGTGATCTGGAAACTAAAATATAAAACTAAAGGCATAACTAATTATTTTATTCTTTACCGCAAGTAAAATATGAACTATAGTAAGTGCGGGTTATGTGGAGTAGGCGGATAGTGTGGAACACACCTTTATTTCTGAAACTAAGTGCCATTTAAGAAATGTTTATTGAAGAAACCAATTCATATAAACTAATGTCGCGCTTACATTTTTGAGACTACAAAATTTACCCCTAAAAGAGAAAACGAGAGTACCGACCATTGATCATAAATATTTGGCCAAGCTGAGTGTAATGGCATTCCCAGTTTTTTCACTTAAAGGCCAGATTTTTAGCAAAATTGATTTAAGTTTTGCATGTTTTAAAGAATATTTTTTATATACAATTTCTCTTAATTGATTTTGGTAATTACTAATAAGACCTTTAGTAACATTTGGGTATCAAATTTGTTTAATATATGCAGCATTAACTACCAAGTCTGCGGATTTTCTCAGTTCTTACTATATTTTATTTGTAAAATTTATCATTTCATTTAATTTTTTAGATTTTTAAATCTGAACAATTATTTGGTGTAAATAAAAAAAATATTTAAGTGCTGTTCATGGAAAAATTCGAAATGTGCCTTAACTTTATATGACAGCATATCGAAAATAATGACCTATGAATTCATCTTTTAGCATAATTGTGTGTACACGAAGTAAACACATCGGCCATTCCGAGTTTTCCGATTTCAATTAAATTTTGCATGAAGAAACTCTACGTACCCGCTTAAAGATTGGTTTTTTAAATAATGGGCCTGATTACGGTTGTCGTAGTCGTATTTCGACTCTAGTCGAAGTCGTTGTCGACTCAAAGGTTTTTGTAATAGATTAAAAACAATAGAGTGTTGACAAATTTGTTATATTTATTAATATTATGAAGCACTCTATGACGATCTGTCAAAAACAGCTGATTGGCGGCAGTAAGAAATTTTTAATTTTGTTGTTAAATTATCAAAAATAAAAAAAAATGCTAAGTTTGGACTTATTTTTTTTAACTTCAGATGAAAAATATGAGTGCCTATGGCTGAGACGAATGATATTCGAAGAAATCGGCTAAGTGGTGTTTAGTACGTTTTGAGCTGATTTTAAGAAGCAAAAAAAATGTTGTCGCCAGAGCCCCCTTGCGGCTGGACGAGGCATTAAATTCGGAAAAGTTTTT
Source organism: Delia radicum (assembly GCA_021234595.1). Classification (NCBI taxonomy): domain Eukaryota; kingdom Metazoa; phylum Arthropoda; class Insecta; order Diptera; family Anthomyiidae; genus Delia; species Delia radicum. The sequence goes on from CM037851.1 coordinate 209,229,089, forward strand.
TCAATTATCTCAAAAAGTACACATCCGATCATTACAATATACATGTAATATCAAAGCTTATTAAAATATCTATTCAATGATTACGCTATGACCCTAGAATTTAACCCATTACAGCCCAATTCAAAATTTCCTTATATTTATTTGTGTTTTTTTTTGTAAAAAGATCACCTTGCTCCAGATTTTGCCAATTATGTTTTTTACCCTAAAACGTCCTCCAATTTCGCAAATAGCTTCGGTGCTATAATTTTTACTCTAAAAGTATTTAAATTTAATTTAAATCTCATTGAAATTTGCATTTTTAAGAATTTTTTAAATCTGTCGTGAGAAAAAAAATAGACTACTGTTTTTATACATTTTGACAGTCGAAAACGACAACCGTAAAACGGAAATTGTAATAGATTTTCTAGCAGTGTTGTACATTCGTAGTTTTCGACAAACGTAATACCGTTTTTAAAAAAAACGGTATATACGTATTTTCTTTAATATTGATTAGATTATACTCATTTACTCTATTTTTATACTGCGAATTATAATTTTTTTCCAGCGCCAAAAAGAATTGCATTTTTTATGCAATTTATTTTTAAAGTTAATTTTTCTAACATTTGGCCACTCTCTGTTAAAAAATAATTCATATTTGAAAAATATGGAATTTCACCAAATAATTGAACATTAACTTTTTGGGTGCTTGGGCTTAACTATTTTTAATGCTTTTTTTTTTAACCCTTTCACTACCGACTTTTTGTTTGTGGATATATTTCGGGTTTCGAGCTTTTCTAGTTTAGGAGACACACCAAACGCCCATTTTTTCGGAGATAAAAGCTAATTTAAAAAATCGGAGTTTGGTAACAAATATCGCGACTATATTTCCCCGATGAACGTATTATGCGTATTATGATTCTTTTCAATGTTTATGATTTTTTCATATGAACATATCGCTAATTTACTTCAAGGCTGTTATAAGTCAAAAAAAGCGATTTCTGATTTAATGATGCAGATTTATTAGCTATATCATGCTTTATATTGTGAAAAAATTTCATATTAATATCATATATACTTTTCGAGTTAGAGGATAATATATGTTATTTTGTCTTTAAAGTGGGTGAAAAGAGTTTATACTTTATAGAGAAAGTGTGCTACTCACATGTCTCTCGATAATTAGCGAATTCGCACACAACTCTCACTAATAGAAAAATACATTAAAACCCCCTATTTATAAAAAAAACGTGACCAAATAAATAGAGAAAGTGTAGAGCGAGGCAGATATGGATTGAAAACTTTAAACTCGCTTTCTGCTAAATTGTGTTTTTTGAGTTATGTCAGTCTTGAAGTAAATGAGCGATATGTTTAAACCAAAATATTAAGTGTTATTATAATATTATTATCAAATTTTTAGATTTTTTTCAAAAATGTATACACTGTAGTGTTAATATTTGGTTTGTTTCCATACATAATTATTCGTTCACCCTGTATTTAATTATGTACATATTCTGTTTCATAATTGTAGAAATATTATTCTTTGAATTGTTTGTCAAGTCTAATCAAATTGAAAATAAAATTTTCTTGTTACTCACAATTTTACTACCAAATAGAAAACAACGCGACTTTTAACTCTGCTAACAGGTTATGGACCCAGTTGGTTAAACGCTAAAAAGGATAAAATTTGGATACTGTTAGTTATTGTCGTGTTTTTTTAAGAAAAAAATCTGTAAAGAAAAAAATTATAATGGAGGAATTCAAGATAAGCAAGTTGGAAAATGCTAATGGTTGGACTCTGTGGAAATTCCAGGTAAAGGTGGTACTACGGGCTAGTAACCTTTGGGATATAGTAAGCGGAACAACAGAAAAGCCTGCACAAGCTGATAAAACTTTTGATAACTGGAATTCCTCAGACGCTAAGGCTCAGAAGGTTTTGGTAGTATCTATGGGTGAAGAGCCAATGTTGCACGTAATTAATTGTGACACTGCAGCAGCAATGTGGACAATGCTTGAAAGCGTGTACGAACAAAAGTCGGAGACGTCAATTCATTTGCTTCAACAGAAATTCTTTCAATACGAAAAGGCTCCTGAAGATGCAATTTCCGTACATATTTCAAAGTTGCAAAAGCTGGCTAGACAGCTTGAAGATCTTGGTGAGAAAATTTCGGACAACATGTTGATAACAAAGAATTTGATGACGTTGCCGGAATAATTCAAACATTTCTTTGCGTCATGAGAAGCTACAGGTAAGGAAGAAAGAACTCTTAAGAATTTAACGTCAAGATTATGTATGGAAGAATCGAGATTGGGAATTCAACCCTCAAAATCCGAAGCTTTTATAGCTAAACAAGGAGGTAACCGTCATTTCAAGAATAGTCATCAAGTTAAAAATGGTCAACAAAATAAGGGCGCTAAATCCAATAAGAATGGTAAATGCTTCATCTGTAATAAGTACGGACATTGGAAAATTGAATGTCCTAACAACAAAAATCAAAGAAACTCAGGCGATAGCAATGCGTTTGTTGCAGAAAACTATGCTGCTGTTTCTGATGATTCCGACTGGTATGTGGATACAGGTGCTAGTGACCACATGTCAAATAAGTTAGAGTGGTTCCGAAATTACATCAAGCTGGATACTCCAAGAAGTATTAGCATGGGTAATGGAGTAATAATTCCAGAAATAGGTAAAGGTGATATTTTTATAAAAGCTTTTGATGGTAAGGTCTGGAATGAAAAATTTCTGTCAAATGTATTGTATGTTCCAAATATAAAAGTAAATCTTTTTTCTACAAATATATGTTTGGACAAGGGGTACAAAATGGAAGCCCAAGCAGATGAATGTGTATTCAAACGTGATGGTAAAGTTTATTTAAAAGGTATAAGAGCGAATTCAAAGCTTTTTAAGTTGCTAATTAAGGTGCAAGAAGACGCAGGTAAAGCAAATGTTGCGGTCAAATCCAATTCTTTGCAAATTTGGCATGAAAGAATGTGTCATCAAGGCAAAGATCACATAAAAGAAGTGTTGATGCGCCACAACATCAAATATTCCGATGGTGATTTCTTTTGTGAAGGTTGTGTAATGGGCAAGCAACACAGAATGTCGTTTTCTAATAGCAAAAATAGAGCCAAGGAAATTGGAAGTCTCGTGCATACAGATCTTTGCGGACCAATGCAAGAAAAATCATTTGGTGGTGCTCGATTTATGGTTGTTTTTCGTGATGATTTCTCTAATTACCGCTACGTTTACTGTATTAAAGCTAAATCCGATGTTCCTCAAGTAATCTCCAAATATTTTGATCAAGTGGAAGCTGATACTGGCAAAAAAGTTAAGGTATTAAGGTCCGATAATGGTTCGGAGTATGTCAACAAAGAGGTATGTGAAATTTTACGTAAACATAAAGTAGTACATCAAAAATCTACACCTTACACACCTGAACACAATGGTAGAGCCGAACGTGATATGAGAACTATGGTGGAAGCAGCTAGATCTATGATACATAGCAAGGGACTTAGTCTTAATTACTGGGGTGAGGCAGTAAATAATGTTGTATTTATATTTAATAGGACAGGAAAAAGTCCACAAAAAGATAAATCTCCTTTTGAGTTGTGGTTTGGAAAAGGTCCTGAGATATCTATGCTTCATGTTTTCGGTTCAGATGTATATGTTCATGTACCGCAGGAAAAACGTAGAAAATTAGACCCTAAATCTAGGAAAGGCATTTTCGTTGGTTATCAGGAAAATAGCAAGGGTTTTCGCATTTGGATACCTAAGGAAAGAAAAATAGAAATCTCACGTAACGTTATTATTAGAGAATTAGAAGAAGAGTTTATAGTGCGAGATAATCCTATAGAATGTACTGATCAAAATATTTTAGGGGAGAATGAATCAACAGTAGAACCTACAAATATACATAGTGAAGAACCTTTATCTGAAATAGATTATACAGAGGAATTTGAGGACGCGGAAGATGTTGTAGTCAAGGAAAATGTAGAAACGGAAGATGAACATAACATGCAATATAATCGGTACAATTTACGTTCAGGAAAGTCCGATATAGTTCGGGATGAGATAAATTTTGCATTAATAGCCGATTGCGAAGAACCACTGAACTACGGAGATGCAATAAATGGTAATCTTTGCTTGCAGTGGAAGAAAGCCATGTGTGACGAGTATGATTCTCTTATGAAAAATGAGACATGGAATCTCGTACAACTACCAAAGGGCAAAAAGGCTATATCTAATAAATGGGTATACAAAATAAAGAGAAATCAAGATGGAGATGTTGAACGTTACAAGGCGCGGCTAGTTATTCGGGGTTTTACTCAACAACAAGGAATAGATTATGAGGAAACGTTTAGCCCCGTAGCGAAATTTACTTCCATTCGAATGATTTTAGGTTTGAGTGTGTCTTTAAATTATGTTCTTACACAATTTGACATCAAAACAGCGTTTCTATATGGGCATCTTGAGGAAGATATATATATGCATCAACCAATAGGATATAATGATGGTAGTGGTAAAGTCTGCAAACTAAATAAAAGTCTATATGGGCTTAAACAGGCTTCTAGATGCTGGAACAAAAGGTTCACAGAAATATTAAAGAAGTTTAATTTCAAAGTCAGCTCTGCAGATTCTTGCGTATTTATTGGTGAAATTAATAGTAAGAAAATTATTTTGGCTATATACATTGATGATGGGTTAATTGCGGCTGAATCCAAAGAAGAATCTGAAGAGTTCTTCAAATGCTTGAGGGGTGAGTTTGACGTTAAGGTATTTAGCTCACTTTATTATTTAGGCATGGAAATAATACAAGAACCGTGCAAAATATTTGTTCGTCAAATTGCATACATTAAGAAAGTGCTTCAAAAGTTCAAAATGCAAGATGCAAGACCAGTAAGCACACCTGCTGAAAATGTTCAAACATCAGGTACAGCATCAAATAAAGTAAAATTTCCATATAGAGAGGCGGTTGGGTCTCTTATGTACTTAGCAATAGCAACTAGGCCTGATATTGCATTTGCTGTCTCATATGCAAGTCGTTTTATGGATTCTTATAATGAAGAACATGTTGCTGGATTAAAGCGAATTTTTAAATACTTATGTGGAACTGTTGATCAAGGAATTGTTTTCTCTAAAGTTAATGATATTACTCTATTATGTTATTCAGATTCAGATTACGCTGGTGATATAGAATCAAGACATTCAACTGGTGGTTATACTATAATGTTATCGGAAGGTCCGATTTCATGGTCGTCACGAAAGCAGCAGACAATAGCTCTCTCCACTACTGAAGCAGAATATATGGCTGCCTGCGAATGTGTTAAAGAACTTATTTGGGTACAACGATTATTACAAGATCTAATGGGAAATAATCTTCAACGTCCTATTTTATATTTGGATAATCAGAGTGCTATAAAACCTGTCAAGAATCCACAGTTTCACAAACGTACCAAGCACATCGAGGTAAAGTTTCACTTCATTCGTGAAGTATATGAAAATAAAGGATTTCAACTTAAGTATGTGCCAACCTCGTAACAACTGGCCGATATTTTTACCAAACCACTTTTAAAGCAACAGTTTAACAAAATTAAGAAATTATTAAATATTAACTAATGTAAATGGATGAATAATTATTGAAACAAAAGTGGAAGTGTTAATATTTGGTTTGTTTCCATACATAATTGTTCGTTCACCCTGTATTTAATTATGTACATATTCTGTTTCATAATTGTAGAAATATTATTCTTTGAATTGTTTGTCAAGTCTAATCAAATTGAAAATAAAATTTTCTTGTTACTCACAATTTTACTACCAAATAGAAGACAACGCGACTTTTAACTCTGCTAACATGTAGTGTACAAGGGTAGTCAAAGAGTTAAAAAAGCTTATATCACTTTTACATATAAAAAACACCAATTTATTATTTTTTTTATTTTTCAGATTTATTAAGATTAAATTTAGAATTCTAATGTAAAAATAAAAACTATTAATTTAATTTTGTGGATTTTTATGTAGGTGAAAGATAAAAGAATTTTCTTAAATATTCAGTTATAAAAATTTGAATTTTAAGCATACTTTTTCCATCGAATATCAGATTTTTAAAAAGAAACATGATGTTAATTAAAAGGGTTAAAAATTAAATTTTAAAAACTAAATATTTAAGTAGATTCGTTTATCTTTCATGTAGAGAAGAAATCTTAAAAATGAAATGTATATTTTTTAAAAGAGAGACTAAACGGCGCCTTAGCTTAACATTTTTAAATTTAATCATTTTAACTTTGAAAACCGAAAAAAATAATAAAAATTTTGTTTATTAACAAATCGTTAACAATAGATAAAACCCGGACCAAAAAAAAAAACGAAAGTTTTTTTCAAATCAAGAGTGGCCAAATTTAAAAAAAGTGTATTTAAAAAAGAAATTATATAAAAAATTCATTGCTTTTTAACTCTGAAAAAATGTCTCGTCTTTGCTCTATTCTTAGTAATCAACGCGTGGCTAGGATCTTTTCCTAACAAGCATCATGACTTATAATTTTGTGTTTTTAAATTTTCTTCCATATTTTTTGTTTGTTGTTTTTTTTTAAACAAAATAAAAAGGCTTGCAATTTCTGTTAAAATAAAAAATAGAAGAAATTATTTTTTTGTACTTATTGAAATCTAAATTGAAGTACGAAGTTCCGGAATGTTACAACCTAAACAATCCAATAAAGGCCGAATAATAGCCATCAGTTTTCGTAAAGAATGGTTTTTGATTTTTGTTGTTTATTTTTGAGGTCCGATTAAATAAAAAAATATTATTTGATTTTTATTAAGCAATAAAATAGAATAAAAATCTTTTAATAGTTTTTAATTCCATCGGACCTCAGAGACAAAATACAAAAAAAAAAAAAAAAAAAATATATGTCAAATATTATAAATATAAAAATATGAACATATATGAACTAAAATATATGATCATGTATGAACTAAAATATATGATCATGTATACCATCAATTTTCGGATCCGAACATATATGACTCTTTATGTTTTATAATATATAATCATTTTTGCATGGGTATGCAAGAAATCAATTTGTTGATTAATATAACATCCTGATAAGAAAAATGAGCAAACTCTATTAATAAGACTATTATAAAAACACTGTAAGTAATATTTAAATTTCTGAAATGACATACCAAAACCCCGGGACACTTAAACTTAATTTTAAGTCATAGAATACAGTGGTATACTCCGTTTTAATAGGTTAGGTCAATATAAAAATATATTTATATTTTAAGTTTGCATTGACTCAAGCGATTTTTTTGTAAAAGTGTAAAAAACATCGTAAATTATTTTGAAATTATTTTATTTATAAAAATAAAATGTTTGAGCTCGAGGCCGGGATTTTTCTTTAATTCAAATTCTTCATTATTATTTTCCAATAAAGAAGAATTTTAATTAAAGAAAAATCAAGGCCTCGAGCTCAAACATTTTATTTTTATAATTAAATTAGAAAGGTCGAATAAAAAACAACTACAATTATTTTATTTTTTATTTATATGTCGAAACTTAAAGCTAACAGAGATGGTCGTCCATTTTGAGACGATGTTGTCTAATGAAGTTTGAAGAATCGAACCATGTGACACTGAACTGACTGTCTCTATAAGTCAGAGGTTATTGCCCTGACGTTTCGGATTGTATATCCATCCATATTCCTCCATCCTTATTTGGGAGGATACAATTCAATTAATCGTCCCAAATATCGATGGACATCGTAGTTAGACTTAAGTTTAGATAGAAAAAAAAAAATTAATAAAAAAATATTTTTTTATTGAACATTTTTTTTAATAAAATGTGCCCACACGGGATTTGAACCTTGGCCTAGTTAGACTTAAGTTAGATAAAAAAGTATTTAATAAAAAAATATTTTTTTATTGCAAATTTTTTTTAATAAAATGTGTCCACACAGGATTTGAACCTCGGCCTACAGGTTCTCAGTCAACCGCTCCAACATCTGAGCTATATCTACATCTTACATTTGTTATTTAAAAACGATAATGCGTTGCTTGCACAAAATGTCATTACTTTAAAGCTTTGAAATTGGAATTGTTTAAAAGCATGAAAATTAATTATATAAATGTACCACTGTTTAAGTTTTCTTAGTTTTTTTTTTGTTTTCATATACATCTAGATTATTTTTTTTGTTATTTTTATTCATTTATTAGGAGCTTTCAACAAATTTAATATATTAGCTAGGTTGATACATGTTTTTCGATCTGGCTAAAAATCTCATCAAAACCCAAAGTTTTAGAAAAGCTAGAGCCTCCAGAATAGGCAGAGCTTTAACAAAAAACCTATTAATTATCAATTTTGCTTCATCCCCGTCTTCTCAGTAATCAAACACGTGGTTAGGGTATTTTCCCAGCAAGCATCATGCCGTTACCAAAATTGTTCTATTTATATAAAAAAATATAGTTTTACCCTGTATCAAGTTATATTTTTTTTACGTAAATACATTTTTTTCGAAACTCTCATAAAATCTGTTCAGATTTTCAGAAGAGAGCTTTGGGCAAGGCTTATTTCAACAAATAAAACACCCTACCCTTCTAACATGCGTAATGGATTCCTTTCAATTTTTTAAATTTAATACTGCACGCAAATGACTTTTTCCCACTAATCTTGTTTTGTCGTTAAAATATGGTTGTTTTGAACAATCTGAAATTGATCAAGTATTAAATAGGGAGATTTAGCCTTCATAAAAAAATATCGTATTTATCGATACCGTCCGTACATTGATTATTTTTAATTATTTTGTATAACAAGAACGTGTGAATTTTGCTACTAATTTCTGCTCTTAAAAAAATCTGTAGGTCCTCTAATTTAAAATTTTGAGAAACAAAAAATTATTTTCCTTCTTGGTAAATGTTGTTTTTTTGTGTAGCGTTTCAAAATTATTACATGTTCCAACTTCAGGTTCATAAAAAGCATACATTTCTAGATTTAACATTATTTTTTTAAAATTAATATTTATATGTTTTATAAATGAAGTAGTAGGCAATTATCTGGATTTAAAAAAAAAAATTAAAAAAACATTTAAAATTTTTTTTTTAGTTTTTTATAAAAAATTTATTAGACAACATTGTCCCATTTTTTGGATCAAACTTTATGACATTAGATCCCATGAGATACCATGAGATCAGCGTATTTTTGCCAGTATTCGGATCTGAGGAGATGTGATGTTTAGTTATATGTAATACTATATATAACCATATGTGATTATATCGGAACTTTTTCGTCGGGATATTAGAACTTAAAAAGAAAACCGCGATTATTTTGAAAAAACACACATTTTTTTTGCCAGTTTAATGATATTTAGTTTGGTTTAGGGTTACTTATTTGCCGGTAGTCATATTAAATACCTTTATATTCGCAAAATTAAAAAGTTTACATAAGGATGCTTTTTAGGTTATAAAAATTTAGTGTACACCATAAAATTTAAAGTCCTTAGAATAGTTTGATGCCCTCTCGATTAAAGTATTATTAAAAATCGTTTATTTTGTATAAGCTTTGGCGGAATTGAGGCAGCGCTTTAGTTGTCACAAAGCGAAATGTGTTTATAAGAAACTGCTGCTGTAGCCGCTATTAACGAACAAATTTAATTGTTTGCCCTTTATTAATTTAGTACGTCTTAAGGATTCACTCTAGATACCTAACTATGTTCGCAAGGCATGTTTTTAATAAAAAAAGTGCGAAGCATAATAATTAAATTTCAAAAATGTAAAGTTTTCTTTGATCTTTTTTTATATAATTCTTCTTATTTCAAACGAGCTTAAGATCAAGTTTTTCAATCAAATTGTAAAAATTGTTCCCTGAAGAAGTCACTCAATGTGGAGACGAAATATTGGAAATAAATAAATAAATAAAGTACAAAATGTAATAAAAAAAACTGATCTTGAGCTTGTATATTTATTTATTGAACTACAACAAACAGCTCGAAGTAAAATGAACACTTAATAATTATTGTAAATAAATAATAAATAATAATTAATAAACAAATGATCTTAAGCTCGTTTAAAATAAGAGGAATAATTAAATTTCGCCAAGTTTTTTAAAAGTTTATGAAATGTTTGCGTTTAAAATTTTTAAAGTGCATTTTTGGCTAGGAGGTGCTTTTTACAAAGTGACTCAGTTCACGCAATACGCTAGCTCACTTCAAATAAAATTATTTTTTTTTATTAATTAATAATCATACACTCAGGGAACTTCTGCTTTAAAAATATGTAGTTGTTTGGGTTGTAATACAGTTTCATTATTTTTAATGTAAATGTAAGTCATTTGTAGAACAAATAAAATTTTTAACTAACCTTGTAGTTCATTTAAAAAAACAACTCACATCAAATGACTGTTTTATGATTTCACATTTATTTTTTACAGTTGTTTTTTGTTATTTAAAAAAATAAAAAATAAAAATTTGGTTTATTTTTTACTACCATGTAGTTCATTTTTACTACAATGTTAGCCATTTTTTGAACATTAAAAAACAACTGACAATGTTAGTCGAATTTAATGAAATGTAAGTCGTCCTTTCTTTAAATGAAATTTCATTTGTTTTTGACTACAATTGCTGTCGTCTTTACCAACATAATTTCCTAAGTGTATAATTGCAAATTATATACTATTACCCTAACCGAGCACTAGCAACTATAGATTTCGGCGAATTGTAGCGAAAACAGACAAGTGCCTCTGGTGGGAATCGAACCCACGACACCCGCACAGATAAACCAGCACGCTACTAACTAGCCTACCGGGGCGCACAGTCAAATAAAATTATGAATGTTACACTCAAAACACATACATTTGAAAACAATTTACGTCAACTCCTTACAAGTTTGTGATGACCGTATCCCATTATTGCGCTGACATCAATTTGGAATACCTCAACTTAAATAAAATTACAGAATTTTTTCAAATATTGTACTCAAATCTTAAATCCAGTTGATGGGTGAATGCAATAACCCCCACTGAAATAACCCCCACCGCCGAAATTAAATAAGCCCCACCAAATTTTTAAAAAATTTGGTGGGGGTTAATTCATTTCATTGGTGGGGATTAATTCATTTTGGTGGGGTTTAATTCATTTTAATTCTAATATCAATTCTTGGTTTTTGAATTAATTCCTACTTTTACAGTACTAGTTTTATTTTGTAAAGTTGATATTAGAAAGTTCGAAAAAGAATACGTTATTTCAATTAAAAAAACACATTTCTTCTTATTAAAAATCCATTCGTGCCCATATCACCAGGTTCCTTAGTTGGTAAAAAACTAATAATTTGCCCCTTTTACAGAATGTTGACATAAAGGTGTATCCATATTTTAGAAGGACACGGTGGGGTCCAATAACACCAACTAAAATAAAACAAAAATGGAAATGAAGTCAAATTCACAGGTTGACTTTATTTCCAACAAAAATGGAAATAAAACCAAGTTGGCTATATTTCCTTTTAAAGAAAGTCGTGTTATCCAATTTAAATCAATATTCCATTTATTTAATCTCAACGTGAAAAAAAAATTAAAAAAAAAATGTTTATTGTGTTGTGTCGCGGGCAGGAAAACTTTATTGAGCGAAGCCACCTGCCGCGTCCTACTGGAGGAAAAAACCCCTAAGAACGGCCGCAGGCCGCCACACAGAAAAACTTAAGCTTGCGAAGCCATATTTCATTATTTGCCTCGTATTGACAAAATGTGCCAACTTTGACCCCTTATATCTTCTTTATTTAAAGGGTTAAGAGGTTAAGTTATATCTTAAATGAAAGCTAAAAATGTGGACTATAATCAAATACCAATAACAATATACCTTAATTACAAACCCAACATTTTGCTCTTTCCGTGCAAACATTTAAAATTGTGCAGTGAATGTTTGTCTAAAATAGAAGCAGAGAGTTTCGCAAACAATTGTCATAAGTTCAAATGCCCAATGTATCGCCAAGAAGTTGATGAACATCTACAAATTTTCATTTAATTTTCTTTGTTTTGTATATTTTTTAAAATATGTACATACATATGTATTATATCCAGTTATGTTGAAAATACTAATTAAAAGTGTTTGAAATACTTTATTATTATCAATTACATAAAGTTTTTGTAAAAGTTTTATTTTATAAAATAAAAATATAAATAATGTAAAGTGGGGCTTATCTTATTTTCGGTGGGCAAGTTTCATTTTAATACGTGGGTATTATTTCATTTTAATGCCCACCAAATTTGGTGGGGGCTAATTAATTTTCATTTGTGGGGAATAATTCATTTTGGTGGGGATTAATTCATTTTGGTGGGCACAAATTCGGTGGGGCTTATTTCATTTTCGGTGGGCACAAATTCAGTGGGGCTTATTTCATTTCGACGGTGGGGGTTATTTCAGTGGGGATTATTTCATGCACCCCATTTAATGGCGCACAAATTAAGAAAACTGCGAAAATTTAAAAATCTGAAAATTTTGATTTCATTTGTAAACCAAAATACTTTTGCAGTGAATGTATCTCCAAATTTTAGCGAGTCCGTTTGGTTTTGGTTTGGGTGTAAAAGTTAAAAACTATAAAGAAAAAAAAAATAAAATAACTAAAAACTAAAAACTAAAAACTCTTGTAAGTTTTTAGTAATTTTGTAGAGAAATCTCTACATTTAAATGGCCATCAATTCTTTTGCTAAAGACGGTTCAACGTGAAACTTTGCTTTTAAGTATAGACAACATAACCATGTCCATGTCCCAATTCATAAAACTTTATGAAACATCTAAAGTTCTTAAAATTTCTTTATAAAAAGGTTCACATATGTAATAAATAATTATGTTTAAGGTTTTCACCATATTAATTTTGAGATTAATTAGGGGGTAGGTAACCTTGGGCTATTTGTGGTCAATAAGATTTTATAAATTTAAATAATACAAATTATTTTCATCTATTAGTCAACTCGACATTAGTCAACTTACTTAGGAGTTTAATGATTTATTTTTGTAAAATTAATCATTTTATATTGTCAGTATTATTTTATGTTTAAAATTGAAAAAAACTGAACTATCACGACACAAATTTAAAAATAATAAATAATCAGGACATGAACAAAAATGTCACAGTTTAGAATTTAATATTGCAATTACAGAACTAAACTAATGAATAACTTTTAGTTGGCAAACAAATTTCATACAAATTCTAAACCTTAACATCAATTTAAAAAATTTTTATGTTCATTAAAAAAAAAGTGTTAATTAAAAGTTTCTCAGCTTTAGAGATTATTGAAAATCATTAAATTTTTGAAAAATTATTGCATTTAACATTAACGAATTTTTTAAAAGTTGAATGCTTCATTTAACTTTTACAGCTCTTCTCATGTTTGTAATATTTTCATCAAACGAAGTGTTCTCCAGTTGTGCTCAAAGTCCCGCAGCAATTTATTAAGATGCTTTGCAACGTTTTTATTATTTTTTCACTTCATACTTTGTTGACTTCACACTATTAAAGTGCATGCTGGTTTCCTGCTTCGTCTACAGAAATATTTTTTTTTTTTCATAAATATTTCCCTTCATCCACGACAATAATATTAACAAACAAAAAATCGACAGCAATTTTAAAAGCAACAATAACCAAGAGGTCTTTTACCGATATTGTTATGTTAACAAAAACAGCAACTACATTATGCATAAATATCAAAGAGTTAGCTGGCAGCAAAACCAGCAGCATATCCTGGTGCAGAAACCTCCCCTCCACATACGGCCTCGAAAGCACAGATTTTTAAAAACAACAAAAAGCCAAGAAGGCAAAAAATACATTGTTTCTATTCACCGGGTGATGGGGTAAAAAAAAAACAGCATCTACAGGTACTGTTACTCAAAACCAATAATAATGAAGGAAACAGCAAAACACGGTCCAACACTTGACGAAGCGTTCTACTTAAAATAAAGGGTGTTAAAGCGATTAAAAAATAACAAAAGCATTTTCCCCTGCACCAACAAAAATTTAAATAAATGTATTTTTTTTATCAATATGGATAATATAAGAGAGTTTTTTGCCCGATGAAAAACAGTTTTCATATACTCATATACAACTTGATGTTATTATATATGATTATATGTGTGGCAATATATTACTATGTATGTTCATATCTTATACTTGGTTTATGCAAATTTTTTGATATGGCTGAATATATCATTATATACCATTGTATGATCATATGAAATATATATAGATCTATATATGACCATATATTCTGCCTTATATGTTTATTTGTAGATGTATATGGTAACATTAATTAAAAATAATTCTCTCACTGCTATATATAATTATATATGGGAAAACATATCATTATATATAATAATCTATCACTTTTTTATATTTTTTTTTTGGTACCGTTTTTAATAAGAATATAAATGAGTTTTAAAATGTAATGCAAAAAAAAAAATAAAAAACTACGATATTTTCTAGTGATTACACATGAGGACAAAATGTAAGATTTTAAAAATTAATAAAGATCTGACCATCAATTATATATATTTCGGTAGTTTACGTCGTTAAAGTCAGTACTTACTTTGTCCACGTACGGAAGTTCGTTGTCAAGAGAAAGCAATTTAAGAAAAATGTTTTACAAAAAACGTACAAAATTTTTATGACAGCTCAATTATTGATCAATAATTCTTTAAATCCCCAAATACTTCCCAGTTCTCAGTCTATACGGTAACATAATTTTCAATAACAATTCTTGAAATCCCCAAACAATTCCCAATTCTCAGTCTATACGATAACATAATTTTTATAAAACCAATTTCTAAACCGCTCAACATTTTGGCTTGTAGTCTTCAAAATAATGTTGTCCTAATGATTTTTAAAAACGCATCTTCCAAATTTTTGCGAACTATAATTTAATATGGTTCGTGGGCAATAGATAACACAGGAGCACAAACTGTTATTATTTAAAAATTAATAAAGATCTGATTATATATCAATTATATATATATATTTCGGACATGCTGATTTCAATGGTGTACTTAATTTTTTGATCAATGGTACAGATTTCGAGAAAAATGTATTTAAACTTTTCGTAAGCAATAAATCTGCTTTTGTTTTGACGGAATTAGATAACAAAACCTGTGTTCATATTTATGGCTCATATTTAATGCACAAAACTTTATATTTAAGTCATTGTTTCACGTTTTATGCATGCTTTTACCACTTTTTTACAGTTTTAGTGAATAGGAACGCTTAATTTACAATTGACCTGAATAAGTGTTAATTCTTTAAAAAGAGGCAATTAATGGAAAATATTTTGACAAAGAAAAAAAAAACTGTATTTGCATTTACCGGTATATATTATATATTCGCGATTTTTTTAAAATTTTATATGGCAGCATAGCTTTCCAAGTTGACCATAAAGTCATAGTTTTGGTGTAATATATGGGCACATCTAAAAAATGTTTTTGCAAAAATTGAAGCAAAAAAGTTTCCATTTGCAAAATTTATCATAATATTATAATAATGTTTTTTTCTGGTACATTAAATTAAACAATTAAAATAACAAAATAATAGAAATGTTTTAGATTTTAATTATTTTAGTTGGTTTTAAACCAACGAACATGTGGACTAAAGAAGATCCAAGGTACTCAACATCTGTAAAATTTTATATTTTTATTTTATTTTTAGTCTATGGAATTACATCCTTACAGACTATAATATAATAATAAAATTATAATAATAATAATACATTTAATTCTGAGTATTTAAAAACAAAATTATATTACGCTTCATAAGACTAATGTTGGCAGAATAATCAAAAAATCGTACATCTCAATAAACTGCAGACACAGTCTTCTATAAGGATCGGCATTAGCGTAGTTCGTTTGTACAGCTTGAAGGTATATTGGGGTATAATTACGAGTCGGTCGTTGGGGAACGTTAAAGTTGATATTGCCCAGCAGAAAGTCAGAGGAAGTATTTCCCTTGAGCAGACTGGCTAAGAATACAATATTAAGCATTATTCTACGGCTTTTAAGTGTTGGCAGTTTAATTATTGACAATCAAATGGTGTATAACGGAAGATCTTCAACACGACTAGGAAAAGAACTCTTTAAGCAAAACAGAAGAAATTGCTTTTGAATAGATTCAATGCGCCTGTTGTAAATTTCAGCGTCAGGATCCCAGATAATTGATCCGTGTTCCATAATTGGTCTAACTACAAAGAGATGTATATAATTGTTTTGTTATATTTGGATCAACAAACTCTTTCGCCCATCGTTTAATAAAAGCAAGCAAGCCACGAGCTTTATTTGTAATCATAGTAGTATGTTTTGTAAAGTTTAGTTTAGGATCAACTAAAATACCAAGATCTAAGAATTTTGCGTTGTGGTGTAATGGTTAGCGCGTTGGACTGTTACACAGATGGTCCCGGGTTCGATTCCCGGTGACGACAGCATCAATTTAGAAAAATAATATGTATGAGTTTTCTATCGCTTATATGTATCGCTGCGCCCACCTTCGGTGTTCCCATAGCACTTAACCCCACCGAAGTAAAATAATGAATCAAGGCTATGAAACAAAAAGCTTCAATAAATTCGCCAACTCTACATCAGGTGGCGAGCAACAACTGTTCTAAGACTTATCTACTCGTGCAATTACAGTGCTGCCATGTTTGAAGCCCTTCATCTGTCACCACCTTTCATCTCTCCACTATCCCCTTTCCAAAGAAAGCAACACATTAATTAATAGGAAGAATTTCTTGAGTGTTGCTTCTCATTAAAAAAAAAAAAAAAAATTAAAATAAATTAAATTGCAATTGCTAAAAAGCATGAAAATTAAGTAATTGAAAGTACCACTATAAACACATTCTTTTCGAAACACTCTTAAAACCAATTCAATTTTTTAGAAGATAGCGTTGGTAATGGCTTGTTTAAGCAAATAAAACACCCAACCAACCATTATAATATCCCTGGATTCTAAATTTTCAATTTTAAAAATTAAATAGTTGCTTAGTTCCACTATAAGCAACATACTTTCTACTACTGATCGTGTTTTGCAGTTATTTTGAGCAATCTGATATTGCTAAAGTACTAAATAAATATGGAGACTTATCCTTCATTAAAAAATATTGTATTGATCCATCACACCGACCGCTTAGTTATTATTTTTAATTATTTTCTATCAGGGACCGTAATCATTATGAGTTTTATAATAAAAATTACACAATAATGATTATGTTATGAGTTTTAAGGATTTTCTTCAATGGTAATGATTATTTTTGAGTAATAATAAAACAAATCAGCAATAATCATTATTTTTGAGCAAAAAAAAATAAAACTCAAAAATAATCGATATATATGATTTTTATTTTTTTCGCTCAAAATAAAACTCACTTTCATGTAGCTGTAAATATATATACATATTAGGATGGGGCGATTAGTATGGAAGGAAAAAAATCTTAATGGGCGCTTTGCGTTTCTGATTCTTGGGATTGTACCGAGCAAAAAAGTCCACTAGACCATACGTCTACAGTGAAAATCGAGCTTCCAGATTTTGACTTTACGGCAAAAAAGCCCTATTTTGAAATTAATAATTAACCCCTTAAACCCCACCCACAAATATGATTGATGCAGTAATCTGCTAGAGAATCTTCCAAATAATAGATTGATACCATAATCTTGGATAAACTCCTCCTCCTTCCTGAGATATGTCCATCCCACACATTGTTACTTTCACAAAATACGGCAAAAAAAGCCCTATTTTTAAATTAAAAATTAACCCCTTAAACCTCACCCACAAATATGATTGATGCATTAATCTGCTAGAGAATCTTCCAAAGAAGATATTGATACCATAATCTTCGATAAGATCCTCCTACTTCCTGAGATATGTCCATCCCACACATTGAAAGTGAGTTTTATTTTGAGCGAAAAAAATAAAAATCATAAATAATGATTATTTTTGAGTTTTATTTTTTTTGCTCAAAAATAATGATTATGTCTGATTTTTTTTATTATTACTCAAAAATAATCATTACCATTGAAGAAAACTTTAAAAATCAAAAATTTAAAAATCATGACGGATATGCAAAGATTGTCAAAAATAATAATAATGGTGCAATAAATTTTTTTTTATGTCTCTTTTAAGTGATTGATTTTTTGATTCAAAAAAACTAGCAATAATCATTATTTACGGTCCCTGTTTTCTATAGTGTACGTCTTCTGCTTGAAAATTTTGCGAACAAAAATTTTGATTTTCGTCTTCGGTAAATACTGTTTTTTTTTTTTTTTGGTTTTTACCTAGCGTTTTAAATTTATTATATGTTCCAACTTCGGGTTCATAAATAGAATACAATGTAGATTTAACATTAGTTTTAAAAATTAATATTTATAGGTTTTATAAATAATTGGATTAAAATAAAAAGTACTGATTTCTAAAACATTTTAAATTTTTTTTGAATTAAAAAACTTATTAGATAAAATTGTATCAAAATATATATAATTTTATCATATCTGATAGACCCATTTTTCGGATCAAACTATATGAGATTATATTGCATATCGATATCGATATGCGATATCGATATTATATAACCATGAGATAATTAGTTATATTTTATACTATATATAATGTGATGTTTAGTTATATGTGATACTATATATAATCATATATGATTATATCGCAACTGTTTTCGTTGGGTACCCACTGTTTACTTGCATCAACAACAAACTGCCAGTCAGTAATGTGCTATATTGCACTTTTTTAAGTTTTTCTCTTATTTTGTTTTCTTGAAACGACTTTCACCGTCATGTCACTAACTTTAAGCGAAAACTTTGTTGCCTTTTTTTTTTGCGAAATGTGTTAAACTTATTATGGAGTCTTGTTTTTGTTTAATTTTTTAAGTGTAAAAGGTGTATGCATTTTATTCTTTGAACGAAAAATGATAAAAATTTATAAATTTTTAAAGTTTTTTTTTGCATATAGAGAACAACTTAAAACCGATATATCTACCATAGACCGACTTTCATTGCAAGGAGAACAAAAAAGTGTTTTTTCTCCAACCCTCAAAGTGTGTCTTGGTTTGTTTTTTGATGATTCCCAAAATATTTAGTATCTGTCATATTACCATAGATATGGCATATAAAACTACATAAGGCATATGTTAATTAGCATGATTTCATATATAATTTGATATGACTTAACGCAATGTTACGTATAATAATATATGGAATCATAAAAAAATGTTGGAAAAAATTAATTAGATTTATAATCCTTTTTATCAGTAACAATGGGATATTCGTAGTGTCCGACCGAAAACTTAGGCCAGAAAATGCTTTTTGACGGTGTTCGGTATTTTAAATCATTTTGGGCGAATTTGAAATTTTAAAAAAAGGTTATTGGGCTTGTTAGATGCGATTTTTAGTGTAAAGAAAAGTTCGTAGTTAAGGAATGAATTCAATATTCGGCCAAAGCGGAGAAACTTTGGCATCCGATTGTATCACTTTACAGCTAAACTTCGGCTTTTTCCTTGAATTCTTTACTCAAAATCGAATTTAAACGGCTCCACAAATATGTTTTTAATATCTTTAGTATTTGTAAACACAATATCAAAGAACCGACCAAATAGATATTCATTTTGCTTTGGACATGTTTAATATTAGAAATTAAATTATGGCTTGCCATTCACAATTTTGACAATTTAAAATGTAGACAATGTTGTAGTTTAACCTTAATTTTAGTTGTAATTTTAAGATTAAAAAATCTTAGCAGAAAGTTTAATATATTGTTCTGAAATTATATAATTATAAACATAATTGAAATTCTGCATTTGAACTTGCAAAAACTACAAATTAAATTGTGATTATCTATTTAAAAATTGTGAAAATTTTAAGTAAATGATAAATATCTCAAATATTTTTATTTCAATTTGAATATTTGCACTTTAATTTTAAAATTTAGTTGAAGCATAATAATCAATTTTATGTTTACAATTAAATTAAATTTGATATAAGCTTATGGTACACTAAAAGATCTATAATTGTCACCTACCGGATTAAATTTTTAAAAAAAAAAAGACTTACAAAATTTTCATACAATTAAAGCATAATAGGAATCACTGGCGAACCCAGAATTTTGCTTCGGGGTTGCCCAACATATATTTATTTTGTATGAAAAATTTCACATAGTTTCAAATATCGAGATGTAACATTTTTTCCATATTTGAAAATTGTTTGATGTGCTATTCCTACAAATTTCGTTGCAATTCGGATATAAGATCAAGGAGAAAAAAGTAATACAAAATTGATAAAACTAGATTTCAAAGTTGCTCGAAAGTTTTTTGTATTAAAAGTTTTTAATATTTTTAGTACTACAAGCAGTGTTACCATATTGCCAGTTTTAACTGTTTTTTAGAGTTTTTTAGGATGCGTTACAGTTTTCCAGTTTTTCATGAAAAAAAACAGTTTTTGTTTAATTTCACCCTTTTTGTTCCAGTTTTTCCAGTTTTTAACAGTTTACCTGCTCGATTTACTTTCTTTTATTTGAATTTGTAAATTTAATATAAAAGTTGCACAAAATGTTTCAATAAAAAATAATACTACACATTGAATGCAATGCATTTTAATTCCCTTTTTAGCATTTGTTTGTGTTAAAATTTTGTGTGAAATCAAACTAAATGAAAATCAAATTTAATCAAAAAATGTATAACTGATATTTTATGTAATTAAGTAAGATCACAAAATGTGATGAATTATTTTGTTTTTTTATGATTTTGTAGTTATTTTTTGCTATATGTTAAATAATTAATATAAATATAAATATGTTTTTTTATATTATATTTTTTTTTTTACTTTAAACAAGTACACATAAAAAAAACATATTATTCCTATTGTTAATTAAAATGTAGTTTTATAACAACATACATTTGAAAATATTTTTTTTTGTTAGTATACTTAAAAGTTAGTCCACAAAAAAAATATTTTTTTCTGTGTATATAAATATGTTATGTGTTTAATGTTTTTTTATGTTGTTTTATGTTTAAATTAAATGCAATTGAATTCAAAATGCACATATTAACTGTTTTTCCTACTGTTTTTATTAAAAGAAAAAAAACAGTTTTTTTCTTAAAAAAACAGTTTTTTCTTACAGTTTTTTGAAAAAAATACATGGCAACACTGACTACAAGGGATAAATTAATAACAATTTGTATATAATTTTATCGTCATTTTGACGATATTTAATACCCA
>CM037851.1:209850389-210279903 GCA_021234595.1 Delia radicum
TATATATGCACGCTCCGATTCCTAACCAACAAAAAAATGGTTCCAAAAATCGAATTTTTAAAACTTTGCAGACCATCTTTATAACTAAAACTTTCGAATAATCAAACATGTTTCCTTGATTTTATTCCGGTCTTTAAATGAAGATACGAGCCAAATTTCGAGATGCGGGCTTTGTTAGTTTAGGAGATACCCCATGCGCCCCTTTTTCTGTGATAAAGGTCGCAGCAAGATCTCAGTAATGGGCTCTCATTACCAATATCTAAATATTAAGCAGTGGTAGTAGTTCAAGCTGAATACAATTGGACGTAAAAACTCACTATTTTTGTTCGACGAGGTCGTTTTAGTAAGTAGTTTTACATATTTGCTGCATGAAAAAATGCACAAAATTTGTACACTCGCTTACCCGCTGCACTGATAGAATTTTCCTTCATAGTATTAATGAAACGATTTCATTTAAATCGATTCATTGGTTTAATGAAAAATTTTGTTAACTGAATGCAAATTCATTAATATTAGTATTTTTTTTTTTCATTAACATTTTTTAGGATTTTTTCATAATTTCATAAAAAAAAATCATTAAATCAATAAAAAAATTTTCAAATTTTCTTCAATAAAAATTTTGAAAGAAAAAAAAAAAAATTTTATTTGTACTATCATTTTGAAATAAAAATATTTAAAATTTCTTTTAATCAGAGTTAACCAAAACTTTAATATAAATAAATTTCTTTTATTAAATTTGCCTACACTGATAGAAATTTGTGCGTAGTATTAATGAATTCCTTCATTAATCAAATGAATTTTTTCATAAAAAAGTCCCCAAAGAAACGTTTCATTGAGGCAATGAAAGGTGTTTCATTAACTCAATTTTAATGAATGGTTTCATTGACCCAATGAAAATTTCATAAATTATATGAAATTTTTTTCATTACTCCTAACCTAATCGTTAGGAAAGTTTCATGTGTTTAATGAATAAAATTCATAGTTTGTATGAAATATTTTCGTTGATATTTAATAATTTGCACTTTTTATGATTATTTTAGCATAGCATTAATTTGGTGGTTATTGAGAAAGTATTATTCGTTGATATTCTCTATAAGGTCTGATCTTTATAGGATCTATAAAATACTTTTATAAAAAAAGTTGGAAAAGTTCGAAAGTAAACATCACAGGCTGTTCTGCAAAGCGATGGCAGATTTTTATTAAACTCAGCCTGATTCAGCAAATTTTCGTTACTTGCAGTAGGATGACATGTAAAAAAGAAATCAAACAAGAAAGGTTTTCCCGGGGCCACCCACCAATGTATCACAGTGGGGAAAATTCGATTGTTTCTCAACAAATTTGCTAAAGCTCGTAATTTTTGACGAATTCGAAAAATGTAAAATTTGAAAAGTAGCTGATTAGATTTCAGATCAAAATAACAAATTTTGAAAATAAAATTTTTTTTTATCCATAAAAAAGAAATATTTTATTTATTGTACTTTTTTTAAATTATGTATATTAAGTTTTAATGATTGAAAAAATCGTTTAAATATAATTAACAGGCATTAAAATATTAAAAGCGGAACTAAAAAAAAACAATTTTAGTTTATTTCTGTTTTTCTTTACATTCAATCTTTGTTTACATTTTTTATAATTTGTGTTAAAAGATGACATATTTTCTTATATGTCGGTACAAAATATGTAATTTTTTATCGATCTTGCTTGGAATTCTGTAGAACGATCGACGATTATAGTCCACTTTTTGTAGTTAAATTACGACCATATTATATAAACATGTTAAATATTGTTAACAATGCTGTTCGTAGAGAATCTGTTCCCTGAAATTTAGTGACCAACTATTCAAATTCGTCAAAAACTGTTAGCTCTAGGCAAAGCTAATAAAAAAAATTTATTTATATCAAACTTTTGGTTAATTCTGATTAAAAGAAATTTTTCAGTTTTTTTTTATTTCAAAATGATATTTATTTCTTATTACAAGTCAAAATTTTTAATTGAAAAAATTTTTCATTGATTTAATGATTTTTTTTTATGAAATTATGAAATAATCATAAAAAATGTTAATGAAAAAAATACCAATATTAATGAATTTTCATTCAGTGAATGACATTTTTCATTAAACCAATGAATCGATTTTAATGAAATCGTTTCATTAATACTATGAAGGAAAATTCTATCAGTGTAGAGCTAACAGTTTTTGACGAATTTGATTAGTTGCTCACTAAATTCCAGGGAACATATTTTCTAAAAATAACGATATAGTTTTGTTCAAAACGAGACCTAAATGTTATCGTTTTGACGATGTTACACAAAAACATTATGCTAAAGGATAATAAATTTTTATTTTTTAACAACATTGTTAACAATATTTAATATTTTTATTTAATATGGTCGTAATTTAACTACAAAAAATAACATATTTTGTACCGACATATAAGAA
This sequence comes from Delia radicum, assembly GCA_021234595.1. Taxonomy (NCBI): domain Eukaryota; kingdom Metazoa; phylum Arthropoda; class Insecta; order Diptera; family Anthomyiidae; genus Delia; species Delia radicum. The sequence goes on from CM037851.1 coordinate 209,852,827, forward strand.
AATATTTCAATCATTAAAGTTCTTAATATACAAAATTTAAAAAAAGTACAATAATTAATATATTTCTCTTTTCTGGATAAAAAATTTTGTTTTCAAAATTTGTAATTTGTATGCTAAAATAATCTTAAAAAGTGCAAATTATTAAATATCTACAAAAATATTTTATACAAACTATGAATTTTATTCATTAATCACATGAAACTTTCACAACGATTGGGCTAGGATTAATGAAAAAATATTTATATACTTTATGAAATTTTCATTGGGTCAATGAAATCATTGATGAAAATTGATTTAATGAAACACCTTTCATTGACTCAATGAAACGTTTCTTTGGGGACTTGTTGATGAAAAAATTCATTGTATTAATGAAGGAATTCATTAATACTACGCACAAATTTCTATCAGTGTGCATTACAAAGAAAAACAAAAACTGTAATTTTACATAAAACGGAGTATTTAATTGTGTCTTATAAAATGATGAACACTGTGCAGCAATAAATTGTATTCTTAGCGAAACCAACGGGAAATATATGTAGACTATCAGTCGACCAAAACCTCCAAAAGGTTTAGAAAACTTAGCCCGAATTTATTCTAGCCTTTTGAAGTTTAGCTATTTTTGAACTTTTTTTCTATTAAGGGTGAAGCTTAAAAAAATTCAATACAAAAATGTAAAAAAGATTAAAAAAATAATTGAAAATACTCTAACTGCATACCCCCCCCCCCCCCCCAAAAACCTTTTTCTGGATCCGCGTATATGTGTATAAACAATATATGGAAAATTTTTCCAGAAAACAGCCCAATTACACAAGATTGTAAAAATGAAATCCGAGGTAAGTTTCCAAAACCCATAATGGGTTTTGATCTACACACTGATAATAATTCCATGCGTAAAATTACGAAAAAATTTCAAAATAACCAAACTTTTTGTAAACGAAACGAAAATTTGTATATTTTACGAAATTTTTTGTAGTTTAGACAATAATTTCGTATTTTTATGCATAGATTATTATGAGTGCAGACATTATATTTTCATATCATTTTAGTCCAATTCAGTATACAACGGGTAAAACCACATTTGTTGCACAGTGTAATTGGATTGGCAGAACTAAATTAAAATACGGTATTAAACATGCCACATGTACAAAAATAGACATTTTTTTTCAACTTGTGGAAAAGTGTAATTTTTGTTTTGAAATCCATAACATCCTTCTCAAAATGTTGATATCATCTGGAAAATTTTAATTGATATATCTGTTGAAGTTATCTTACATTAACATCACAATTGAAAATATAAAACAAAAAAATTTTAGTTTTAAATTGCATTGACATTTTACAGTCAATATCCAGTTACAACTAGATTTCCCTGAGATGGTATTGTGTAAAATGATAAAAATTATTTCAATATATAGTTTAAATTGGATTTTGAGCGTAATGTAAATGCAACTTTAAAGTATATAAATTAAACTGTTCGTTAAATTTAAATTTGGCTCTAAGTAATCAGACAATTTTATATAGACTAGAGATGGGGGCATGAGCAGAATTTTGCGTGATTGACGTGAATAACGCTTGAGTGTGAGCGAAACCTAATTTTAATTGCGTGAACGAGAGTGAGTGTGAGTAGGACAAAATTCTTCGTGAGTGTGTGAGTGTGAGTAAGTAAAATTGTTGCTTGAGTAAGTGAGTACAATTTTCCCAAATATATATTTTTTGCTTCAGTAAATTTTTTCCTTAGTTGCTTTGTCGATTTTGAATTTTTTGGGGTTTTAAAACACTAAAAAATGGCAATCTTACATATTCAAAGCAAATTAGAGTCAAACATTTACAATTTACCTTAATTTTTACATTTAATTTTTTCGGTTAGGTTTTATTTCGTGAATTTGCGTTATTCACGCGTGATTCACGTGTAATAAAATGTAAACTTACTCATGTAAGCGTGAGTGAGTGTAAGTAGAAAAATAGCTTGTGAGTGAGTGTGCGTAAGTGAAATTTTTCTCAAATCTAGGACCTGTATTCAATTTAACAAATTTATTTTAACTATCAAACAGTATTGAATGGTATCAAATTATGTAAAATTCAATTTAATTTAGTCCAATTATAAACAATTGTACCCACCGTTTTTCGTATCATATTTAATATCATTAAATATGGAAAAATATTATTTTAGCTATTGCACCGGGAAACCCAAAAATTGTGTATTTCTTATATTGAAAGAAACAATCAGTTATGAAAATTACAAATTGTTTATACATCAACTTTTTGTAAAAAAATAAAATTTCATTCAGTTAACCTAAGTAAAAGTTATGTACATTAACCCGAGTAAAATTAATATTATACAATCGTATACACACATAGAAATCAACGTGTAAAAATAACTAAAAAAGCTACTAAAAATTAGCTAAAAACAGAAAAAACTGCTAAATTTAGTAGATTTTTTTGCTAATTATTAATTAAATAAGAACAGCAAAATTAAATATGTTAACTTTACAAAATTGTAGTTATTTTCGATGTAGATTTTAGTTAAATGAAAATAGAATGTTACTCTGTAAAATTAGCAAACGCTTTAACGAAATATTTGACGACTCAATATAGCAAAAAAAAATTGTTAAATTAACAATATTTTTGCTATATTTACCTCAAATTTGGTAGAATGAAAATAACAGTTTATTTTGTTAAAATGAACACAAATTTTTGCTAAAAAATTGAAGATTGCTGATTTCATAAGGGCAGACTTTTATCAGCATCAAAAAAAAATAAATAAAAAAAAATAATTTTAAAAACTTAAAATTTTGTAATGATTTTTTTGTCTACTAATATTTAGTAAATTTTTTTGCTGATTTTAACAGATTATTTTGTTACTTTCAGTTAACTGAAATTTTTCTCAAATATAACTAAATATTTTGTAAATTCGACAGATTTATTTTTTGCTATTCTAAAATTACTAATATTTAGTAAAAAAATCTGCTAATTTTGGCAGTTAATTTTTAGTAGCTTTTTTTGTTTTTTTATTTCCATGAGTGTATAATGTAATCCGGCATTGTAAAATTAAACAAAGCTAAGTACCATATCATGTATAGTATGATACAATTTTACTTGAAACTGTAATTTTTCGATAAACGGCATATTTAATTGTATCTTACAATTTGTTATACCATACATTATTAGACAGGCAATACATAATTGGATTGGCATAATTAAATTAATATATGCGATTAAATAAAACAATGTATTGCTGCATGTAAAAAAACAAAATTTTTTTTTAAGTGGTGGAAAAGTGACGTTTTTGTTTTGAAATTCATAACTCAAAATTTGAATATCAACTCCAAAATTTGAATTGAAAGTATGTATTGATGTTATCTTAAATGAATATCAAAATTTAAAATAGTTAAATTCCAAATATTTTAGTTTGACATGCAAATTTTTAATTGCTAAGCATATAAAACTTTAATTTAACTGTACGTTAAATTTAGATTGATATCTAGCCCCCGTATTCAAATTTACAATTGTATTTGCCCTTGACTAAATAATATCAAATTATGTCAAACTATATGTAATATAATCCATTTATATACAATACGATTCACCATTTTTCGAATAAAACTCTATTTCAATTAGATATAAGGCTATGTCAAATTTGATACATTTCTTTGTTGCATCATATTAATTTTGTTTAAGCGGGAAGTTTAATATGACCGATGTCCTAAAAATTATTGAAACAAAAATTAATTCGCAGCAATTTTTTGTTTTCTTTTTTTTTAAAGAGAAGCAACACTCAGGAAATTCTTCCTATTAATTAATGTGTTGCTTTCGGGGGAAAGGGGATAGTGGAGAGATGAAAGGTGGTGAAACATGAAGGGCTTCACACATGGCAACACTGTAATTGCTCGAGATGATAAATCTTAGAACAGTGGTTGCTCGCCACCTGATGTAGAGTTGGCGAATTTTTTGAAGCTTTCTGTTTCATAGCCCTGATTCATTATTTTACTTCGGTGGGGTTAAGTGCTATGGGAACTCCGAAGGTGGGCGCAGCGATACATATAAGTGATAGAAAACTCATACATATTATTTTTCTAAATTGATGTTGTCGTCACCGGGAATCGAACCCGGGATCATCTGTGTAACAGGCCAACGCGCTAACCTTTACACCACAACGCCTAACGTGATCATAAGAAATTGTAAAATTCAAAACTTCAAAACTTCAAAAGTTACTGACCATGCTACCGAAACTAGTACACTTTTATCTGGAATTTTGTCAGTACTCTTCAAAAGTTAAAAGTATTTATTAAGTTTATTTTCTTTAAGAAATTATTTGAATTGGCAACCGTATTAAGAATTCTTTTTGTTGTAACAAAGCAATTTATAATAAAAATTAATTTAATTTTAATTTTAAGAAATTTTAATTTAAAGTAAATTTCAAATACAAATTATTTTTCATATGTAAGTATAGTCATGTGAACTTAATCGGACCGACCAATTCTGATTTTAATGAAATTCTCTACGACTGCCATACGTGACAAGAAATTGACGAAATATAAATTTCAGATTTCGGTCCCTTACAGTTTAAGAAATATGACGACATGAAAATTGTAAAAAAAACGTTAAAATTGCACTAAAGTATCCTTGCAAAATTAAATATATCTTTTAAACTATAAAAGATACTCTTTTACATAATAAGCACATTGCATTTTTTAATGAAAGTGTGTCAAATTTGGGGGTCTTGAGTTATAATGCACATATACGAAAATGCGCATATTTTTGAATTCTTTAAAAATTATATGCTTATGATTGAATGCTTCTTTACATTTGTGAAAAAATTCAGAGTGGTATTTCCATTGGCCTCTGAGTTATGACCAAATCCGTGATAAAAGTATGAGAATCGCCTAAGTTTTTATGAGTTGAATGTACGATTTGGTATGCATACAGTACACATGCATATATTTATTAGCCAATAACATAAATAGATCCATGTTTTTGTTTTCAACTCAGAGACTAATCGAGATATTTACCACTCTGATTTTTTTCACAAATGTAAAGAAGGAGTGTTCAATAGAAAACATACATATTTTTAAATTATAAAATAGTTCGCATTTTGAAATATTTGCATTTGAAACCCCAAAAAATTACCTTTGCACACCCATGAAAAAAGCATTGCATTAGTCCAAAAAAATAAGGCCATCACAAACTTTGTATCTTGTATAGTTTAAAAGTTATAGTCCATTTTTTAACGATACCTTAGGGAAAATTTAACTGTTTTTGAACACATTTCTTACAGCCCACAATTTAAAATGAATTTAAAAAAAATTAAATTTTAAAAATAAGTGAATAATTTTCTAATCGATTCCTCATGGCCGATTTTTAAAACTAATTTATTTTGTATCCAAAATAAATCATCAAAATCAGCGAAATTTGATTTTTTTTTTAATATTCTGCTATAAAAAATTTAAAAATTTTGGGATACAAACGTAATACATCTCAACTTTTTCGTAATTTTATTTCCTATTGATAATCGTTGTAGAGGACGATAGTTATGGTATATTTGCCTGATCGAGTTAACATGCTTTCGGGCATGTGCCAGTTTGATATTTTCAATTTTTTAATTCCACAAAATTTGCTTAAGAAAAAATCTTTACAAACAAGTTTTATATTAAAATTAAATTTGCAAATAAATGTCACCTTTATATTGATAAATATTATTTTTAGATTTATATGTAATAATTGCATATTTGAAACCATTTATTTTTACAAGGGAGGTATAACGACTCAAATCGGCAGATAATAATGAACTTCGGATATGTTGTAGAGAATAAAAATTAAAGGGACCGGGTTTTTTCTTGGTGCCCAATCGTTAAGTAGGATCAAAAATTTCCCCATTTTAGGTTTTTTTCGATTATTTCGTTTAATGAAAATTAAATACATATATACAAATTTGGTATCAAGCAAAAGCAATTTTGATGACACATTCAGTGGTGTACAAGTTATGCTCTAAGACTTTCAAGTATTTTTTTTATTGAAAAAAAAAATATATTTTGTGTAACAGTTAATCTGTGGTAACACTTGTTCTACTATAAATGCAATATGGGTATCAAAATTTTTGTTTTCTTGAATACTCTAATCGTGCATACAAAGAAATCCAGTTTTCGAAGATTAAAGACAAGTTTTCATATAATAACAAATGAGTATTTACCCCTACTTTTTAACGCTGAAACGTGTATTTGGGCAACTAAAAAAAATATGTATTTTTTTGATCTTTAACAACATATGCAAAGCTCATTAAAATCGGCGAGTTCGGATCAGTTACTTCCCTTGTTAATGGTGCGATTGCAATGAAATTTTAAACAGCCATAAGTGACGTAAAATAGAGTTTAAGTTTTGATGTTAAACATCCAAGACCCCCCGTGGAGACAATATGACTCCCCAAAATTGAATACTTTTTAAATACAAATTTTGAGTGCTCACCTTTTTTTTGTTTCTCATCCGATTTTCAAAAAATTAACATATTTGTGATCTGCTGGCAGAGACTTACTGCAATAGTTCCCGAGATATTCCAATTTGACAATGTGGAATTCCAAATTTGGTCCGGCTCAGGTCCAGTGTTTTTCGAATAGCGGGACGAAATCGGAACCGATTTTCCGTCTAAAAAATTGCTTATTGGACGGTATCTGGACCAGTTTCCTAATTAAAATATTGGTTATTTTTATTTTTATTTTATTAATTAATAATCATATAATTACAAATTATATACTATTACCCTAACCGATCACTTGCTACTATGGCCTTCGGCGCGTTGTAGCGAAAACAGATCAGTTCCTCTGGTGGGAATCGAACCCACGATCCCAGCACTGATAAGCCAACACTCTACCAACTAGCCTACCGGGGCGCACATATTGGTTATTTAACTAAATAAATTCTGGATTAAATGAATAAAAAAAAAATAAAAATTAATGCAATATCTTGTTTCAGTCAAAAATTACATTCGTTTAAAATATAAATAAGAAAAATTAAATTTTTACAATAATTTCCCCAAAGAGCACCAACAGTCTTTTGCCTCCAGATAAATATTTTCTTTCTGAACATTTCAAATATGTATAATTTTTTAAAAAGTCTTTTTATATAAAAGCAATTTGTGTTAATTGCTAATTGAGGCGAATATCAATTGTAACCCGCTGTTAAAATTTGTGCACGCCTCTAATAAGGTAGCAGAAGACGGTTGTAGAAACTCCAAAATATACCTAAAATAAGGGGTAAGTCTCTTCCAATCCCCGCTTTATATTAAGACATGGCAGCAAAAACTGTAAAAAATCCCATTTTTGTATTTTTTTTTTTTTATTTTTTGGAATTTTGGGACTGTTTTCAGAAAATCATAAATTCGGACATACATTTTGGTTAAGAAAAAAGTGGTAAGCACTAAAAATTTTTTAAGCAAAAAATGCCCAACTTTGGGGAGAACTTCAAAGTGATCTGAAAGGTTCAACATTAAAACTTACACTCAATTTTACTTCACCTATGGCTGTTCCCAATTTCATTGGAATCGGACCACTTGCCGACTTATTTTCCAAAATGTGTTGATGCCCCACTGTTTAAAGCCCACGCAATTTTAAAAGTTATTTTGATTTTTTTTTTTTTTTTGCAAAAATAAAATTAATTATTTTAGTCAAACAAAAAAGGGTTTTGTAGACTTTTGGTTTTTTAAGCAACATTTTTCTCTTCTTTCTTTAATTAATACCAATTAAGGACATTCATGAAGATTATTTTTATCGGGATTCCTGGCATTTTTATTCATTTGATAATAACTTATGATATTCCATTTTTCTTTTATTTTGATGAATTTTTGTAAAAAATAACTTTTTGTTTTTTTTTTTAAATAAAAGTTAAAAAATAACTTCAGAATCAGAACATTTTATTTATATCATATACCCCCAGGGGCGACAAAATGACCACACAAAATAGGAAACTTTTACATATAAAATTTTTGTTATTTATCCACTGCGGGTCAGTCTCTGTACAAGGAACTATTTAGTGCTGATTACTGAACGTCTAGTTAAAATTTAACAAATAGTTACATTTAAAATTTATATGGGAAACAACAAAACATGTGTCAGTTAAAGCCACATTTCAATGAGGCTTAGTAAAATAATTTTAATCAAACTAATAGATATATATTTCTTTTCTTCTTTTTCAGTATCTGCATCTACAAGTATGTTAAGTAAACATGAACCTATGTTTATATCCCGCTCAGAAACATTTAAGTTTGTTGCTGGTGATACTATCATTTTACCTTGTGAAGTTGCCAATACTGGTAAGTTAAAGATGTTTTTTTTTTGGTATATAATGCGAGAATCTTATATTTTATTACGATTATGATACACTGATACATTTTATGTGGCAACAGAAATGTAATTAATATCACATAATTCTTGATGGAATAATATATACACGCACAGAAAAGACATGGTTGGAGCAACCATATATGATAATTAGACTACCAAATTATTGTTCCCAATTGCTCCCAATATTATCATATTATGGTTATATAAATGTTTATAAATTATCATATTACGAATCCTACATTATTTTCCCGGCATTTTGTTGAAGCTGTATTAAAGTTTGGCATATTTTTTAAATAGCGCAAATGTAAATGTATTTATTTAATAACTTTCACATTTAAATAAACTTATTTTAAAATAATTTAAGTAATCAAATTCCCTTTGCGCTGAAGAATAACATTTGTGTTATTAAGGAATATAAAACATTATTTTGTCGCTATGCGATGTTTACACATATTTTTTATTTTAGTATCTAAAAAAGTGAAAATAAGCTCTTTCTGTTTCAACACAAATCTTGTTTTAAATACTAGAGTTTGCTAAAAACCGATAAAATTGAAAACCGCGTTTTCGGTTTTTAAAAATTAGAAAAAAACCGCGGTTTGGGTTATTTTCCGGGTTTTTGCAATTTAAAAAAATATATAAATATGCGTAAAAATTAACAAATTTTTAGAAGATATTTACTGAAATTAAATTGATGGCATGAAATCCATTTTATAGCCTAATAAAATAACTTTAGATACACTTAAATTAAGCTCGCTTTTAAATATATAAGACGACCACGAAAACGTTTTGCATATTCTTCTGACATCAAATAATTAATAAATTTTCAAAATTTTAAGATTTGTGTTTAAATTTTGTAAAGAATTCTAAAAAGACATCGATAATAAAGGAAATTTTTCTTAAAAAATATCTAGAGACTATGAAATATACTAATGTTTTTTTTTTTTTTTTAATTTCCAGACCAGCTAATTTTTATGAAAATTTAATTTAATTTAAACAACCGCTTCTTTTCAAAGAATACTCATATCCTAAGAAGTTTTTCATAAAGAAAAAACTTCTGATTTTGAGATATATTATCTTTTGGAAAACATTTAGATTAGCGAATTTTTTCTTTTTGTCCCAAATATTTATTTGTTATAATATTACGATCATGGAAAGGAATTTTTCATCATTTATTATCATATTTATTATGATTATTGAAAACATATAATATGATTATATCGTACAACAGACTTAAACGCAAGTGTATTTTGTTAACATTTTTCTTTCATATGTTTTACCTTTAAACTTTAAAAAATGAAAACCAAAAGTTTATTTTTCGATCTTTTATCATAAGTTATGATGTGAGCAAGGTTATTCAAGTTCAAGATAATTTGTTTTTTGTTAAACAAAAAAACGTACAATGTTTATTTAAACAGAAACAAAACTATACTTAGATTCTGAGGAATTTTCCTGAAGAAAAACACTTTATTTAGCGGAACATAAGCGCGAACGTTTGTTTTTTATTTCGTTAATTGAAATGCAATTTTTCAATGTCATTTTTCATTTGTTTATTGTTATTAGGAAACCACTGCATTAAAATGTTGTTTCTCAAATCATTTTCAAAGCTATTTATCAAACATATTTCCAGTCACAAAGCAACTTGACAAATACTTTATGTGACTAAAGAAAAAAAAAATTTTAAATAAAAAACTAATTGCCTTTGGTGTAGGTAATGATTTCTCTCGATTTATCTCGAGTTTTCTCAGAGATCGTACTATACGTGGGGTCTCATCCTACGAGTTTCAGTTATGCTCAGGGGTACCACAGAGCGCTGTTCTTTCTCCATCTCTTTTTCTCATCTTTCTTAATGAATGACCTTCTTGGTCGCACTGTCAATCCTATTTACTCCTTTGCAGATGACACCAACATTTGTCATTCTTTTTCCTTCGATCGTTGGCCAAGTCTTGTGGAGGTCGGGGGGCAAAAGACAAATTATGAATGACACACTCAATCATGACCTTTCGACAATCTCAGAGTGGGGTCGTGCGAACAGGGTCGATTTTAATGCTCGTAAGACCCAATGTTGTATGTTGACCCATAGTTCTGTGGACTCAACTACGTCATCTGTGTATATGGATGGGATCGTTATTGATGTTCTGGGCATGAGAATACAGTGTGATGTCCGTTGGACAGATCACATTATTCAAGTATCGAAAGAAGCTTTCAAGTGTCTTGGTTTTCTAAACCGGTGTAAGAAATACTTAACCACATCTGATCTCCTTACTATATATACCACCTACATCCGGCCGAAGGTGGAATATAACTCCCATATATTGGCAGGTGCTTCAAAGTCTATTTTGGGGCTTCTGGATCGTGTGCAACGGAGAGCGTTGATGATTATCGACGACAGTAGGACTTCGAACTCTATTGACTCGTTGGCGCATCGTCGGAATGTGGGTTGTATGACTTTGTTCTATAGATATTACCATGGGAAGTGTAATACTGAGATAAGCCGACTCATCCCGAGGGACCGGGTCTCTGTTCGCACTACCCGCTTGTCAAGTAGATCTTATCCGTTTGTTGTCAATAGCCCCGCAAATCGCAGCCGTATGTGGAATTGTCTCGCTGCGAAAGTCTTCCCTGCAAATTACAATTTAGAAAAATTCAAGTCAAATGCCCACAAGCACTACTCCATCTTTCTTCCTCCCCATAACCTATTTTCCTGATATCAACACTATGGTTCAACGTAAAAAAAAAAAATCTATTTGAAAGATACTCGAGAAATATAGTGGAGGAATACTAAGAAAAATTTCTATTTTTACAAGACATTCATATTGCATTTCTCAAATAGTCTTAAAATATTTTTCAAATTGAATTCAAATGCTAGATTTGATTTATATATAATTATTTGAGAAATAAAGTTGATATAATATAAAAATATCAATATTTCTCTAAGGCTAGAATCGAAGTTTATTGGGGATATTTCATTAATAAATATTTTTTAATTTTGTTTTTATTGTCCCTGTATGATTTATACATTTTCAATTAAACTGAATTATTTCGAAACATGAATTTTATTTTTTTAATAATAGCAAAAGTTATTTGTGTTTTTCTAAAATATTAGTAATAAATGATTACAATAAAAAATCAAAAGTTCGAGAACAACTAAACTCAGCCGTTAAAGTTTACTGAAATTGCCAGTTAGTGATCAACTTGCAACTGCAACTGCAAATGAAACCACATATTTCAGCAACGTATGGGCCACAAAGGTTTGTTTTAATTTTTATTTTATTTAAAATTTAAAAAAAGTTATAACTTGTTTTTTTTTTTTTCAAAAAAGAAAAAAATCAATAAACAAATTAAAAATTAATTTAAAATTAAATTAAAAATATTACTGGGATTTTGTGAGTAATTCAAAATAATTAAAAAAGAAACAAAATTTGTAATAATGCACAATTTTGGTTTCCAAGTAAACAAATTTTGACAGTTATGGTTATATATTACTTTATATAGCTATTTACAATCATATATTGCATATCATAAATTCATATAAAATCATATAAAATTATATCTCATATATATAATTATATCTTTCTTTATATTACAATTCATATAAGCAGTATGTAAACATATATATAACTACATATCGATCTGTATATGATTACATATGTCACGTATAAATGCATATAATTGCAAACAATTGTATCTAATTGGATGTAAATGTATCCATTATATATAATTTGATATATTTTGATGGAAACAAAATTCGGATGCAACTGTATCAAAATATATCTAATTTCATCAAATTAGAACTAATTGCATCAAAAAATGTGTAATTGGATCAGATTAAGTCTAATATGATACAAATAGATGCACTAATTTTTCGTATATACATAATTACATATAATTAAAAAATTTGCAAAATATTTTTCGCAAAAATATTTTTATGTGAGTTAAAAGTAAGAATTGTTTCAGATTTTTTTTTATGATTTTTTTAAAAAAATAACAGTTATTTTTGGCATTTGCACTCAGAATATTATTTTTAGTTGAGTTTAAAATTTCAGTTGATTTTAAAATATAGGAAAATTCATTTATTTTTCAAATAAATATTTATTTCAACTTTCTAATACATTTGTTCAAAATAATTTACTACAATTTATTATTTTTTAGTTTTATTTATAGTTTTCATTTATTAAAAGCATTCCAAGTTGATATCAACGCACCAACAACGGAATACTAACATCACAACTTTATTAGGAATTGACGAACAATTTTTGAACATGGATGTTATTTGCTTCTGACATTTAAAACTACTTTTGAAATGTAGTATAGTATTGTGTGAACTGAGTTTCTAAGAAAATAGCTAAAAGGCATTTTAAAATATTTAAACGAATGCTTTTATGAACGTTTTAAAAAAATTTCGGAATAAATTCATATTTTCCGCATTTTTTTTTATAAAAAACGTGGTTTGAGAACATAGTTGGGTACCCAGAGTGAATCTTCACCATGAACTAAATTAACACAGTGCAAATAAATTTATTATTTTTTTTTTTTTTTTTTTTTTTTAAAGAGAGGCAACACTCAGGAAATACTTCCTATATTTTGTGTGTTGCTTTCTTTGGAAAGGGATAGTAGAGAGATGAAAGGTGGTGAAAGATGAAGGGCTTCAGACATGGCAACACTGTAATTGCGCGAGATGATGAGCCTTAGAACAGTTGTTGCTCGCCACCTGATAGAGAGTTGGCGAACTTTATTGAAGCTTTTTGGTTCATAGCCCTGATTCATTATTTTTACTTCGGTGGGGTTAATTGCTATGGGAACACCGAAGGTGGACATTGCGATACGTATGAGGGATAGAAAAAACTCATACATATTATTTTGATGTTGCCGGCACCGGGGATCGAACACGGGACCTTCTGTGTAAAAGTCCAACGCGCTAACCATTACACCACAACGCCCACAAGTATGTATATGCATTTTTTAATTTTCAAATTATATTTTTAAATAACAAACATTTAATTTTCTAATAAGTCGTTAACGAACTTGTGTATGAAATCAAAATACCTTTGGCGTATAAGTAATATTTAAAAACTGTTATTATTACTCATATGTATTGGCATTAGATAGTGTTAACTACTCAAAAAGTCATTTTCTTATTTTTAAATATTTATAAAAATTTGAAAGCTTTTATTTATAGAAATATATTATTGAAACGTTTAATAATATGTTCTGATTAAAAAAAAAAAAAATCCTTCGTAAAACAAATGACTAATACCAAAAATTGTCGACACCTGTTGAAATGGACAGGACATGGACAGGGTTAAGTAGACTATACTTAAAAACTATGTCGTGCACTGTTTTACGTTACAAAATCATCAGCTGAATATTTTATGGCCATTTAAAAATCGAACAATTAAGAAAATTACTTGAAACTTACAAGAGTTGTTTCTTTCATTTTACCATAGTATTTACTCATACCCAGTAAAATCCAAATAACAGGTTGCAGAACAACTTTTACTGTATTAAAATAAGTTCTAATTTCTGTTCTAAAACCAATTATTTTTATACATCGTTTGTTCTATTTACAACACGCTATTTACCTTTAAAACAAGATCCGGTTGCCTTGTAACCGGTTCTAGAACTAGTTCTAGAACTGGTTCTAGGACACTGAAGCCTAACAATTTGACTCCCCCGATCTTGTTATAGAACCGATTCTATGCAGCCGGTGGCAATAGAAGCTGTTCTGGAATAGATTCCGAGGTAACCATTTCTAAAAACGTTTTCTGGGAAGTACTTAACTTTCAGATCTAAAGCAATACACACAGAAAAGTAAAGTGCCCACCTAGTAAAACTAAAAACTAAAATATACAAAATTTAAATATTCAAGTTATGAATTTTGAAAGATAACCCATGAGAGTAAGAACTTTTGTTTAGGCATTTAATTGCAGATTGCAAAAATGTTGCATTTTCACAAATCAGTTGATAAGTAAAAAAATTGTCAATCTCTTGTTTGAATGTCATAGTTGTTCTATTTTGGGGTCTAATTTCCCAAATTCTGAAGGGTTTACTAAGCCATTCGTTAAAGTTTAGCTTGAAATTGCGTTGACCGAGGCTGTATGTAGTTTCTTGGCAATCCGACCAGCAAATAAGAAACGGCTAAATTATTTTCAAAATATTTGTTCAACACCCTACAGTGCATTTCGGTATATTTTTCATAAGTTTTTAATAATTTGGCCAGCCCCTGTAGATAATTCCCTAATTTATTATTTTGTTTTATGAAAGGTTAAAAATTACAGTATTTATCCACGTTCGTTACTTACGTAAATTTAAACTCGTTGTATACAGAAATAGAGAAGTTATGACGGAATTATACCACTGTGCTCAAGCTTTATTTTATGGAATAGGGGATCATTATTGACAATACCCTATGGGGAATGGGACCAGTTTTGCGTGTGCCACAGGATCGGCCCCTTCGTGCCAGAGACCGGTCCTCTGTTAAACCCTATCCTATGTAAACAACTGGCAAGTTTAACATTGGCTTGTCATAGTAGGGGGTAATTTGTTCTGCTTTAAGCCTCATAGTGGCATGCCACAGGACTAACCAAAGATGGGCATACCACAAGACTGTCGCAAAAGGCACATGTCGTATAAAATAAACGAAAACTAAACAGATTCCAATGGGTAAAATTCTGCCCAACTGTCTTTTTCTTGTCAATAAGCTTTCTGGTTAAGTGGTATGTCCTCCCGTTACCAGTCAGAGGCTTGGTAATTTTAAGACAATTGACACGCTTAACCCACTTCAGTATTAAATTATACCAGTCGTGTGATAAGTCCTTCATTAACCAGTCACTTTTATGAAAATTGACTCCTCATTCCATATAGGGTAATATCCCCTTATATATCTATGGTAGCTCTTTACTTTAATAAATTCTTTTTCAGTCACAATAATTTATATGACATTTTTTTTAATATTTACATATGATCACTATTATGATTGCGATAGCAGATTCTTTTTTGCTGAAAATTTTACATGTCTGTCCATCCACCAGTCTGCTATAGAATATATTTTATTTTTGATATAGTATTTTATTGCATATTATGGCATTCATAAAAAAATATGACTTTGTTAAAGGATTTTAAAATATGTTTAACTGTATACAGTAATCCCTTTTCATACGAATATTTTCACCGCCTGCGAAAATAAATGTCTTGTGATTTTAATGACTATTATGTGTCAAGAAGATAGTTAATATAGACTAAATGTTTTACGATGTATACAACTCATGATATTTCATTTAAGCTGCTTTCCGGCTTAAAGTACAGTGCCACACTTTTATAGTTGACAAACTTTAGTATACGAGTAGCAATAAAGATTTTGTAACTTTTTCAATTATTTACCGATTTTAATTATTTTATGCTGGTGATAGTTTGCAGTGTAAGACATAGCCGTAAAGGAAAATTGCATTGACTTGATATTTTTGTATTATTTCAGTATATGTTACCGGCATTGGAAGGAATTGAAAATTTAGCATGCTAAGTTTTATTCTTATAACATGTACAGTGGTTGCCTTTTAATTAAAAACGCATATATAAAGGGTGTTTTTTATACAGGTATAGAACTTTAAGTTGGCAAACACTTTTTTAACTGGCGGCCATTTTGTCATCTGTCAAGTGATTTATGTATAATTTGGTTTGACATTTTAACATTACTAGACTAACGCCTGAACAACGCTTCCAAATTGTGCAAATTTATTTTTATAATCATGGTTCTGTTCCAAATACGTATCGCGCACGAATTTTGCGGATTTTAAATGGATACGTCAATAAACAAAACAGCCATATTTGGAGTGATGATAATCCTAAAGTGTATGTTGAGACACCGTAACATCCAGAAAATCTTACTGTTTGGTGTGCTTTATGGGCTGGTGGAATCATTGGTCAGTACGATGCTGGTCAGAACGTTACAGTCAATTTTGACCGCCATGATTACTGACTTTTTCGTTCATCAATTGAGCAACTATGATGTGCAGGATCTGTAGCTTCAACAAGACGGCGCAACATGTCACACAGCTAGTGCCACAATTGAGTTATTGAAGGAAACGTTTGGTAACCGCATAGTTTCACGTTTCGGACCCATCAATTTTCCTCCAAGATCGTGCGATTTAACACCGCTGGACTATTTTCTGTGGGGATATATGAAGTCGCTAATCTACGCCGATAAGCACGAAACGATTGACCACTTGGAGTACAACATTCGCAGCGTTATGGCCAATATACGGCCACAAAAGTATTTAAGTTATAATGCCAGTAATAATAAAGTAAATTTCATGTAAATTTAAAAAATTCATCTTTGTTTTATTCCATTTCAAAGTTCTGTACCTCTATAAAAACACCCTTTTTTCTAATATATTTTCAAATCTAAGATCAAGATATAAAAACTGAGAACTAGAAATAGTAAAATAACAATTCAACATTGAGTTTAAAATAAAATATTCACAGCATGAATAACATTTTGAAGAAAATTAACTGAACACAAAAAACTACAATTTTAGTTCGGTCACATAAGTAGAAATATTAAAAAAATTATAACGAACAACTTAAAAATATATATTCTTTAATATTTTGTTCGATAGCCCTTATTTTAGACAACATTCGCCGGTCTTTTTGTTAACCTTTGTATTAAACCACCAACTGAAACAATTCATCATTATTTCGTCTTTGAGGTCTCTTTTTACAATTGTCCATAATTTTTCAACTGGGTTGAGATCAGGACTTTGGGGTGGCCAGTCCAGAACATCAATATTTTGATCCGAAAGCCAACACTGCACTAACCCTGAAGTGTGCTTTGGGTCATTGTCATGCTGGAAAATGTAATGGACGGGCATATTTTTAAAGGAATATGTTTATATAACATTTTCCAAAATGCCAAGAAATAGTACCCCAGACCATAATAGACCTCGGGTCTAAGGCTTTGTTTGGATTACGTCTCACATACATTTTTCCTTCAGATTGAAACAAGTTAAAATTGAATTCGTCGCTCCAGAGAACTCTATTATAGTAACGTGGACCTTTTCTAAGCATTTCCATTGCAAACCGCAGCCCTTCCTAATATTTTTTTTAGACATAGTTTTTTTTGTGCAATGCACCCACGAATTCCCAAATCTGGTAAGAGACCTGCGGGAAATGAAGGGTTGATTGATCCAAAGTGACGATTTTGTGATATATGATTGGGTGGCACGTGACCGAAATTGTGGTGTACCAAAAAGTGTTAATTTGTGCGAAATGACCAATCACGTGACTATAGTAATGGTGAAAAAACATTGACAAGTTGGTATCAGGTATATCATGTAACTGGAGAAAAAGTAACATAACATTATAGTGTACTAGGTCGATGCAGTTGAAGTTCTTACTGGTCATTGACCTGGTTCAATCGCGTTAGCAGTTGATAAAAACATGGCAATTAGTGCCAAAGGATTCAGTCCATTGACTGCTACAAATCGGATATAACACTGAAATAAACTTATTTTAAATTGATTTTTGTTGTGCCTTTTTGAAGGTTTTGTGAACACTGTGTTGGGGAAGTTTATTGACTGGTTGCGGACGGACTATTTAGCAACTCGTATATAATATGACACACGGTGAATAAAAAGTAAAATGTTATTTGCTAATTACTTTTCGCATACCCGACATGTACTCCCTAGACCAGTGCAGTGGTACTTCACAAATCTAATCCATTCAAACTACCTCAGTAACAGCTCACATTGAGCTTAATATGTTTCCATCAAAAGCTGTTTTCCAGATCTACGATACGTACACCTACACCAGTCACGTGATAATTATTTTCCCACTGGTCCTGTTGCATGTCACATAAATCCGTAAATTATCCTACTTTAACACTGCCTACTTCTAATTTGTCCAGTTGCTTATTAATTTCATCAAGTTATTCGCCACTTCACAAGGTGCTCCAAAGGTAGCAAATGCCACCTCCTATGACAAGCCCATGTTAAAAGTACCGATCAATTTCATATAACAAAACCGAAACTAGGACAGGTTCATACACACAAAGCTCTAGTCACGTGACCATATCCGTGTGGATATTTCTTCGTTTATTTGTTGTCCAATTTCAGACTTTTTCTTCCGCGCAGACAAGAATGGATTTCTCTTACTGGCCTTACAAATAATTCTATCTTCTGATGGAGTGGTCATTCGTGGGGTTTCAAACTACTTTGTCTTGTTGTACAATTGAATTGCGCCATTTTCCATTCTGATAACACTGCATATCATTCTGAACGCCCTCATCTGTGGAGTATATGACTTTCTCTTCCCCATTGTAGAAACTTATAAAAATTATTACAAGTTAATCTATTACTTTTCAAATTACACTCACTTTGTCACTAATAATAAGATAAGTTCAGATTTTATAGCAAAAACTACTCGTTTCTAATTACGTGTCCAGCCAAAAGAAACTACTTGGGAAATAATCTTATTTATATATTTTTTTTAAAACAAACTTTGAAATCTACGTATTTTGCATCGACAACATGTTGATTGTACTTATAATTTACATTGCATGTCTCAAAAGAAGTTGCACTGCGATTTTGTTTTCTAAAACATCGTTTCTAATCGTGTGTCCACCACGTATGTAAGCAGAAATTTTAAATTATATTACTATGCGAAAACTAAACTCCTGAAAGGGTCAAATAATAAATTTGAAAACAAAAACTCTATAGATTATTTGTTAGGACAATATCCTAATGAAGAAATATAGAGTATATGGCCTCGAACTTGAATAATTTTCATTTTCATTAAAAAAAAAATAAAATATATACACATATAAATAAAAACCGCGATATTTGGAAAACTGTGAATGAGAAACAAATTTGTTCGCCATATTTAGTCTCAGAGACAGTTTCTGCTAAAAGTTGAAAATTCTTCAGTAGTAAATAAATAACGCGATTAAAAAAATGTTTATGGAGCTTTATGTAGTCATATCAATTTCTATGTAACGCTGTATATAATCTTATTAAATTTCATCCGAAATATGGCAAATATAATTGTATATATTTGTATGGGTTTAGGTCTAATCTGATGCAATTAGATAATTGTCCAGTACAGTTTTAGCCAAACTATGGCCCGATAGAATTTTATTAGATTGTATCACATTTTTATCTAATTGCATCCGTTTGTATCTGAACTGATACAAATAGATATAATTAAATAAAAACCAGATATATTTGTATCCGGATTTCGGCCTGATATAATTGTATATGATTGTATGTAAACATACATCTAAATATAATTAGATACGAGTTTTGGTATGGTAAAATTGCACTTAATGCTACAATAAATAACAAAATTTCACGCAAATGTTCATCATATCATTTGCGCTAAGTCCATAAAATATTAAGAAACGTGTTGCTTTTTTCATTTTTCAGAAAGGTTACCACATAAATTGTTTTTTAAGTTTTAATACACATTTGAGTGTCCCGAAATTTTTACGTAAGAGTGGTCAAACGAAGCGATAAACGATTATAGGATAAATAAAAAATCGAGAATACTTATAGGTTGATACCACTGTTGCCAACTTAGTGCTTTTCTATGTCTCAAAACGATACAATTTTACTCATGGTGCCAAAACATAAAAAAGAACTAAAGCTTTTGTAGTTTAATGTTAGTGATTTTAGTGCTTTTTAGTCAATTTCGAGACCAGTACTCTGTTCAAAAAGTCCTTAAACTGCAAGTAAAAATTATCAGAACTCTAATTATTCACAATCAAATGTCACTTTTTCTCTGCATTTTAAATGCTCGTGTCGGTTAAATTGATACAAAAAACTTATTTTTTTATGTGAAGTTTGACAGATATTTTTTGACGAAAGAATGAACATAATGCTACATAAGCACCGAAATTAGCACGAAATCTAACTATAAAAATGTTTAATGGTGAACTTTGTTAAAACTGCAGTAAAATCTGTAGAAAAATAGAATTTTTACAGTCTTAAGGACATTGAAATCAAAGGTCGACTTTTCGCTACATTTTAAATTGATACGAAACTCCATTTTTGTTTGCTGATATTTTCGCAAAAGAACGAACAAAATACTTAAATAAACACCTAAATTGTTAGTGAAGAAATGTGGTTACTTTATTTTAGCATAAAATCCAATAATAAAACTGTATTATGATCAACTTGATTTCTTTTATTTAGCTTTGTAAAAAAATGTTGTGCACTACATCTTAAAAGTTATTATTATAAAATGACTTGTTTCAAACTAAATGACGCTGTGGTGGACCAAAATTAATCTATGGAAATTTTATAAATGTTTTAAAACTTCGAAGGCCATGAGTAGCAACTTAAGTACCCTCAAAATGGGTTTTATCAATTAACAGCTCAATAAATCCAATCGTATGAGTAAGTGACGAAATTCGTTAATTTTTTAAATTTGGGATAGACTAATATACAGCTTTCCGGCCTAAAATGCGGCAATATATAGTTTTATATAAAAGAAGATCTACATTTTTTCGGAATAGAGCGATATATCTTTACATACAACGATAAATAGGTCAAGAAAAAATGTCCTTAGAGTATGCGCTGTGCATACATATATTTATATATATATATATATATATATATATATATATATATATATATATATATATATATATATATATGTATGCACAGCGCATAGTTTAGAGACATTTATTCATTCCCCCGCATAGTTTAGGGACATTTGCTTACTTTGGGGACTGTCCCCAAAATTTTCGCGCCTTTTCATACATCTAGCGTTTAAGATGAGGACAATTTTTTCCAAACACCGCATATTCCGGCGACAATTTTGGGCGTGTCCCTTAACTATGCGCTGTGCATACATATATATATATATATATATATATATATACTTTGGGGACTGTCCCCAAAATTTTCGCGCCTTTTCATACATCTAGCGTTTAAGATGAGGACAATTTTTTCCATACACCGCATATTCCGGCGACAATTTTGGGCGTGTCCCTAAACTATGCGCTGTGCATACATATATATATATATATATATATATATATATATATATATATATATATATGTATGTACAGCGCATACTTTAGGGACACGCCCAAAATTGTCGCTGAAATATGCGGTGTATGGAAAAAATTGTCCCCATCTAATACGCTAGATGTATGAAAAGGCGCGAAAACTTTGGGGACAGTCCCCAAAGTAAGCAAATGTCCCTAAACTATGCGGGGGAACGAATAAATGTCTCTAGACTATGCGCTGTGCATACATATATATATATATATATAGCGCATACTTTAGGGACATGGCCAAAATTGTCGCCGGAATATGCGGTGTATAGAAAAAATTGTCCTCATCTTAAACGAATAAATGTCTCTACAGTATGAGCTGTGCATACATATATATTAGCTTGTCCCGTTAAACAGCGTTTTTGCGATTTCGTTGTAGTAACAGCACTCGAACGACGCTTATTAAAGCCCTTAACAATAATAGTTCAGCATAAAAATTTTTGAAGTTGATCTTCAGTTCCCTACCAGCGATTTAAATTTGCGGTTCTAGTACATTTTGCCTAAAAAAAAGTTTCGACGATTTTTTTCAAATGTGTCTCAAAAGTTTCGTATTTTAGCCCTTTTTAAGAAAAAAATAATTTAAAATTTTTGGTAGAGTAATTTTGGACCACTGGAAGATGTTTTAGTTTTCATCAAGCTAATTTTCTTACAATATTTTCTTTAAATTTTTGCATTAAAACACTCAAAATCTTTTCATATATGACCTGTATTTCAAAAACATGTATTGTAAGATTAAAAATGTTTTATTTTTTTGTCCGCTAAACGCGAGAAAAATCTGTTAGATTTTTCTCGCGTTTAGCGAAAAAAAAAAACATTTTTAATCTTACAATAAACGTTTTGGAAATACAGGTCATATATGAAAAGATTTTTAGTGTTTTAATGCAAAAAGTTAAAGAAAATATTGTAAGGAAATTTACTTGATAAAAATTAAAACATCTTCCAGTGGACCAAAATTACTCTATCAAAAACTTTAAATTATTTTTTTCTTAAAAAGGACTAAAATACGAAACGTTTGAGCCACATTTGAAACAAATCGTCGAAACTTTTTTTTTGTCAAAATGTACTAGAATCGCTAATTTTAATCGCTGGTAGGGAACTGAAGATCAACTTAAAAAGTTTTGATGCTGAACTTTTATTGTTCAGGGCGTTAATACGCATCGTTTGAGTGCTATTACCGAAAAATTTTTTCTATCGGGACACGCTAATATATATATATATATATATATATATATATATATATGTATGCACAGCGCATAGTCCAGAGACATTTATTCGTTCCCCCGCATAGTTTAGGGACATTTCCTTACTTTGGGGACTGTCCCCAAAATTTTCGCGCCTTTTCATACATCTAGCGTATTAGATGAGGACAATTTTTTCTATACACTGCATATTTTGGCGACAATTTTGAGCGTGTCCCTAAAGTATGCGCTGTGCATACATATATATATATATATATATATATATGAACAATTAATCAAACTATACGAAAAAATGGGGCGAATGATGTTAATATAAAAACAAGAAAACTATTTTCAAATTTTGCCAGATTTGGATTCAGTGAAAATAGATGTGAATGTGATAAAAGGTATAACTGTACTTACAGCCGCATCCTTATAGTTTTGTGATTATCATATAAGTTAAAAATATTAGTCGTCTATAGTTTCTTTTTTATTTATTTTGTCTCTTACTATTTACTTTATGCTATATAAGTACTTTTATTAAAAACTTATACAAGCATAAAAATGTAGTTTGATTTTATTTAAACATATTTATTTTAAATTCAATCTAGGTATATTTAGCTTAGCCCTTCTTTTACAATGTGCCATGAGCTACTAACTGGGACTTTAACTGACACATTTGTTTCCCATATAAATTTACAATTCAGCTATTTGTTAAATTTTAAAAATGGTCTGAAAATGAATGAAATTTACCGAATACGCATATTCGGTAAATTTCAACAGAAAATGCTTAAAGTATTTTGCGCACAATATACAGACTTATAGTTCTTTTACCCATTAAGTGTTTACAATTAAACACATTATGTCTAAAATTAGTATTATTTTTTTAAAGAATATTTTTTCGCACAAAGTTTGTAGATATATTAACTCATAAAAATAATATAATAATAAATATTTTTACATTTTTAAATTAAAAAATATAAAACAAATCAAAACAGAAAACATTTATACATCCATACATAAAAACAGAATTTCCAAGTGTTTGCAGTCTAATTGTGAAAAAATAATTTCAAAATATAATATATGTACAGAGCTTTAAAAAATTCAATCATTCATTCGATTTTTCAATTCTGATTCGCTATGAAATGATTGCATTCTCAAATCATAATTTTACAAATCG
Organism: Delia radicum; assembly: GCA_021234595.1. Lineage (NCBI taxonomy): Eukaryota > Metazoa > Arthropoda > Insecta > Diptera > Anthomyiidae > Delia > Delia radicum. Next base: position 209,876,563 of record CM037851.1, read on the forward strand.
AATGAATTCTCGATTTCTCTCATTCGATTTTATTTCTAGAGACTTCAATATTTTTTCATCATTCGATTTATTTAATCACTGCATTCAATTTTTAGTAATTCAATCATTGCGAATTCACTCGTTGGGAATTCAATAGATTTTTACTCAAGCGAACTAAAAAAAATCGTTAAATTGAAAAAATCGTTAAAATTTAAAAAAAAAAAAACACTAAAAATGGAAAAATCCTAAAATTAAAAACAAACAATACTATTTAAAAAAAAATTGCTAAAATTGAAAACATCGCCAAAAATTTAAAAAAATTACTTAAATTCAAAAAAAAAAAATATCTAAAATTAAAAAAATAGAGACGGAGGAGATTAGAAAAATAAACAAAAAATAGAATAATTGTGTTGTTAGTGTTGTCACTTCTGAGTATAACATACAATAACAAAAAAAGCTAATAGGAAAGAAAACTACAATTTAGCTGCATTAGATTCGAGGAAATACTTGGGTGTGATCGCTGAACGCTCATGACTTGGTATTGGGACGTTTGTAATGTAAGATGAGCGCAGGTTTACATCCGCAGGCTGTTGAAAAATTTATCATATAGAGACAATCTGACAATTATAAGACATAAAAAATAATAATACAATTTAAATGGAAAATTACTGATGACACCTGTCCATAAAAAGGCAGAAATCAGTCTAGTCTGATTTAAAAATTAATAGTGTTTATAATTTTTAGAGAAAAACGTATATTCTTCTTCTTAACCTCAACATTTATAAATAAAAAAAAAATCGCCATAAATTAAAAAGAAATCGCCAAAATTGAAAAAGAATCACCAAAAATGAGAAAAATTGCCAGAAGTCAAATAAATGCGCTTTTCGATCTGCGAGGCTTAGTTTTCGAGAAAAAACGATCTAAGAATTAAGCCAATATGGTTGAGCTTAAACAATGGTGCATATATTTTTTTTTTTAAATTTAATTTAGGCGATTTTTGTAGATAAAAATTTCACAATTTAAAAAAAGTTGTCAGTGTACGTTTATTTCTGTTAGAATATAACTCAGGCTGCATCTTCCAAACACATATTTTTTTGCTCTGCGAGGCTTAATTTTTAAGAAAAACCTAAGAATCTAGCCAACCAAGTCGAAATTTAGGGCCGGTGTTGGGGTTGTGTTTTGAACACCGTTGCAAATTGTACCATTGTTCAAAACTCAAGCCCATTACCCCTAAAACGTTCCTAAATTTCGACTTGATTGCGTTTTCTCGAAAACAAGGCATCGCAGAGCAGATGTATAAAGAAAACTTTCTCAATTTGTGCGATTTTTTATGCAATTATAGTAATTTTTTAATTTTATAGTATTTTTAATTTTCGCCATTTTTTCACTTTTAACAATTATTCTCTTTTTGTTTTTTTACTTTTAGCTTTTTTTTTTAATTTTTGGCGATTAAATAAATTTTTTTAACTTTGATAATTCATTCAAAAACTCACAAAGATTTTTTAAACTTTTGGAGATTTGTTTTCAATTTAGCGATTTGGTTTCAATTTTGGAAATTTTTTTAATGTTAGTGATTTTGTACTTTTTTTTGCGATATTTGCAATTTCAGTGATTTTTAGCAATTTTTTAATTTTTATTCGATTTTATTTAATTCGGAGATTTTTTTAAACGTTGAGGATTTATTTTTTTTTTTTTTCTTTTGAGCGATTTTTTTTTTTAGTTTTCTTAATTTTTTTTTAAATTTTGGAGATTTTTTCAGTTTCGGCAATTTTATAAATTGTAAATAGATTGAGTAAAAAATCTATTGAAATTCTCTATGATTAAATTCCCAATGCATGAATACCATTGATTGAATTCCCAACGATTGAATTAACAATTATTGAATTCAATGATGGATAAAATCGAAAGAGCTAAATTGATTGAATTCCTACCCACAATTAAATTCCAAAGAATGAATTCTCTGCGATTGATTAAGAAACAATGAATTAGATTAAAAAAAATCAGGGGCCTAATTTATTTATTTATTTATTTATTTGATTTCCAATACAACAAGATAAAAATCTTATAATTATAGTATTGAATTTTTGTAATGTAATTACATAATTGAATATAAAGTTTTGTATAAAAAATATTACTATGAAAAAAAAAACAAATATATTTTAACTAAGTTAAAAAACAAGCATAATAAAAAGAATAATAGTATTAATTTGAACTAAAAAATTTATATAACTCTCTCTCAAAATGCAAGGCGTTGCTAATAGATTTATTAGGCGGTAGTAGCGAGTTCCAAAGGCGGATTGAATTTATATAAAAATGACGTTCAGAAACCTGACTTCTATATCTAGTATGTATTATATCATTTGATCTTCTTGAACGCGTAAATCATATTCTAGCAAAATGATACACTGGTTCATGTTTGAATATTATTTTGTGTAATAGCATTAGGGTTTTGATTTTAAATAGATTTCTTAGAGAAACGCCATAAAGTTTATTTATAAATAGGGAAATATGATCATACTTTCTCAGATTAAAAACAAATCTCAATACTGCATTGAAAGTTTTTTCAAGTTTTCCTAGGCTTGTTGAATCGCAACTTGCGAACAGTTCACATCCACATAATAAAATTGGCATGATATACGTTTCTGCAAGTAACATTCGAATATTAAGCGGTGTGACGTGTTGAGTGTTCCATAGCGTTCGCAGCATAGAATATGTTTTCCCAGCAGCAGCGGTTACATGATCAGACCATGTGAGTGTGTTGTTAAAAATAATGCCAAGATTTTTAGCTTTTTGTACAATTTCGATTCGTTTGTTGTTCAGAGATATCATAGGTTCAAGCGACAGTTTTAGTGTTTTTTCGTTATTATCAAGCACTTGGACTTCGTGGGGTTTATACACAAACCATTTGCATTTGCCCATGTGTGAACACGTTTTAAATCTAGGTTTATTTTTTCAACACAATCATTTATATTTATTAAAGGACTACTAATATATAGTTGTACGTCATCAGCATATAGGTGAACATTACAGTGTAATAATTGTTTATCTAGATCATTTATATAAACGGCATTATCGTGATCGTAATTTTTCGATCGAAATTAATTTTCTAATTTCAAAATAAAACATTTTTACAACATTTTTTTTTGATCAGGGATATTGTAGTTCGGCCCTTGATTAGAAATAAATGAAATACTTTGTGTTTTTATTATGAATATTTTTGTAATTACTCATTGAAAAAACTATTTTCAAACATTATCACTCTACCACGAATGCCGTAATTCGGCCCCATATTTGATTTTTAGGGAATTCAATCAAAATAGAATTCAATCTTCTAGGCTCTGTATATGTAGTAGGGTATTCAATTTACTCGGGTTTACTTTTGTTCGAGTAATCGAGTAACTCGATTTTGAGGTTTTTAATTTACTCGAGTAGGCGAGTAAGATTTTAAAATTGCTCGAATAACTCGAGTAACTCGAACAATTTTAATACTTTAATTTTATTTTCCAAAAACTCATATTTTTGTTAAGTTTTTATATTTTATTAGAACTAATATAACATATATATAAAAATTTACAAATTAATTAAAAATTTTAGTAAAAAGTATATCTAAAAGAGAAAAACATTTGCTAAGATCATTTATTATTGCGACAGTTTTGTCTCAGTACACTCAAAGCGTTATTATATCAATGAAATTCTTTATAAATATGTTGAAATCTTCATTGGTTTTCTTTCAATATATCTGGTTCATAAATATGTATTAAACTGTTTTATAAAAATATTTGTAAGGTGATCCGTTTTGTAATTTCACTCAGACTTGAAACAGTTTTGTTATATTATTGTGTTAGTACTAAACGAAAAAATAGTCCATTTTGTCCTATCATTTTGGGATTTTGAGATATGTAATTTTTCTAAAAAAATTATAAAGAAGTTTTGAAAGAACTTTCATGAATATTTAAGAAGATTTTCATCATATTAATGAAAACTTCATTACTTCTATATGTAAATTTTAATATGTGGAAATTTTGCGTAGGACCGCTATGAATTTCCATATAGGGCTTCTAAAATTGGCTTGTTACAACAACATAAAAGGGACCAACAAAAGTTTTTAGTAAATGACATTTAAAAATTCCTTTTTGAAAATATAGTATTTATATGTAGTTTCTTTAGATCAAATGGCAACTAAATTAAAAAAAAAAAAAATAATGTTTGATCCCACTTTTAACCCTCAAATCCGCATTAATAATCTTAAACACACCAGTCTTAGAACTTGTTTCTTTAAAAAATATCCAAGTTTCTTCGATATCGGAGTTTTTCGCATTAAGTTCTTCGTTTTTCGTAATATAGTTTCTTTAACAGTGCTCACTTAATATAAAAATACACTTAACATTTAAATATTCACTATGACAGTCACATTATTTTATACAAAATATTAAAAAAGTATAAAATAGTTCATATTTTTACTCGATTAATCGACCAAAATTGTTCGAGTTATTCTTTACTCGAAATTGGCCACTTCAAATTACTCGAACAATTGTTCGACATCATTTCATCGATTAATCGAGTAACGGTTAACCGATTGAATACCCTAATATGTAGCAACCACTTATATAGACATATTGATTGTTCAATTTATTGTTATATAACACATTAATAAAACCATTCGAAAAATAAATTATTTGTTTTATTTTAGAAGTTTTTAGGCTGTTTTTCTTTCTTACCGCAAGGTAAATATACGATTTTTTTTGGAGTATTTTTACTCATATAAAAATGTATTTTTACACATTTTTTAGGTAAATGTAAATTTACACAGTTCTTGTTCACCAACTTACACATAATGTGTGTATTCTTTCATCTACACGCATAGAGTAAAATTAAATTTAAGTTGGGTAAATTTCAACAGAAATTAATTAAGTATGGACATTCAGTAATCGGGCCTTAAAGAGTAATAAACTCTATTAGCACGCAATTGTAGTCAAATAGGATGAACTAATTTTATGACAGCAATAGATGATTTTGGATTTGTTTTATAATTTCTCAAAGCTCGAGAAATTATAAAAGATGTTGGGTTGAGTGACACCAACGACCCAAAAAGGTAGTTGTTGGGATTAGTAAAGTACCCCAGTAAAAAATTTCCGTGTTTTTAGAAGCAGGAGAAAACAAATGCGCTGATGTAAGTGCTTACTATTACATAATATTGAGAAGCATCAAAAGAATCGAATAATTTTCGTATAAAATAAACAAACAAAAATGTTGAGCTTACTGTTTACCCTAACCAGGAGGCAGGTTGTAAGCAGCTTACCCTAATCCCTTATAAGGATGCAGGTTGTAATGCAGAAAGTTTCATATCGTGCATTATAAACGATCTGTACCAATTTTCCCGAGTGATTTCCGATTGTGTTTGGTATTTTCGAGTATGTTATAAAAAATAATTAGTCATTTGTTTGTTTCTGAAGAGCTAGCATGTGGAGCGGTAAAAAGAAATAAAATGATTATATTATATGTCAAAAATTTTAACAAGAAAAAATAAATATCTTTAGAATTTTATATAAAATAAATTATGTATATTCATATTATTACTTTTAATCGTAATAATGTAGACATGGAATATGATTTTACTGAAATCCATGAAATCACAGCTCTTTGTAAGCGCTAAAATCCGCGCTTATTATGCCCAAAAGTAATGCTTCCAAGTGGGAATTCACCATATAAAAATCATGGCATATGTAAACAGGTTTGGAAGGGATTCTTTTCGGCTTACTCCCTTACAAACCTGCTTGCATGTAAGCAGCGTTTTTTACTGGGGTGTTAAAATATAGATATTGCAATTTTTTGAAGAGATGCTTAGACCAAAAAAAGATAAGTGCATAACTACAGTTTCAAAAACAAATGTTTTAATGTAAAAGTTGCCAGCCCCTAGTCAATTATATAACAAAATCATTTATGATCTCATTTTGTTAATCACTTGCGGTTCATAATATCACCGATACTTCGATTCATTCAACTAACGCGGGGAATACAAAATAATATCTTATAAATCCCTAAGTTTTTGTGATTGAGTTTTACGTCATCACTTGAATTCTTAACTATTTACATTTTAGAGTTGCCATCTTTGTGAAGATTTTACCCCTTTTTTGCAGGGATTCTTATAATTTAGAATTGGTAACACTTAAAAAGAAATTGAAAATGTTAGCAAAGAGTAAAAAAAGGAATTTAAAAAAATTTATTAATAATTAAATTTATTTCAATTTTAAAACAAAATTTTGTTGGAAATCTGTTTAATTCTGTATTTGAGTAATTTTTATTAATTTTCAACAAAAACAAAGTATTTTTATTCTGCCGGACAAAGTATTCTGGCTTACTTAGTTGCAATTATCGTTAGGTTATTAACTTGCTGTGTTTTTATTAACGATTTTTGTGTTTAAATGCAGTTTTGCTTAACACCTAAAAAATGCAAGTGATATATTTGACAATTCAAGTGAGTTATTTAGTTTCGAAAATATTGTTTTTAATACAATTTTGTTTTAAAAATTGCATAAGTCAACTCGGACAATCACTGTGTTCATCACCGTGTTTTACAAAATACAAAATTACCTAAAATTGGGTAAAGTGAGGCGTTGTGATTTAAAAAATTACCCTATTAATCTTATATATTCCGTACTACTATACGTATGAGTTATATATGAAAAAGTATTAATATAAAGTATACGTTATCTGTAGAATTGTTTACTCTATTTAAAAAAAATCTTTGAGTACAAATAAAAATTTATTAATACAGAAAAAGTCCTTATTCCTTTCTGCAATATAATTTCAAGTCACAAAAAGAAATTATAAACATATATAAAGAATCTTATTAACAAGATTTATAAATAAGGCGTTTTTTATTATTAATGTATGTACTCGTGAATATGAAATTTTACAGTTTTTATATTCATGCTTCTAGATTTTCTTTTCATTTTACAGTGAAACTGGATTTTATTTGTTTTAAATTAATGTCTAACCTAAAAAAATGTAATCAGAAGTTAGTATGAGAATTATATTTTATATTATGTTAGCATAATCATCACGAGTTTAATCTTTATATAATATTATATTATTCTTGTAAATTTTCTTGATTTTATGGAACACACGTATGCAATAACTTTTTTATGATTTGTTTATATAACAAGAACCAAGAATAAGCATGCAATGCATAAATATTAGGCTGCTTCTTAAGAAAACGACGAATTTTTGTAGGGATAACCATTAGTTAGATTAAGAGTTATGAACAAGAACTTTAATTTTTTTAAAATTTTTCGAATCAGATTTAAAAGTTTTCGCGATTTATAAAAACGGGATATTTTTTTTTTTTTTAAAATTTACTTAAAAGATTTAAAAAAAAAAACTATACAAAATGTTAAAGTTATGTTTGTCTTAGTGTGGTTTAATGTTAAAAGTCTTAAAACAATTAAATATTTTTTTCCTGATCAGTTGCGGTTTAATCTAACACAAACTATTTTTATGAAGTATGTCCTTTTGGAATCAGAAAAATTTTCACGTTCTGGTAGCGACCCCCAAATTTTGTTGAGAAAACTTTGAAGAAACTACAAATGAAGGGCTTATTGTAAAAACTTGATAAGCCACATTTTGTTTTTAGTTTGTTTTTGCCATTTCAAGTTTGAAAATTTAAAAAAAATATGACTTTTGCATGACTTTTATACTCTAAATACTTGCAATAAATGTTTAAGGAAGTCCTTTATCAAATATTAATCAATGGATGTCTAGAAAACAGCCTAAATGCGTTAAACTATGAAGGTGGCTTATCAAGTTTGTACAATAAGCACTTAAAATATTTTAATGAATTTTGATCTTATCCAGGCACTGTGGGGAAAATTAATATTTTTTGAGCAAATTTGCCTACAGCCCATAGTTTTAAACGAATTTGAAAAAAATTAAATTTGAAAAATATCTAACTAAATTCCAGATCGATTCCTAATGGCCCATTTTTAAAAGTCATTTATTTTATATTCTAAATAAATTGGCAAAATAAACGAACTTTAAATTTGTTTGATATTACTAATATACAAGATTTAAAAGTTGTGGTATACAAAAGAAATGTATCTCAAATTAAATACTTTTATATTTTCTGTTCGCAGTTTTATTTAATGAACAGTCATAATTTTGGTTTCTTGCTAATAATCAAATAAAATTTCAAATATTCACTTTTTGCTATCACTTACAAAAATCGTTGAACTTTTAATTAATTAAGTGATACGCGTTGCTCTACAAATGCGTATCACTAAAAAATTAAAAAAAAAATTCTTAAGTCTTGTATTTTAAATAAGAACATTAAATACTTTTTCTTGTAAGATACCTAATAAATATCCCTATGGGGAATGAGATCGGTTCTGCGTGTGCCACAGGATCGGTCCCTTCGTGCCAGAGACCGGTCCTCTGCTAAACCCTACCCTATGTAAACAACTGGCAACTTTAACATTGGCTTGTCATAGGAGGGGGTCATTTGTCCTGATTTAAACCACATAGTGGCATGCCAGAGACTAACCAAAGATGGGCATACCACAAGACTGTCACTAAAGGCCCATGTCGTATAAAATAAACGAAAACTAAACAGCTTCCAATGGATAAAATTCTGGCCAACTGGCTTTTCCTTGTTAATAATCATTCTGGTTAAGTGGTATGTCCTCGCTTTACCAGTCACAGGATTGATAATTTTAGGACAATTGACACTGCGTAACCCACTTCAGTATTAAATTATACCAGTCCTGTGATAAGTGCTTCTTTAACCAGTCACTTTTAGGACAATTGACTCCTCATAGGGATATGTTATAAAGTTGTTACTACTTTACTCATGTTTTTTATTTAAAAAAGTTGACAAATTTTAAATAAAACTATGAAATTTTCTTTGGTCTTGGAGAGCACTTTAATTGTAATTCTTGAATATTTTAAAGAAGCTTGAAGCAGAATATCCAAATTTATCTCCATAAAAGCACGGTTGGTTAGCTTTTGAAGATGTTGTGTAAAAATATCTATCTCCTATTAAATTTGTTTATACAAAACAAAATAAAAAAGTGATTTGATAATGGTAATGGTAAGTAATTTGATAGAGAATAAAATTATCTAAACATTTCGTTTATATCACACAGTTTTTAAAATATCAAAAAAAAAAGTAAAATAAAATTTCGACGATTTATTAAGAATTTAAAATAAATGCTTTAAAAAATCGGCCATAAAAAAATCGATATGGACTTCAGTAAGTTAGGGTAGCTTGCTCAAAAAAGTCCAATTTTCCCCACTGTGCCAAGGTTATACAATCCAAATTTCGACAATGTTTGTTTTTATTTAGAAGCAGCCTAATTAATATACTTGTGCGAGTACTTTTGAATATATTGCTGTGGCAATAAAATGCGGATTTGTGTTGTCAGCTGATTTAAAGAAAAAAGCGGTTATATACAAAAATCTTTGTGTGTAGATACATAACACTAGTCGATGGCAAAAAAAAACCTGGCTTTTAAATACATTTTTTTTAATACATCCACAATCATGCAAATATGTCTGTAAAACTAGCAGAAAAAGTTATTAAAAATTTGTTAGAAATTATATTGAATAAAAAAAAGTAAAATTAGCAGAATCATTTTGCTCAATATTAGTAAAATAAAAATAGCGAAAAAAAACTGTAAAATCTACCTAAGATTTAGTTACAAAAAAACTAAGCGCCATCTACTCTTCAAAATTTATATTATAAATAATAAGACAACTAAAACAGTGCTCTGTATTTATAAGATACAAAAATATGTAGTTGTATCTGTCTTTTATTTTTCTTTGTTATTTCCTTTGTTCACTTTCTATGTATTTTGGAATGCTAGCTATATGTCATATTTAGAAAATTATGGGAAAAACAAAAAAACAAGTAAAAATTTGGAATAATCAGTGCTTATTTAAAAGCTTTCAATATCTATGTATGGTTGAAAGAAAAAATGTTTTGAAATTATTTTGTTAATTTTTTTAAACATCATAAATTATTTTATAATTCTTAAACATGTAGTATTTTGTTTGATTTAAGTTTGATATATAAGTTTGATATAAGTTTGATATAATTTTTATTAAAAATAAAAATTATGTTTTTTGACCTTTAATTGTGCAATGAAAATGAAAATTCGAGGCCGTTTACGGTCTGGTTTACTTCCCCTTTACATTTAGATTTTAAATAAAAAAAAGAAATGTAAAAATAAAAAGGAGAATAAAAACAAAAGGCGTGTATTGTGTACCTACCAAAGGTAGAGCTTGCCCATAACGAACAAGTTTTCAATTTATTATGGTGATAATCTTTAACTTCGAGCTCATATATTAGTTCTTATTTAGTGAAAAAACTAGTTTATATGAATGTTTGATGTTTGCATGGGATTGTCACTTCTTTCAAAACGTGTTCTGATGATGGGAACCTAGAAAATTCCCGAAATATATCTATCAACACATTCCTGAATGTGGTCAATCAAAATTAATACATTTGAAAACAGAAACTCTGTAGATTATTTGTTAGGACAATATCCTAATAAAGAATCCAAAAATATTTTATTTGTATTTTTAAAATATTGTGTCTTTTATATTTTCATTATACAACCAAGTTTTATAAATATTTAATTAATTTTAATTTAATTTTTCGGAATTAGATCATAAAATCATGAAATTTTTCTCGTGAGTATAAATCAACACAAAATTATCCTTAATCTGAATTTACACAGAAAAAACTAAAAACGGGTTTCAATTAAAAAATTGATTGCATCAATTGATATTTTCATTGCAATGATGCTATCAATTAAACCTTTTATTAAAATTAAGAAGAAAAGAAGTTATAAATAACTTCTACAAAAAAAAATCAAAAATATGATACTCACAAAAAAGTGTGTGATCTATACGTTGGTATGTGTGTTGTTTGCAATGCTGAGTCTGTTTGTATGTGTGCTTGTCTTGTTTGTTAACTTCAAATGTATTTGGTATTTTATACTGAAAGTTTTCTATTTATGCATACAGTGAATGAAAAAATAATATGATAATTGCGTTTAAAAGTCAATTAATATATTAATTGATTCAATTAAATATTTGTTTAGAACCAAATTAAATTCAAATCAAATCTTTAATTAGATATTTTAGGTTGATAATTTGTTCTGGGTATGCATTGAAAATGTTCTCAAATATTTAGAAAATAACTTCAAAGTTTAATTAATTCACCACATGCTTGAAATACCTAACGAAAAAAGTTTTATTAATATAAAATAAAATACACAGGAGGACATAATAGTTGATTTTAAAAATAAATATGGTTATGGTCACCAATGGCGTACTTTATTTTCTAATCATTTGTAAATTTTGCGCATCTAAATGAAGTTTTTTACACAACGGTTTTTAAATGCAATCAACCTGATTCCTTTCTGTTGAAATGTAATTTTAAAGCTTTTTTATTTAGCAGGCTTGACAGTGCAACTGCCATTACTGGGAACGAATTGGGAAACCGGCATGTATACAAATATTTAAACACAACATATTCTTGTTGAATGTTTTCTTATTAGATTTTACCTTGCATGGTACCTGAATGGTTGGTTTGAGAGTTTTGTATGTATTGTTGATCCTTTAAAATTACATTTCATTTCGAATTGTCAAGTTTCAGTTAATTAAGTGTTACTATTACAAATATTTACAATCATAAAAAAAGTGCAAAATTAATATTATCCAAAATTAGCTAAATAACTACCAACTCATAAATAAATATACTAGTTTAAAAATACGTATAATGCTTTTTAAAATTTTATGAAAATAATTGATAATTGTTGAGAAAAACTAGCAACTGCTTGTATCAACTTTTATCTAAAAAAGTCATACTATATCTAGTTCGATGCAATTACGAATAAAAGATAAAAAATTGTATGGGGACAAAATTTGGATAAAATTACATCTAATTGCACATTAAATTGTACAAAATTATATTTAATTGTATCGAATTAGATTTCATTCAATAATATTGTAACGAATTCAATACAATTTGATGTAGTTTAGTTACAATTGTATGTTCGTATTTCTCGGATCAAATTTAATCTCGTCGTATATCTAATTTAGCATAATATGATGATGCCCCATATCAATTTTTTTTACTTGGTCAGAACCAGTTTCAACATTTAATTGGATCTGATTCAAAAAATTATTTTTAACGGTGTTGTTCCTTTAGAATTAATTTTTTTATTAAGTCTCCTGCACAAATCACATGTCAAGTAAATTTTCTTTAAAAATTATTATTTTCCTTTTAATCCTTTTAAATTGGTCTTCAACATACACAATAAAAGCTTTTTTGAAACATGTTACCAACATTTTTATATACTTGAACTATTTGTGGTTTAATAATATTTTGTTGTGCTGAAAATTGTTTATTATCTTGAGTTTATGTTGCACGTTGTGGTTTTAATGAGTAGCCTTACAACATGCCCTTGTTGGGTCTTAAAATGCCTCTTGCATGCCTGGCTGTTTGAGTGTTTCGTTAACACTATGTATAAAATGTATGTGGATTTTTAAAAAGGTGTAATTCCAGAATAAATAGATAAAGTTTGTGATAACAAAAAAACTCAATGGGTCATCCATTTCTTATGATATTTATGTTAATTTCGCAAGAGCGGCAAAATAAATCGAAACTCGAGATTTTGGATATTAAAGAATAAACAATTTAGTCATTATAATGAAAATGTGATGAAACTTTCCTTCTTTCCATTGCCAATATTAAACTTTAGAGTAATATTTTGTTAATATTTATAAATATAGAAAAATTATAATAAGTATTGTTTTTTTTTTTTTTTTTTTTTTTTTTTTTAAAGAGAGGCAACACTCAGGAAATACTTCCTATATTTAGTGTGTTGCTTTCTTTGGAAAGGGATAGTATAGAGATGAAAGGTGGGGAAAGATGAAGGGCTTCAGACATGGCAACACTGTAATTGCGCGAGACGATAAGTCTTAGAACAGTTGTTGCTCGCCACCTGATGGAGAGTTGGCGAACTTATTGAAGCTTTTTGGTTCATAGCCCTGATTCATTATTTTACTTCGGGGGGGTTAATTGCTATGGGAACACCGAAGGTGGACATTGCGATACGTATGAGGGATAGAAAAAACTCATACATATTATTTTGATGTTCCCGGCACCGGGGATCGAACCCGGGACCTTCTGTGTAAAAGTCCAACGCGCTAACCATTACACCACAACGCACATTATAAGTAATTTTGCACATTTTGTGTGTTTGGTAAAATTGAAGACAAATTAATTAGAGTGTACTTAACACAAGCAAACATCTGTATAGAGATAATTTTTTTTTGAAATTTTTACGAGTAGGGGCAAAAATGGTCAAAGTTCTCTCCTCTTGGCGCCCTGCCCAAACCTCTTTGGGCAAAAATTTGGAATGTAAAATTTATGTCCAGATCATGGTAAAAATAAGGGTTAAATTATGTAAAAACATCCCTTCTTTAACCGCTTTTAGGATGATCTTGAAATATGGTATGTTTGGGTGTTCCTGATCCCACGTATATATCAACTGAGAAAACATTTTTGAAAATCCTCCGGTTAGGGCCAACAAGGATTACAGTCTGCTTCTTGTCTGACTGACAAAACCACTTAAGCGACGTACATGAAATTTGGTGCGTGGGTCTTCAAGGGCTTACAGTTTTAAAGAACTGTTTTGAACCAGCTAAGCCCATGGGATAATTCATAAAACTTAACAAAATCGTGCATACCTACATTATAATGAACTCTCGAGACTCTTAATTTTAATCAGTTGCTGCTCCACACACGTTAAATGTATTTTAATTATTTTTTTTTTCAATTATTTGGAAAAGCTGCGAAAATAAGAAATATGTTTAGTTTTTGTTTCCAACTGTAAAATAATTTTGTACTCTAAAAAACGTTGTCTATAAGAGTGACAATTTTATAACTATAACATTTAAAATTGTCCGTATATGTAGCCAATCGAATGGTTCGGTTGTAACTATCGAATTGTTTGGTAGTTACCACTGAATTTCTGTTGAGGAAATCAAAATCCTATTGTAATAACAGATTTGCTGTTATTTCTATCGAATGACTATTGTCACAACCGAAAAATTCGGTCGCAACAACCGAACCATTCGATTGGCAGCAAACACGGTTGCTACTACCGAGTCTATTTTGTGGGTGAGTTAAAGATATTAAAAATATTTTTAATTGTCTTCACCCTCATTATTTACTTTTTAACCGATCGAAATCAATACCTTTCAATTTTCATCGCTTTTTAGAAAATCTATTGTCACTTTTTTTTTTTTTTTTGTCTTTTTAAAGATATTTGTTGACTACAACGTTTGCATACTTTTGTATGTGTTGTGTTTGTAAAACTTCATATATATGTGTATATAAATGTTTTAAGGCCTAAACCTCAAAGTAATTTATCTGTAGAAAACTAACATATTTGTGGGTAATGTATGTTATTGGCCTTTAGGAAATGCAATAAATTTTCTTCATACACTTATATATATAAGCAAAAAATGAGGACAACTAATATAACAACAACAAATATACACTTGTACATATAAAAAGTCTAGACTTTTTTTTCTAAGATAAAAAAATATGCATTACAAAATGTTGTGTGTTCTAGAAAGAAAGAGTCTTACCGTCAATTCAAATAGCTAGTTTCAATTAAAAATATTTTAGTTAGAATCTTGCCTTAACATAAGGGCTTTTTCTTACTATCAAGCCAGATCCATTGATAGTATACTTTGGAGCCTTCGGAGAATGATTGGAGTTCCATAAAGTCTATTTAGTTTTAAGTTCATGTATTCTTGAAGTTTGTTTGAATGTTTAAAAAATATAAGGGCTAATTAAAGGTTCTGAAATTTTTGATATTAATAAAAATATTGTTATTGAAGAAAAAAAGTTAAAAAGAAATTGGTGTCATCTTTAAAAAAAGAATAACACAACTGCCACTCAGTAGGATATCTCACAAAATTTTTGGAAATAATTGGGCTATTTATTGCTAACAAGGAAACTAACTGCAGATTTGAATGAAACTTATATATCGTCCATAATAGATCGGCCGAAATCTGACCAGGGTCATTTTAATTCCATTATATATTGTACACGTACACTAAGGATATTATGTAGGTAAAGACGAAAGCAATTGTAATCAAAAACAAATTAAATTTGAATTGAAGAATGGACGACTGACATTTCATTAAATTGAACTAACATTTGTCATTTGTTTTTTTTTTCACTGTTTAAAAAATTGCTAACACTTGTAGTAAAAATGAAACACATATGTTAGTAAAAAATATAGAAGCACTTATTTTTTTTTTATAAATAACTAAGATACAACTGTAAAAACTTAATGTAAAATCACAAAACAGTCATTTGATGTGGTTTGTTTTTTTAAATGAACTACAAGATTAGTAAAAAATTAAATGTCGTCTACTAATGACTGATATTTACATTAAATATAAAGAAACTATATTACAATCGAAACAACTACAATTTTTTAAAGCAGAAGTTTCCTGAGTGTATTCTGTATGATGTTTTCTAGTCACTACAATTTTCAGTTTCTGAAAATTTTGTGAACTCGCATTATTATTCCCATTTTAAGTTTTAAAAAAACCAAAACAAGCTACAGGTAGTGAAATTTGAAGAGCCATATTTTCCAAAGGAGATGGACTATTTCAAGATTTAAAATGCATATGAAATTTGAAATTACAATTTATGATGTGTAATTAAAGGCAACCACTTTTTTTACAAAAATGCATTCACAATGCGGGAATAAAAACGCGATGTTACACAATTTTAAGGAACTCAAAACGGTAGTGCAGACAGAGAAATAAAATGCCAACCGAATTTGCAAAGTGCATATTAATGGTAACAACTTATAAATTCAGTTAATTGAACGATATTTACATTACATTTCTGAATATTTAAGATGTTGCAACTAAAATTTAGTTGAACTAGCCGAACTTTATTATGAAAACTAATGCAAAGTTGTCATGAGGGCAACGAGAGGGCAGATTGTCTTGCTAATTGCGGGGCCCGAAGGCCCTTTATTGGCCCTGAACCATTCTGTGGTATACCTTTGCGGTATGTTAGGGAGAAGCTCGGGTCGTGGAGGGAGTCAGACTTCTCTCTCTATTGGGAAAACTCTCTTGGCCAACGACAGGCTAGGAGATTAATTTCTTTTTCCAGTGCAGGATCGAGGAGACTCTTGTCCCTCGGGAGGGGTGACTTGAGAACCCTGGTGTCTTACCTGACTGGACACTGCAATCTCAGATACCACCTGCGCAAAAGGGGTCTTTCGGACACGGATGAGTGTAGGTTTTGCGAACTGGTAGCTGAGACATCAGAGCATGTCCTTTGCGAATGTCCGAGGCTATGTGAAAGGCGCGCCAAGTTTCTTGGCAATCGCTTTGTCTCCCCTTCGGACATTATGAAGATTTTGCCTAATAGGATTATTGGCTTTATAGGTAGCTTGAATCTTTAGGGTAACTTTAGGCAGCACAAAAGACCTAAGTTGGTCGCGGTGCATAGTGCCATATAATCTAATCTAATGCAAAGTTGTGCCAACCGCCTGAAATTCGTAATAACCGAATTTGAGTCATAGTAACCGAATTTCAGTTGACAAATAGCTTAATTTTTCTGTGTGTGTGTGTGTAAAAGATATCCCTGAGCATACATTCACAAGAACTTTTGCATAAAAGTTAAACAGTTATTTAAAAAGTTAATCGGTAAAGTTGATTCAATGGAATATACAGTTAAATTAGTACCAAATAAATATATTTTTTAACTTTTCTGTCTGTTATTCACTAAAAAAACTAAACCAAAAAAAAATGGACTTCCTACAATTGTACAAATATTCAGTTGTTGTTATATTATATTGATTATTAAAATGAACGAAAGCAATCTATTGTTTTTACCGATTTTGCCAATTAATTTTTGAACAGTTGAAAGCTTACTAAAAAAATACAATTGTTTTAAACGAAAAGTAAGTAGTCATTTTTTTAAACCGATTTTAACTGAATTTAATGTGTATATTCAGTTGTCTTTATACTATTCTGAGTATACATATGCCAAATTTTAACAAAATCAGGCGGTTGGAGTTCATATGATTACCGTTTTTGAACTTCTCGCATGGAACGGACGTTATGACATATATGTTGTAGAGGACAACAAAATATTACACATTTTTTTGAAGGTGTGCTATCTCGAGTTAAGCTGTGAAAAAAGTGGGGTCAAAAATGAGACAAGTTTACGTTTTTTTTAAATATATTTCCTATTTAAGTGAATTATATGCAAATTGTCCGAATATTTTTTCTTAAATTTTAAACATGTTTTCATACAAACATTTTCTCATCTTTAATCTACCTTTTTAGCCCCTAAACGTGTGATTGCACACCTAAAAAAAACGTGCGATTGCGCACCTCGAAAACATATACAAGTTTCACTAAAATTTTCGGATTCACCACTGTATAGTTTCCTTGTTAGTCGTACGATTGCAATGAAATTTTGAACAGGCATAAGTGACGTAGCATCACAGACCCCCGGGGGATAAAATATATTTAATAAATAAACATTTCATATAGATGCAATCACACAATAAAAACCATAACAAATAATTACAGTATTGTCAAAAAGGATTACTGATGAAGGTTGTGTTACCAGAAACTGCGCAGTCTAATTCAATAAAAAATTTACAATGTAGTTATGATTTTTAGAAAAGTATGCTTAATCTTCTCTACCACGCCTATCTCAAACAATTGAAAAATATGTGCATATTAATTATAGTATTAATTGCACACTGTCTAAGAAGACGATGAATAAAAAAAAAATTCAAAAATCCCCATTAAAATATATCAAAAATTTGCTCCCTGGCAACTCTTCCCTAACTACGTGAATAGCCAAAAAAATACATCATAGTTGTCGCCAACTCACAAAATGTGGGAAATAGTGGAAATTAGATTACATATGATTTTCTAACAATTGTGAATAGTTGTGGTGTTTGTCTTAGCTATCTTCTGCAATTACAATTAAATGTAAAATCGACCCTGTGTAATTGAAACTGGTTTTAAGCCACAGCAAAAATCGACCTGACTTTAGATCAAGTGGTTAGAGCCTCTGTCTAAAGTGTAGTGCGAAGTGCATGTGGACAAAGAAAGCAGGTTCAAGCCACGGTCAGGATTGCATTTAATAAATAAACATATCATATAGATGCAATCAAACAATAAAAACCATAACAAATAATTACAGTATTGTCAAAAAGGATTACTGATGAAGGTTGTGTTACCAGAAACTGCGCTGTCTAATTCAATAAAAAAATTACAATGTAGTTATGATTTTTAGAAAAGTATGCTTAATCTTCTCTACCCCGCCTATCTCAAATATGATAATATTTTTTGTTTCTTGTCCGATTTAAAAAAAAAAAATTACATATTTGTAAAATGCTTGCATGTGTGGGTTATCTATTACAGTTCCCAAAATATTTCCATTTGCAAGTGTGGTATGCCAAATTTGGCCCGATTCTGGTCCAGTTTTTTCTAAAAGCAGAACCAATAAATGATTTGATTATTTTACCAAATAAATTGCAGTCATTTGTAGAAGAAATTTAATTTGTGACTACATATGTACTTCATTCAAAAAAAAAAAAAAACAAACCACATAAAATTACTGTATTATGAATTTACATTAATTTTATATAGTAGTTTTTTATTTACAAAAAATAAAGCAAATAAATGATCGTTTAATTTTTACTTCATTTATGATTAATTTTTACTACATCTGTGGTTCATTTTTTTAAGCAGTAAAAACAAATAACAATGTTCTTTGAATTAAGTTTTCCTTTTTCAAGTGAAATTCCATTTGTTTTTAACTACATTTGCAGTGGTCTTTACCTACATAGTATTCTACGTGTATAATAAAAACTTATCGCCAAGTACCTGACTATTCGGCATTCGGCCGAATACTTTATACCGAATATATGCTGTATTTTCGTTGCTGTAAAATTTTCTAGTTGTTTGAGTTGTAATACAGTTTATTTTTAAGTGAAAAAACAATCATTTGTAGAAATTTAATTTTGGACTACATATGTAGTTCATTGAAAAAAAAAACAAACCACATCAAATTACTGTATTATGATTTTACAATCATTTTATTAAGAAAATACATGTTTTTTAATTTTTTACTATATCTGTGGTTAGTTTTTAATGCAATTGTGGTACAGTTTTTGACAACATTTGCAGTGGTCCTAACGTACATGGTATTCTAAGTGTAGAGAAAATTATATATACCTTAAGTAAATAGGTCCACATTTACTTCTTAAACGAAAAATTATTACCTAAACTGTCGTTGGCATTTTAATATGCACAATGCCTTCGTATATGTCTCAAATCATTGTTAAGGTACTTTTGGAATTCTCCCCAGGAACGTAGTGAAAAAAAGTGTAAAAAGGCAAATGGCCTTGTATTATGTAAAATATATATATTATGAAAATGTCATTAAACAATAAGTAACTAGTTCTTTAAGTTTGTTGTTGTGTAGTTTGTTGTTTAAAAAGATAAGTAAATTATTTAAATTTAATATAGCTAAAGTTTATTTCGAAAAGCATAGATATGAAATTGTAACTGCTGTTGTTTTCTAATATTTCTTAATATTTTTATTGTAGACGCAGAAGTTAGTTAGATATAAATACATACACATAGTTTAAGAAATTAATGCTCTGTTTAAGCAAACATACACAAAAACTCACACATGTACACAAACATGTAGCAGTCAAGTGTTACGAAATTGTATATGTGTAAACAACTTCCGGTTACACAAGAATATAACAAAAGAAACAAAAAAAGAAAAGGAATAATAAACAAGCATCTTATATAAAATGTTGTTAAAAAATTGTTTCCGTATCCGTTATGCACTTAAACTTATAGACCTTTAAGTACTCACACTAACAAAAAAAAAATAAAATCGAAAAACATGTGTAGCTAGAAAATATACAAGAAAAGCATAAAATTTTAGGAATTTTCTTTCAATTTCCTGTTGTTAAATATCCTATTTAGTATTTTTTTTTTTTGCACATTAGGGAGTCCCGAATATGACACTTTTTTGAATTGGTTTAAGGATTGCATTGGTCAATCGATGCATATTAAAATAAAAACAAATTTTAAAGTGGGTGTTAAGTTGCCGGCTTAGTGCATTTTGACAAAAAAAAATGTTTAAAATTTTTGTTCGAAATAGGGCACAAATATTTTGTAGTTTTTGGCTTATTATTGTAAACATATCGCTCATTTACTTCAAGAACGTCACAAATCAAAAACATGATTTTTGAGTTAATGACGCAGAATTATTCGTTATATCACGTATCATATTGTGTAAAAAATTCGTGTTGATAACTTGTATCACTCACCTCTTGAGAGAAATTATGTAGTTATTCTTTTCTTCAAGGTGGGAGTAAATTTAAAACTTTAAACTCGTTTTCTACAAAATCAAAATTTTTGAGTTATGACGTTATTGAAGTAAATGAGCGATATGTTAAAATTTTCTGTAAAGTAACTTTGGTCAAACGGATGATTTTTTTAATTTATACCAAGTACAATTTCTATACTTTATGTTTTTTTTAAGTTTTGTACATAAAACAATTCTATACTCAGGGAACTTCTGCTTTAAAAATTTGTAGCTGTTTGGGTTGTAATACAGTTTCTTTATTTTTAACGTAAATGTCAGTCATTTGTAGAACAAATTAAAATATTTACTAACCTTGTAGTTCATTTAAAAAAATAACCCACATCAAATGACTGTTTTATGATTTTACATTCATTTTTTACAGTTGTTTTTTTTTATTTAAAAAAATAAAAAAAAAAATGTTTGTTTATTTTTTTACTACCATGTGGTTCGTTTTTACTACAATTGTTAGTGATTTTTTGAACATTAAAAACAAATGACAAAGTGAGTTGATTTTAATGAAATGTAAGTCGTTCTTTCTTTAAGTGAAATTTCATTTGTTTTCAACTACAATTGCAGTGGTATTCAAAGTGTACTTGCTCAAAACTAAAAAAAACCTCTGGTGGACCAAAATTGATCTACAGAAATTTTAAATATATTTTTCCAGTAATAAGCCAAAAACAACAAAACTTTTTAGCCCTATTTGGAAAAAGATTCGAAAATATTTGTTGGCCAAAATGCACTACAACCGGTAAATTAAATCGCTAGTAGGGTACTTAAGATCACTTCTAAAATTGTTTACTTATTTTTTTCTATATTTAGTTCTCTAATACGCATCGATTGAGTGGTATTTTATTTTTTTTTATATTCGGGATACCCTCTTGCACATACATACAAATATATAAATTTATTTATTTAATTTTTGGTTCATTTAAAACACATGCATACATACATTCATACGTACGTACATTAGAGTGGGCTGGAACTTATGCCGATAAATAAAAAATTGTTTTGCAAGAAGTTAATGTTAAATTGTTTTAAAGAATTTTGAAAACTTTAAAGAATTTTAGTATCCCAAAATGCGACATTTTTACCGATGAAAATTAATTTAAAAATCGTTTTTAAGCCAAAAAAAAAAAAATATATATGTTTAGAATGGGCACTGCAACCCTCATTCTAAACATATTCTTTGTTACAAGTTTGATATAATTTTTTTAAAAACAAAAATTATGTTTTTTCGACGCAATGAAAATGAAAATTATTCAAGTTCGAGGCCATAGTCTATTATTTTATTATGATATTGTGCTAACTAATAATCTATAGAGTTTTTGTTTTCAAATTTACTAATTGACCACTATCAGGAATCTGTTGATAGATCTTTTTCGATAATTTTCTAGGTTCCCATGACACGTTTTGAAAGAAGTGATAATCCCAATTTATTTTTGATCAATGGTGGTAATCTTTAACTTCGAGCTCATATGTTAGTTCACATTTAGTGAGAAAACTAGTTTTTATGAATGTTTGATGTTTTGCATGGGATTGTCACTTCTTTCAAAACGTGTTCTGATGATGGGCACCTAGAAAGCTCCCGAAATCGATCTATCAATACATTCCTGAAAGTGGTCAATTAATAAGTTTGAAAACAAAAACTCTATAGATTATTTGTTAGGACAATATCCTAATAAAGAAATATAGAGTATGTCCTCGAACTTTAATAATATTGATATCCTTTTTTTTTGTTTACGCCCTCTCTACAATACATACAAACATTTAAATTTGTTACGGTATCTGGTTAAGAAAAATATTGTTTTGTTGCTTTAGATATGGTCATAATTATTATATGCGACAATGAAATTTCCTGTAATACAATACAGGTCATAACTATATATTTATATGTATGAATTCACCTTTATGTTTTAAATCTATAAGGGAATGTTGCTATTGTGGCCTGTTCCCTATAGTGGAAATACCGTTTTTCTTAACATCACTTTAACTGTTTTGGTTTATTTTGGGAAATTTTTCAACATGTTTGACAAAAAAATTTTTTTTTTTTTGTTTACCGCAATTAAAAAATTTTGCATTATATATTTTAACCCCTTAAGCAGTTTTAAACGATATTAAAAATATTTTTATAAACAAAATTTAAATAATTTTAATTTGAATACAAATTTTTGTTGATTTTACTTCATTTTCGCAAAAGGAATTTTGAATTGTTTTATAAATTGTTATATAACTTTTTTCAATTAGTTGCTGTCTATGTTCTAAAACTAGCCAAGAACTTGGGCTGTTATCTAATGCATTTGGATTTAGAATATCCCAATTAGGTTTTTTTTATGTAGCCTAAATACCAGGGGAGAAATTCTCTAATTATTAAAAAATGAAGCGGTACACAAATTTATAACTTTCACTTCACAGTAATTTAGCACTTTAGATTTTCATTTTTAGCGATTATGATTCTCATTATAAAAAATATTGATGTAATGAAAGGCTATTTTCAGACTTTTGCCTCATTGCATTCGTTTCGTTTTTTTGTTTATGAAACTAATAAATAGTAAGAAAAAAGCTGAAGAATTACAATAATAGGAACAAATTTTGTTTAGTGCGTGTTAAGTTAATAATAAATAATAATAGTAAAATCAGTATTTTTAATTTCCAAATTTTTTTTGCTGATATTATCAATTTTTCTGCAATGATCCTCCAGCCAAAATGTTGCTGACTTTACTTTCTTGCTTTTTTTTTAGTGTTTTTTTAGTGCATCAATGAAGAACTGATCATTAAATTATAAAAATTTGACTAAAATAATAAAAAAAAATAAAAACTTTATAAAATAGTTAATTTTTTAATACAATGGTGAAGAAACATCGTTAAGTGTACCGCACTTACACTCAAAAAAAAACAAATAGTTAATAAAGACAGGAAATGTTAGTCAGGAGGGCAAAAAATTGCTAATGTAAGCAAAATCTTTTGCTGAAAATTAGATTCAGAAAAATTTTTTGTAGCACCTAATTGATTTGAAATTAAAAAACTGAAAGAAACTTAAAAAATTTGTACAAAAATTATACTTTAGTTAATTTATTTGCTGAAAATCTTAAAAAACAATTGTTTAATCCTTTTAAAAATAATTTACAATATGTATAACGTTCATAATCCCACATTGACGACAAGAGTTAACTTAATATCTAAAAATGTATAGAAATAATTATATATAAAATAAATAAACTTATCTTTCAACTACTTACAACAATGATTGTTTAATGATGGCATCTTTCTAGAAACAAAACAAACCAAAATAACAAAATATGAAATACACAACCCTCTTTTTGCAATAAGAAAAAGGAAACATACAATATTACGTGAGATTGTGTCCTTGTCTTTTGCTTAGTCTGTCTGCTTGAACATATATTTGTTTGCAATTTGACCACACTACATTCATAGTCACTAAAATCGTTTAGTTTACAATTACACATTTAATAGATATTAAATTTAATATTTTTTTTGTCTTTATATTAATTAATAGACAATTACTTTGACAAGCAGCGTACAACACAATTTTTTTTTTTTTTTTAATCCGCAATTTATATGTATACAATACGCATTGTTGGCGTCGTTTTGTACTATTATATATGAAAAACGGTTGATTAGTATCATTTTCCTCGTCTCTACTACATCTTAATGTGTTTTTCAGCAAAATTTTTTTTGCAAACCAAATTAGTAAAATATTAGTAAAACACTAGCTGACCCGACAAACGCTGTTTTGCCTTAAAATTTTATTTTCATTGAAAGTCTGGTTCCGTTGCAAAGTCGTGGTGGATTGATATTTCGAAGAAGAATGATAGTTGGAATGCACCGACAAAGCAAATTTTGATCAAATATTTTCAAAAGGAGCATAAATAATGGATTTTTAATTTGTGATAGCGGACCCCGTTGCACTTCGTTGCAAGCAAGCAAAAAAGAAATTAAATATTATAGATTTTTTTTATGAAATGAATGCATTGTATTTCAAAATTATTAATGTCAATCCAAAATATTTTGATATACAATATTTTTCGTTTGCCCATTTGAAACGAGCACAAACAAACAGTTTGGCTCCTCCAAATTTAATCCGCATATTTGAAGTGTTTGCCCTTGCGCCTTATTGATGGACATGGCAAATGATAGACGCACTGGAAATTGCAAACGCTTAAATTCAAATGGGATGTCTGTTGGAATCAGTGGAATACGTGGTATGAGCACAATTTCACCTTTCGCTGTTCCGGTCAATATTGTGGCTTTAAGTAAATTCGACATACATTTTTTTACTGCTAATCTTGTGCCATTGCACAGTTTTGGTGCATTTAAATTTCGCAGTAAAATAATTGATGAGCCAACCTTTAAATTCAAACAATGCGGTGTCATACCAGGTGGTTCCAATGAATTAAAAAATTCAATTGGATAATTCACTGCGTCATCTGCATTCATTGCGCTATCAACAGATTTATATGATGTCACTGCACCTGGCAATTTTTCTTGAATCTGATAATTGATTGCATTGCCGTGTACATTTTTTGGTGCCAGTATTGCGCGTTGTCTCAACCAATTGTGATTCCTGTAATTTTGAACAATATTTGGAAACACACTTTCAATCAACTCTTCTGTTGATTGGAGAATGATACAAAAATTGCTCGGTAATGTAAGCAATCCATTTGTATTATCGACTCGAACTTTGCCATTTCCAATATCTAACAATTGCTTCGAGAACCGATCTGCAGATTGGTCGTTGTGCAATTGAACGCGCATATTTATGTTCAATGTGGATTTTTGGACATGTCGCCACAGAAGAGAAGACTTTAAACATGCGTTGATCTCATCCGCCGGTGTTGATCGTGGAATAACAGGCAATATTCGCCTGACAATAATATTAATGCACCACCAAAAATTTCTTGATTCTGACGTAGATCTTGCATTGTACGGTGTAATGCTTAAAAACGATTTTTTATGCGATACATTTTGATTGTCAGTCCATAACTCGAAAAGGGCTGCAGAAAATAAAAAATGGCTGAATACGTTTTGTAGAACATGCAATGAGGATGGTTTTAAAAAAAAAAATTGTTTAAAAATATTTCCGTTTGGTCGAGATGTGGTGATTTTTCTGAATATTAGTCATCTATATAAATAAAAAGAAGTCTACATTTTGATTGTCACTCCATAACTCGAAAACGGCTGCATAAAATAAAAAATGGCTGAATACGTTTTGTAGAACATGCATTGAGGATGTTCAGAATAATCACCACATCTCGTCCAAACGAAAATATTTTCAAAATTTTTTTTTAAAACCATCCTCATTGCATGTTCTACAAAACGTATTCAGCCATTTTTTATTTTATGCAGCCGTTTTCGAGTTATGGAGTGAAAATCAAAATGTACACTTCTTTTTATATATATAGATTAATTTAACATAGTTAAATGCTGAATAAGTATTAAATAAAATTTTAGCTGAAAACACAATTTCAGCAACAAATTTGCTGAATAGTAGTATACTTGATTTACAAGACGTTTTATTAACTTATTTTTTTTAATGTACAGTCTTCACAAACTTTTTCTTGGTGATAACAAAATTATCATAAGCTACAATTTTGACAGATATTTTTCACAAAGACTGAAACAAGAATCACATTTGAAATGAAGCGATGAAAACTTTTATGATTTTAGCTCTTCGAGAGTTCACCCAGGTATATGGCCACATTAGGGAACATTGTCTTGCAAAATTTGAAACACATGTTTACATTAAATTTAACTCATAGACATAAAATTTAATATATAATATGGTTACACTTAAAAAAAATGTTTGTAAAACTTACAGAAAAATTTGTGCTTTTAGCTCATTTAAGGCACGCAGGACGTTTTGCTAATTTAGATATATCTGAAATGATAAGTAAAGTAGTAGAACGAAGGAAATATAAAAAAAGGAAAAATATTACAAATTTTGCTAATTATAACAACTCAGTTTTAAAAATTAGTAAAAAATTTTGTTTAAATTAGAAAGAAATTCGATAAAAAAAATTAGTAATTTGTTAACCGATATCCATTAACAAATGCTAGAAAGAAGGAGACTTTGTCGAAAAATGATTTTGTTTTAAAAATTATTAAAAATTCTGTAAAGAGGTATAAAACGTTTTCTTAACTTTTCTACTAGCCTTTTTAGTTGAGTGTACATAAAGTAAGAATAAATTTGTAAATTTCCTAAAACAATTTGTTGTACAAGTTAATTGAACAAATTTATATATGGGAAATTTCAAAATTTTTTCGTTACTTTGGCGTTAAATATTTTCAATAAAATTTGTTTGTATGACATGAGCAAATGCAGTTTTTGCTTTGATTTTATTAACGTTTTCTCAATTTATAGATCTCATTGTAAAATATAAAATACGCTCAAAAAAAATATATATATAAAATACATTCAAATTTGTTTGTTTATCATATATTAGAAGTTAAAAAGAAAACCGTGATTATTTTGGAAAATGCAATTTTTTCCGGTTTAATGATATGTAGTCGGGTTTAGGGTTACTTATTTTCAGTAAATCATATTAAATACTTTTAAATACGCATAACTTAAAAAATGTTATAGAAATTAATTTAGAGGTTATAAAAATGTTGTTTGCTCCATTAAATTTAAAGTCCTTTAAATTTGTTGATGCCTTTTCGATTTTAGTATTTAGCTCATTAAGGTCTTTTTTTTGATGTTTTGGAAGAATTGATACAACGCTTTAAGGCCTCATTAGTTGTTACTTTCTGTTGCCGTTCTATGTCTGTTCTGTTGGTAATATTTTGTAATTACTTTTTCTGTGAAAGGAATCAGCTCTTTTAAAAAGTAAAAGAAAATTCAACCAAAAACATTCAACTCAGGAATGATAAATGCGATTTTAAAATAGTACCAACCTGCATATAAAATAATACTTTTTCGGCATCCAATCTATAAAAAAAAATTTTAATATAAATTAACAAACAACAAATTTGGTTTTACCAATTTTTATCTTTGTACCCTCCACAATGAACAATTACAAATGATACAACAAAAATATATTAAAAAAAAAATATATATGTTAAGAGATGAAAACAAAATTTTGAGGTGAAAAACTTTTTTGGATGTAAAAAAATAAATTGTGTGGTGAAAAAACATTTTTGAGTTAACAAAACTATTTTTGAAGAGAAAAAAAAAAAATTTCTGGAGAAAATGTACATAAAGCTATGTAAAAATTAACATTGCGTACTAAGAAAATTAGCCGATATTGATTTAAAAAATTATTAAAATTTTGAGATTTTTTCTTAAATTCACCAAATTTTTAATATTTTTTGAATGTGCTATAGTTTTTGCAAATTCTTGTGATTGGTAGCAAACAAATTTGTTCGTGAACTCATTCGATTTTAAAAACACGGAGCTAATAGTCAATTTCACAAATTTGTAAGATTTTTATTATTTACTTTTTTGAAAATCAAAATTAGTTAATAATAATTATAACTCTTAGTGATTGAATTCAATAATGGGTTTAATCGATTAATAAAACTCTAATATAATCATCTGTAATCAGTCGCACTCAGTGAATTCATGTGATTGAATTCACAGCGTTTGGTTCCAAATTAATTCATTGTTCATATGGGACTGCAAATCGAATTAATAATTATTGAATTTTAAAGTGACCAAGAAATTCATACCTAGAAAAATTTGTAAATCGTACTAAATAAGTCATAGAAGTATCATGGTACATTTGAGGTTCAAATAGTACCATAAAAAGTACTATAGTGCCAACTTTATCATCCCTGATTCAAATATTGAGAAAAAGATTTCACAACAAACTAATACATACGCACTTTAGGCTGTCACTTAACGGTGAATTCTATTTTCAACAGATTTGTCCGCAACAGAACAGAACGAAAAAGTGAAAACTAACCACACATACAGACTTTAAATTTGAACAGAACAAAACGGCTGATTCATAACAGAACAGAACGTACAAACTAATTCTGCCTTTAGTTGTCACAAAGCGTAATGTCTTCAAAAAAAAAAAACTGCCACTATGCGCGCTAGCACTGGAAAAGAGTTCACCATAGATACCTAGCCATGTTTTTTATTAAAAAGATGCGAAACAAAATAATTAATTTAGTTAGTCTCTTTACAGGAAGAAGAAGAAGAAAACATTTTTATTGAAAAATTTTACGGACACAAGGGATACACCAGACTGCCACAGTTTCATCCCCCTCCCAAAATTTTTGAAAAGTTCATAAAATTTTTCAAATGCCTTTTGGACACGGAGGTGCTTTTTACTTAGAAACTCACATCACGTAATACGGTAGCCAATTTAAAATAAAATTGTGAATGTCAGAAGTAAAAAACAAAATAACATTTTTAAAAAATATACGCCAACCCTTCTGCCATAACAGTTAAATAAAATTGTGAATGTCAGATATGTCTCATACATGACCATTTATTTTAGTTCATATATTTATTTTTTAATATTTTTTTTTTTATTTTTGTTGTTTGTCTCTGAGATCCGCTTAAATTAAAAACTATTAAATGACTTTTATTTTATGGCGTAATAAAAATTAAATAATAGTTTTCTATTTAATCGGACTCAGAGCCACACAAAAAAATCAAAAACCATTCTTTATAAATATTAATGGCTGTTATTCCGGCACTTGTTGTTCAATTTAATTGTCAATAAATATGTATAAAAAGAAGCGATTCAGTTCTTATTAAAATATAAAAAATAATTTCTTCTATTTTTTTATTTTTTTTTGACAGAAATTTCAAACATTTTTATTTTCTACAAGTTTGATATAATTTTTATTCAAAATAAAAATTATGTTTTTTTCGACGTTTAATTGTGCAATGAAAATGAAAATTATTCAAGTTCGAGGCCATAATCTATATTTCTTTATAAGGATATTGTCCTAACAAATAATCTATAGAGTTTTTTGTTTTCAAATTTATTATTTGACTCTTTCAGGAATGTGTTGATAAATCTATTTCTGGAAAATAGATCTATCAACACATGCCTGAAGGGTCAAATAATAAATTTGAAAACAAAAAACTCTATAGATTGTTTGTTAGGACAATATCCTAATAAAGAAATATAAAGAGTATGGTCCTCGAACTTGAATAATTTTCATTTTCATTGCACAATTAAAGGTCGGAAAAAAACATAATTTTTATTTTTAATAAAAATTATATCAAACTTGTATAAAAGACAAAGTACAATCTGCTTTACTCCCCTGTGTTGTTTATAAACTAAACAAAATATAAAAAGGAGAGAAAAACAAAAACAACACGTGTATTGAATATCCACCAGAGGTGGATCTTGCACATAACAACCAAGTTTTCAATTTATTTTTTGATCAATGGTTATAATCTTTAACTTCAAGCTAATATATTAGTTCTCATGTAGTGAGTAAACTAGTTTATATGAATGTTTGATGTTTGGCATGGTATTGTTACCGCTTTCAAAACGTGTTCTGATGATGGGAACCTAGAAAATTGCCCGAAATAGATCTATCAACATATTCCTGAAAGAGGTCAAATAATAAATTTGAAAACAAAAAACTCTATAGATTATTTGTTAGGGACAATATCCTAATAGAGAAATATAGAGTATTCCTCGAACTTGAATAATTTTCATTTTCATTTTTATTTTCTTTTGAAAAGAAAAAATCAAGAAACAAAAATTATGGAAGAAAATTTAAAAACTCAAAATGATAATTTTATTTATTGAGATTTTTAAAATGATAGGTTTTTTTAGTGAGACCTTCCCTGTACACCATAAAAACTTATTGGCGAAGAAAACCTCGTAACAAATTTGCAACAAATTTTTGCAAAAAATAAACTGATTATTTTATTATCTCTATTTTAAATATAAAACAAGACTTCAATGTTTTTATTAGCAAATCTACTTAGAGTTATAACGCTCATAAGACTTTAAAAATTAAGTTAATTTTAGATTCTGTGATTTTAAAATCTAGCTTTCAACAACTTTAAGAAGCAATAATGTTTTATTTCTAAGTCAATGATACATGAAAAATAATGAAATTTTTTCTAAGACAACGATATTTAAAGTAATATATAGTCACATATGAAGTCACATAATGAGATTAATATCATATATGGAAAAATATTTAGCATATACTTATTTCAGTACATGATATCATACATTACATTATATGAACTTTTTGTTTGCATGTATGAACACATATACATGTACATATATCCATACATGTCAAACATATTCATACATGCTGATATATATCGAACAATATATGATCACACGTGGCAACATGTACGTTCATAGATTACCATATATTATCATTTTCACCCGGGTAGTTCAAAATTTGTTTGAATTTTTTGAAAACTCAAAAACGGTAATAAAAACACGATTTTACAAAATTTGCAGAAATTGATTTTGGCCGATTTATCATGTAAAGAAATGCAGATAGTAAGCTGATGTCGTTACCGGTAGTCCAAAAAATAATGATATTTATTTACTGTTTCTACACTGCGATGATTGGATGGATATTTAAGAATTGTAGCCAGTTTCGGTTGCCATTTGGAACAAGATAATTACGTTCATTTTTTTTTTTTTTCTTTGAAGCGTAAGTTAAAGAAAACCACTAAAAATATTGCATTTATTTCCAAATTATTTTAAATCTGCAAAATTACGCTAAGTCAGAAACTTCAAAGAAAATATACTTCAAATGTGTTTCAAATGATACGGCATTCCCTAAATTTGTTTATATTGGTGATAACCATTAAATTCCATCTATTAGTTTACCTGATATGAACTTTATCATAATTCAATATTCCACTGTATATAGATTTTGGTTTTTGCAGTTTATATATAACGAGTACCATAATATACTTAAATAAATAATTTTGTACCATCAACTACAATCTTTAATTGTATTGCTTTCATATATTAACTATGTAACGCTTAAGACATCATAATTGACAGCCTTCCCATTGAATATTTAAATTGTCAATGAGAACATTATTCAACAGCGTATCGCAGAGTTTTTAAACAAAAAAGAACGAACAAATATTGTCCCAACCGAATTTGTTGCCAATGACATTTTTGGTTATGACAACGTTCGCTGGATGTATTTATACGTGGTAGGGGTAACAATATTGAAACGCTTTAGGGTTAACTATAAAAAATATTTATAAATGTTTTTTCAAGGTGTGCATGTGGCACTATCGTATGCTTATAGAATTCCGTTTCCAAGAGAGTGTGTATTATTAAAAGTAAGATTTTCACAATAAAGATCCTTTACAAAGAAAACGTAATGTTTTGAAATAAATTTAATTGCTTTTTGAAAGGGGGATAATATTTTATTTTAAACATCATCGTCATCATTTTACTATCGATACCATCAACTTCATATTTTTATTTATATACATATGAGGCTTTCCAACCTATATATCCGACTACAAGAAAAAGTAAAGTTTTAGAATTTTAAACTTTCTTTACTTATTGTTATTTATATTACAAAATAAAAAATATGGATACATTTTTTAAAATTTTCTTAAAACTTTGCGAGGTAGGAGCGTTAAAATATTGACAAATTTTCCGCTCATTTTTGGTATATTATTTATAATAATTTAATTTCTTTGAAGTTGAAAAATGTTAGGAATTTTACAAAAAACTTTTTTAAATGGTTAAAATAAACTTTCGAAAGTCGAGATTTTTTTCGAAAAATTATAATTTTTGGGATAGTTAAAAAAATAACAATTTGAGCAGATATTGCAAATTGTATTTTTGTAAGAAACTTATATTACACCGAACTCTCTGAAATTTAGCATAGATGATTAACACTAAAGCTATTTGTAATATATACGCTTTTGATTTGTAACTTTACATAAGATTTAGCGATTTATTTCAAAAGTTAAAAAATTGTTCGAACTTCGTAATCAAGATTTCGAAAAAAACATTTTTAGAAGACTTTTCATACATTGTTCGCTACCATTATCAAAAAAATGTTTTGTCGGTTGATCGGTTACAGTTAAAAATTATAATGATTTTCTACGAGTATATTTCAATAGATTTAATAAAAGCGCTCATTTTTCGCAATTTTATACGACTTTTGGCGGAAAGTTTTTCAAGTTTATTTAATTAAGTCAAAATTCAGCACATGTTTATTTTTCAAATTTTATTAATACGAGGGCGGATCAATAAGTCCGTGACTTTTTGAATGAAACACAGTTTTTTTTTGCAAAAAAAAAAAAAAAACATATCTTTCAACATAATCTCCTCAATAAACTTAGTCCAACGTTTCGTCCAATTTTTGTATCCCTTCCAAAAGATAGGATTTTTCGAGGTCCATAAAATTGGCATTTCTTGGCAATATGGGGTCGTTTTTTTTAAATCCTCATTAAAGCGGTCCAATAAGTTGGCATAATATTTACCGTTATTGTTTGTGGATTATCCCGCGTGCATCCCAAAAAACTGTTGCCATCACCTTATTGGCCACGATTACGTTTATGGTCAATTGAGAGCAAACGCTGCACCCATCTTGCAGACAGCTTTCTTAAACCCAACTAATCATTTTAAATCGAAACAGAACTGCCATAGGAAATGCCTATGGCATCAACAATCTCACACACTTTTACTCTTCGATCGGCCAACACCATATCGTGGACTTTTTCGACTTTTTCGGGTGTATTGACCCCAATTGGCCGTCCAAAACGTTCAGCGTCATTTGTATTTGTGTGACTACAACGAAGGTCAAAAACCAGTTTGTTACCATGGAATTCGATTGTGCAGAGTCCCTCAATTGGCCGTCCAGAACGTTCAGCGTCATTTGTACTTGTGCGACCACGTTTTTACCATTGAAATCGATTGTGTTATCAAGCTATTCGTTGGTTTTATTGCCGGTTTTTTTTTCGTAAAAAATAATGTTTAATGAGCACTCGACATTCACTTTTTTCCATTTTTAAAAAAATCCACGAGGTTGTATGTTTTAAACAGCTGTTAAACGCAAAGTAAATGATGAAACTTGCTCAAAATTTGACAGTAGTCTATTAACAGGTGGTGCTTGATGAATGCAGTGTTGCATTTCATACAACTACGAGGGAAGTTTGAAAAGTCACGGACTTATTGATCTGCCCTCGTACGTGCCATAATATTAACCATGAAGAAATTTTATTAACATTGACACGAACTAAAAAATATAGTTAAAAATTTTGCTAAAACAGCTTAAAATTAGTTACAAATGACGTTGCAGAAAAAACTGATAAATTTAGCAGACTTTTTTTATTAAATATTTAAAAAATAATAGTATCACAAATAAATCTGCGATATCTACAAATATTTAGTTATATTTGAGCTAAATTTGTATTAATTGAAAGTAACAAATTAATTAATTAATTAAAAAATTTTCATAAATGTGATGAAGCTTTTTCCCTGAGTTTATAATTATCAAGATTATATTGATATACTTGGAACAATTCTTTTATAATTTCGAATGGCTTCAAACTCGAAAGTCACATTTAAAATTAAAAATAATTAGCTCTGGCAGAATGTGTTAAGGCAAGTGCTCCATATATAAGAAACTTTTCCTTTACAATTTTCAATATATTTTTTTTTTTGCATATTTTTATGGAGTCCTTATTATTAATTGAATTTTTCCATTTTAATTAAATGGGGTTTTTATTATTAAAACCTCCCCTGTTAATGATTTGAATTTATTTTATTATTGATAAATAAACGAATAATTTTACATTAAAAGGATTCGTTACGTTTCAAAGGGAAATCGTATAATATGTATAAAAATAGATATTTTATAAGGACACGATACTAGATTCTTACCGCCCAAGCATAATAATAAATCTGTAAGAGTAGCAGAATACATTCAGGGAAAAATCTTAATCATATTTATGAAAAACTTCATAAATATGAAGAACAACTTCATTGATTTTCGGCCAAAGTAAATATGATGACACTTTATAAATATGATGATGTTGTGTCATAAAAGAGCAAATTGATAACTGGCTTCTTCATATTTATGAAATCCCTTATTTCGGGGATATTCTGAAAAAAAAATAAATTTGTTTAGACTTTTATTATTTAAATTGCAATGTGACCTATGTTAATCATTAGTCTAGACTGCATTAACAAATTTTTTTTTAATTTGGTTTAGACAACCGTGGAACATGCTTTAAATTTTGCAAAATTTTAAATGATTTCCACACATAGATGATGCACTTGACTAATGAAATTAATACCGAAATTTAATTTTAACTGACTAATATATTGTTTTCCCATCCAATTGAATTTCAAAAAACCTGAAACACGTATTTACTTAAATCAACTAAAGATTAAAAAACGAAAATTTGGCATTTATATCACAAAAATCTCCTTACAAAAAACTTAAAAATGCTTTGTTCTTCAGAATATCTTTGAAAAAAAGGATATATCCGACATGCTTTGAAATGTTTTATATACCGTTGTACGGCCATTTAAAACGCTTTCTAACCTTACTAATATTGTATACCTTGTCTTTAGTTAAAGTACAAAATTCTTTCTTTCTAAAAAAATACATTTTTTTAAAAACGATCCAGCTCTCGGGATCTTAATGCTAGACATAAAATACTTTGAGAATCATCATAAAAGAGCCCGGTACATTTCAAGGGGTGAACAAAAATCACGTTTTATTTCTCCATTCTAGTAATCTGAATATTGCAATTTAACCATCTAAAATCAGCAAATTATAATCCTTGATATTTGTAGAGAAGAACAAAATATATATACTGTTTAGGTTGCAATACAGTTTCTTTATTTTTAATGTAAGTTACTGTGTTGCAATATTATAATTAACCTGTGATATAATTTTTAAGTTTGTGTTTAATTTAATTTTCATGTTTACTGTTTTATGTTTGTCTACAATAAAAATTATTGTTCAATGTAATCAAAATAATTTTTCTTACAACGAATCCCTTGATAAAGTGAACATAACATTCACGAAACGTTGGGAAAATATGGATTAAATGCATTTTTAATTACATAAAGAACTTTAGGCCTTATTAGCTAAAATAAAAACAAATTTAGTAAATCTCAGTCATTTGTAGAACAAATTACATTTTTTACTAACCTTGTAGTTCATTAAAAAAAAAACAAACCACATCAAATGACTGTTTCATGATTTTACATTAATTTTTTATGTTATTTTATGTTATTTAAAAAAAAAAAAACAAACATAAATGTTTCTTTATTTTTTACTACCATGTGGTTAATTTTTACTTTAATTGTTAGTCATTTTTTGAATATTAAAAAACAAATGACAATGTTAGTTGATTTTAATTAATTGTAAGTCATCCTTTTTTTAAGTGAAATTTTATTTGTTTTCAACTACATTTGCAGTGGTCTTTACCTACATAAAGGGTTCGCTAAATAACTTTTTATTTTTGAAAATGCTATAAAAAAAAAAACTACTGAATATTTTCTCAAATTTCTATTTTTATTTGAAAGTACAATCCTCCCGGTTAATAATGGAAAATAATTTTATTCAAATGGCTGCCTCGGCTGGCCATGCAGTAGCCTACATTATCGATTGTGTGCAGCTGTATTTCACCAATGGCTTCCTGTTCCGTCCTGTTGAAACCAAATGTTGCCAATATCCTCCTCTTCTATTTTTGTGAACAAAAATTCGTTCAACATGGCCCGATAACGATCGCCATTGACTGTAACGGCCACTCCTTGCTCATTTTCGAAGAAAAATGGCAATTTTCGCACACATTCTGCAACACTACCATGATTTTCAAAGTAATGTCGCAATATTTGACAGCGTTGTCCAAGCGTATACACAACCATATTCGTTCAGCGGAATGATAAAACTAATTATCTGTCAAATCAGACACGAGCTAAGTGTAACCATTCTCGAAATAAGCACTAGTTGAAAAAAAAACGTTAGATGGCGGACCCTTTAGTATTCTAAGTGTCGGAATTAATCAAATTTAACTTTTTTGCTCCTTATCAATTTAGTCCGTCGTGAAGATTCGGTCTTGAAACCTAAATAGTTCATAAAATGTGGCTCGTAGAGTTCTGGCTTTCATAAAGCGATTGGCTAAAGAATTTACGGATCCCAAAATTATTAAGCAACTTTACACCGATTTTAAAATATGGTTCACTCATTTGGGATCCTCTATCAATCGTTCAGAGTGACAAAATCGAGTCGGTGCAAAAACAATTTCTTCTATCTTGCTCACGAAATTCATACCGTAATGTTACTACAGATCATCCCTCTTAATCAACTGGACTTGATCAAATTAAATTGCCTACTCTCAAAAGCCAAAGAACTATGCACAATGTGACTTTTTGTTTAACCTAATTTCAATGGCGATATTTGTTCAGTTTTTCTTATAAACAACCTAACAATCAATGTCCCTCAACTCACATCAAGTTATTTCATTGCACTCTTTGTTCCAGTGCGTTTTTTTTTTGCCAAAACTATGCTGATGCAGATCCTTTCATAAGAATGTACAAAGTATATAATGATATGTATAATTTATTTGATTTTTCTTTGAATGTAAATAATATCAAAACCAGTATAATTAAGTTCTTAAATACTAAACCAGAATATGTTTTTGTAATTATTAATATATTATATCACAGTCTGTAAGTAATTATTCTATAGACTTTTAACTAATAAATAAAAAAATAAAAATCGCAGCTAAACGTTTTCTAAGACCGGACTCGTAACAAGCATATTATAGATATACGAAAGAGTTATTATAAAGCAAAAAACACATTTGTATCACATATTAATTCTAACATCAAGAAAGTACTGTAGATAGCCCATTGCATTCAAAAATAAACATTGTTGTAGATAGCTCAATCTACTTTTGCAAAAAAAAAAAAAAAAAACAATGTTAAAATGATCTTTTATATTTGAAATTGGGATCATAGATGATAGCTACGTCATTGAAAATTTTGACATCAAAACCTCATTTTCTTAAACAGTATAGATAGCTCCGTTTAAATATAAGACAACAATATGCTGGTTTGGTTAGGGACGTATGGAAAAAATTATTGAAAGACAAAAATTTGTTGTGCAGCATGTACTTTTTATGTAAATTTAAAATATCGAATCAAGGGCTTTCCAAACATGTAAAAACTTTAATATGAAGAAAATTACACCATTTTCTTTCTTATGAGCTTAAGGGTGAATTTTTAAGAGCTTTCGGATTTGGTAAAAACAAAAACACATCAAATGTAGAGAAATGTAAGAAATCTTTATTTGAGTTGATAGAACAATCTATATAATTCAATGTTTAAAGACGATTTCATGTAAATGTTGACCACGACTCCACCTAAAATGGTTCATGCGCTGGGTCCAATTTTGGCATACTCTCTCCAATATATCGGGTGGTGTCTCATGAATAAATTCTTCCATATTGCCTTTCAGTGCGTCAACCGTTGCTGCATGAGCCTTAAAAAAGCTCCACAAAAAATAGTCTAAAGGCGTTAAATCGCACGATCTAGGCGGTCAATTGACCGGCCACAAAAGCGAAATAAACAGTTCACCAAACTCGCATCTCAATTGGGTCATTGTATCGCGTGTTATGTGGCACTGTGGCACCGTCTTGTTGAAACCACATGTCACCCAAGTCCAGCTCTTCCATTTCGGGCAAAAAAAGAATTGTTATCATCGCTCGCCATTCACTGTAACGTTCCTGCCGTCGTCTTCTTTAAAAAGCACGGTTCAATGATGCCACCGGCCCATAATCCATAATGCATTGGCAGTTCTTGCAATGCTTCTAGCTGCTCTTCACACCAAATACGGCAATTTTGATTATTCAAGTATCCACAATTTTCCTATAAAAAAGTGGATCTTCATTAAACTTTGCCAGCGACCATTCACTAAAAGTTAGCCGTTGTGGTAGGTCGTGTGGCTTCAATTCTTGCACCAGCTGTATTTTAAAAGGTTTTACACCCAAATCCTTCCGCAAAAATTTCCACGTAGTGGAGTAACAGAAGCCCAATTGCTGCGAAAGGCACCGAATCGATAATTCACGGTCATCAGCAACACTGGCTGATACAGCTGAATAAATTTTGCTCTGTCCACACTCTACGTATGCATGTCGATGGTTTAATGTCCAATAATGTAATTTTAGTCACAAGATTCCGTACAGCCGCCTCAGAAGGTCGCCCAAATTGATCATAAATTGGAAGATGTGCACTAAGGTGGGGTGGTCCACATACAAGAAAAAAAAGTTGAGCCAGTCACCCCCTTGGATTAAATATAAGTTACAGACGATTCGAGAAATATGTATATTTTTTTACCACGCCCCTAAATACCGCCCTTTTTGTTTTTTGTGCACTGCGTCCGCATTTGAAGTCCGATTGTAACATAATGCATATCGTTGTTAATGGATTGACAATAGCTACATATCTCTCTGTTTTGATTTTTGACTCTGACGTCAAATTCTAGTTGAGATTTCCGATATCTGGTTTCCTGCACTTTCAAAGCAAAAGTTTCATAGAACTAAAAAAACTTAATTTTTGGTTAAAAATAGTTGGTTGGGTTTGTAGAAAACCAGATATCAGAAATCTCAACTAGAATTTGACGTCGGACTCAAAAATCAATATGCATTATGTTACGATCGGACTTTAAATGGCGTCGCAGTGCACAAAAAATCAAAAGGGCGGTATGTAAGGGCGTGGTAAAAAAACTATATATATTTATAGAATTGTCTTTAACTTTTCCTTAATCCTAGGGGGTGACTTACTCAACTTTTTTTTTTCGACCCACCCCAATGTGCACGATGTACTTTCTTAACCGAGCATGAATTTAGATAATAAAATTCAATAATATGCAAGCGTTGTTCGTTTGTAAATCGATTTATGGTTAAATTATAGACCAAACTGAACATTATCTTGTTTCAGCAAATAATACAATTTTAAAAAGGTGATTCTCCTGTGCAGCCATATTACAATTTTGTCTGAAACATCAATATTATTAGAAACCTCTCAAAAATCGTGATAGTCTGATATATCAAATTGTGTGTTACGGTTTGAAAAATATTTGCTTTAACAATAAATAAAAGTTATAATTTAAAAACACATTAACCCGTTAAGTACAAATAAAGGGTGAAACTTTAAATTTATTTTGCAAATACCACCGCTAAAGGGCGCCCTTGGTAAACAAAAACTTCAGAAAAAACTTTTTGGGTGCAAATTTCGTAAAAAATTCTCACGGGATTGATGAGTGGTTTGGAATTTGTTAAAAATACTGTATCGCCCAAACAAACTGTACTATAATTAAAAGCTTAGTCTTGTTGTGCAGGAAATCAACAATAAACAAAACAAATTGAAAAATCGGAAGCTTAAGAAGCAGGTCGGCTATGTCTAAGCTTTCCGATTTTCATAAAACTTGCACGGCATATTTTTTAGACAAAATGAGCATATAATGCATACAATTCTAAAATTTTAGTCGAAAGTGTTATTTTTGCAATAATTTTATAAAATAAAATATTTAAGGAAATGTTCGCTAATACGGCCTGTTTGCTAAAGTGGAGCTTTCATTTTTTCACAATTTTAATAAAATTAATTGATTTCATTAAGAATATAATGAATAAAAATAGTGAAAAATAAAATTTTCATAATGTTCGTTAGAGTGGAATTTTTTTTTCTTCAAAGTTTTAGTCTTTCTTAAATGGTTTAATGGTTTATATTATACGCAAGGCAGTCAACTTTGACAACCTGTAATATTAACACCTCCTTTAAAATTTTTAATTTTATTCATACCGATCGAATTAGTAGTTTAGAAGTTCTATTTTTATTCCCATTATTGTCTTTTAAATACTTAACTCTAAGTCAAAATAAAAATCTATTTTTTCTGAATACATATTTGTTATATTTAGATCAAGGTTTTTCTTACTGAAAAAGATATAGATAGGTATTTTTTAATAAAAATATATATTACACTATGCCCATAAGTGAATTAAAAAATCTTTATATCCGGATAAAATCCTTTGGCTTGTATCAGTTGTCATCACGAATTTCTTGATGAATGGAATTAAACTGTTTTTTTTTGCAATTAAAATTTAAATATACAACACCCTTTGTATAATTTTCTAAAGAAACAACTTTGATATTAAAATCTTGAATAAAAAAAAGATTTAAATTAAAATATCTTGCAAAATCTAATTTATTTTCTTGAATTGAAATCCATTGAAAATAACGCTTAATCATGCATAATCTAAAATCAAGTGTTTTCTCCTCATTAGCATTTATATAGAGGTGTTAAACATTCACTACTCCATATACTTATGAGCATACATGCATATGTAACTAAGCACATTTATAACAAGGGCAACAAAAAAAAATCAAAAAACGTTTTACGAGCTTAAAAAGGATCATAAATCATTCCAAAAAGCCATTAAAATTAAAAAATAAGCCTTAATAATTCAAATTTTTTTTAAATAATTTTGTTAATACAAGAAAAATTTGTAAATAATTTTCTTCTTGGAACTTCGTCAGTTAAGTGAAGGTGCAAAAGAAAAAAGCTAAAGAAAAAAAGCTAAAATAAGCAAATGTCAAATAATAAGATAAAAAAGCTCCAACAAATAGTTTAAAATATTTAAAATTTCGAGATCAGAACTTGTATTCAATCTAAATAGTTATATACTTTAAAATAAAAAAAAACAAGCTTTAGCTTATTTTTGGTTGCCCTATTCATAACATTACGCTTACACCATACATTTTAAATTTGTATTCATTGATTGTAAGTATGTGAAGATAAAATTATTAACACAACAACCACAATTATAAGTGTCAACAGCACTCTTATATATGTAATACACATACTCATACATATTTATAGAACTCATTTACATATACATTATGGTGTCCCGTAAAAATAGGTGTGTATTACACATCCCAGTTTTATTGAAAATGGTTCCAAATTAAAGAAATATTTTTTTTTTGTAAAAAAACTTTAACCTGTGCCGAATTTCAGCCGAACATGGCCCATTTGTGAAACGGCGCATTTTTTTACTACGAAATCCTAAAATTCGAAACTTTGAAAAATTTAACCCAACACTATCCCTAAGACGTAATGTTACGAGTCATATCCTCTTGTATGGCTGTGGGTTTGAAACTCA
This sequence comes from Delia radicum, assembly GCA_021234595.1. Classification (NCBI taxonomy): domain Eukaryota; kingdom Metazoa; phylum Arthropoda; class Insecta; order Diptera; family Anthomyiidae; genus Delia; species Delia radicum. Next base: position 209,918,124 of record CM037851.1, read on the forward strand.
CTACGACAAAAAGTAAAAAGTTTTTCATATAGAGCAATTTAACAATTTCAAATACTTTGTTCAATTGACACATAAATTAATCACTGATGAGTCCTTGTAGGGGACGAAACTGCGGCAGTCTGGCATATCCATTGTGTCCGTTAAATTTTTCAATAAAAATGTGTTCTTCTTCCTGTAAAAATCTAACTACCGACTTTTTATTTGTGAATATATTTTAATTTTGACTTCAGATTCTTGTTAGGGGTCCTCAAATTAGAAAGAAAAATGTTTACATGTATGCAACCTCCCCTTCCTACACACAAATAATGGGTACGAAAATCGTACTTTTGAAACATCTCAGCCATTTTTTTAAAACTAAAACATTTGAATAAATAAAATTTCGAATGTTTCAGTTTAGGAGATACACCAAACGCATTTTTCGTAGATAAAGGCAGATTAAAAATCGGAGTTTGTTAACAAATTTGGCACCTATATGTCCTGATGAACAGTATATGCATAGAATATTTTTTTCTTTTTGTATGACCAAGATCCTAATGAACATATTTAACCAAAAATATGAAGATTTACTGCATTAATGTGTGCACTTTAGTGTACAAGGGTAGCGAAGTACTTTAGCCTAGATTAAAAATGACCCACAAATTTGATAAAAATGCAAAGTTGTGTTTTTTTAAATTCATTTTAAAAAAATTTAAAATGTCTAATGTAGATGTTGATCGTTCTTTGATTAATATATTTGTTGTTATTAAAGAAAAAAATAAAATGGAAAAATTATAATTCGTGTTTGTATGTGAAGTAAAGGGTAGCATGAATGTTTTGAAAAATAATCTTTTGCGTGTGCCAGTTTTGACGATTTTTATACTTAAAATAGCAAAAAACACTTAAAAAGGTTTTTTTTTTTCATGCGATACTTTAATTTTGTCCATATTTTTATAATTCTCAATATTTAATATAATTAGAGCAAAAAAACAAATTGTTGTTGTATAAAAAAATGTCTTTCGAATGTCTTCCAAGACATGCGTGCTACGATTTAGTGTAAAGCAACTCATTTCCAGGAAACTTTATGTGAATTGATAATGTTTGCAAAAATTGAATTAAAAATAAAAGTTTTCATCAAAGTTTGAATAATTTTTGAAAAAAATATCACTTAAATTTGATTAAACTTCAATTGTCTATACTTTTATTTAAAATATCTTCACCCGTTAGTGGCCAGGGGACATAAAATACCCACAAACGCAATTTAAATTAAGGCTACAAGATTGTAAAGCTTTTAATTTGAAAAAAAATCTACTTGATACAAACAATTATTTTATGCAATTTGATCCATATAGGTTTAAAGTTTTCACTTTTGACCAAACAAGATCCACTAGGAAATTTACAGAATGATTTCTTTCAGATTTTGATTAAATTTGGATATATGATAGAGCGAGCAAATCTAACGAACAAGTGCAATACTCATCGTTTGAGTGATATTACTCAAGCCAATTCGTAAAAAACGCCCTTTATTGGGACTCTCTAATATACATGAACTTATATACATACTTACAAATACAACATATTGTATTAAGCACGCAAAAGAAAAATACATTCGCAAATAAAATTGTTAATAACCTATGCCAACTAAATTAATGGACAAAATTCAAATAAAAATTACTGTTAATTAGGCATGTTTTTTTTCAAAATACAGGTCAATAAAATCTTATATTATAAGCATTATTGTAAATATTCAAAAGTAAAAAAATTCAAAATGGAAGTCGTTGATCAAAACAGTTTAAGAAAAAATGTGTAGTTACACTTAAAAAGAAGCGTTACATCATTTCCTTAAGAAACAGGTACCAAGTAGCACAATGTGTTCCATTCAAGCGGTTTGAAAATGAAATGCCATCAATCGGGATAACAAACAAAGGATGCAAAAAAAATTTACCGCAACTGATCTTGTTTAACTGATCCAATCGGTGTGTAGTTTAATTGGTGTATCAAATCGCAAGTTGGTCAGAAAATTTGGAATTTCCAAGGAAAAAAATCGCAAAAACTTATGCCCAATTAACGTGAAACACCACCAGAGGCAGACAGTACAAAAACTTAGTAAAAACCAAAAGGCAAAAATATTAACAAAAAGCTGACAACTTTGTCAGTAAAATTCATGTAAAAAAATGTAAATAATTTTGGAGGATGAAAAATACTTTTCTTTTGCTTAAAACAACGCAAGTAATAATTCTGGATTTTATTCTGAAAAACGCTCACGACAGGGTACGGTATTCGGTCAAAGCGAAGTTTTAGCCAAAAGTACTAGTTTGGGCAGCCATTTCGCAAAAGATATATTACAAGTTTTCATGCAGTATTCAAAATCTATGGTAGTAAACGCTGATCTTTATATTAATAAATGTTAAGTAAAACTGGAAAAATTTATCAGAGATAGTCACTCTAAAGATGACATATTATTTTAATCAGATTCGGCAAGCTGTCATTAATGCAAAAACCATAACTTTTGACCCGAAATACGCAAATCCTCCAAACGTTCCAAAACTACGTCCAATTGATTACTTTTGAGGTCTTCTATGCCAAAAATTGTATGAAAATGATTGGGAAGACAAGTTTACCGAAGAATTGAAGAAGAAAAAAAAGCAGTGTAAAAAAATAGACATGAATGTCGTCCAAAGCATGATTAGAGGTATCAACCATAAATTACGCCAAAGCAAAGATCGCGGTCCGTTGGCTGTCTACAAAAACTGAATTAAAAATTTACAGTCTATACTGTGTTATAAATAAAAATACTTTTTCAAAAAAAAAAAAAAAAATAGTTAGTTTTTTAATTACAAGCGTTTTAAAATTGTACATCTACTAAATTGGCATAGGTTATATGAAATTAATACAGCTACCAAATTAAAAAAAAAATAAATCAACAGAAATTATTGATTTGAGTCACAAGTGATTTTCAATTTGTTTATAAATATATTTAATTTTTAATAAGATAAAATGTATTGAAAATATTTTTTCTGACGGTTCAAAATGCCGTGAATTATTAAAATATATTTTGTTATATAAACGAGAAAAGTTCGTATGTTTGTAAGAAATTTCAATGGCAGCTTTCTAAGGTGACATTTTTGTTTTCTTTTGTTAAATATCCTGCCTTTGCCGAATTTTTAAATTTCAATTGATTTCAAACAACATTTCGTTATACATTAAAAACAAAATTATTAACTTTTCTATAGATTAGCAATTAGACTAGACAAATTGTTGCCTTAATCTAATTAAAATTAAAATTCGAAAAAAATCTTGTTATCCCCAAAATAAAAAAATAAAAATTATAAATATGTACTAGTAAATAAGAAGCTTTTTATCAAAAGACACTTAAAGAAATATACAAACAAGTGATTATAGTACATTCATAAAAGAATACATTAAACTAACAACATTTGCCTGTTGTTTCAACGTATAAATAAATAATTACAGTGAAAATAATAAAACTATATTTTAAAAGTGTTTTAAGTTTTTGTATTAAAAATACAAAAATTGTTCTGCCTTGAGTCCAAATTCTAATCTGATATTGCCATATTCGATTTTATTTGTTGCTTTTCAAAAACTTTGATCATTTTCATGATCATTGTTATCACCCAAATCCTCAGTTGTCTGAAAAATAAAACGTTAATAGTTTTGATTTTATAATAAGGTTTACCAAATCAGCCAGTTTACACATTAGGGGCGAATAACTTTCCTAAAAATAGCCAGAGATTAACTTTAACCACAGAAGTTTTCATATAAATTTAACATTCACAACTATGGTTAAACCTTAAACTCTGGCTATTCTGAGATAAGGTAACAGACATACAAATAAAATTTAGTATGACAATATCATATTAGATTTTAGACTTGAAGTAGAACAATACTCTAACTAAATATATGAATATTAAGGTGGGGCGATTAGTATGGAAGGAAAAAAATCTTAATGGGCGCTTCGCGTTTCTGATTCTTGGGATTGTACTGAGCAAAAAAGTCCACTAGACCATACGTCTACGGTGAAAATCGAGCTTCCAAATGTTGACTTGCAGTTTTTTTTCAGACTTTTGTCACGTTTTTTTGGATATTTTGGCCAATAACAGCCAAACCATAGAGATTTTCAATCCAATACTAAGACAAAAATTGTAGCCAAGACAATAGTTAAGAACTCTCTAGTACATTGCAAAAGCATTGGAACGCTCCTTCAGGCAGTTTTAGCCTTGTGAAAGTGCAAAGGGACAGGGTTACTTTCACAAAATACAGCTAAAAAGGCCTATTTTGAAATTAAAAATTAAACCCTCAAACCCCACTCACAAATATGATTGATGCTAGAGAATCTTCCAAAGAAGAGATTGATACCATAATCTTGGATAAGCTCCTCCTACTTCCTGAGATATGTCCATCCCACACATTGTTACTTTCACAAAATACGGCAAAATAGCCATATTTTGAAATTAAAAACTAAACCCTTAAACACCACCCACAAATATGATTGATGCATTAATCTCCTAGAAAATCTTCCAAAGAAGAGATTGATACCATAATCTTGCATAAGCTCCTCCTACTTCCTGAGATACGTCCATCCAACACATTGTTACATTCACAAAATACGGCAGAAAGCCCTATTTTGAAATTAAAAATTAATCCCTTAAACCCCACCCACAAATATGATTGATGCATTAGTCTGCTAGAGAATCTTCCAAAGAAGAGATTGATACCATAATCTTGGATAAGCTCCTCCTGCTTCCTGAGATATGTATATCCCACACATTGTTACAAGCAAGTCAAAATCTGTTTGCAAGTCAAAATCTGGAAGCTCGATTTTCACCGTAGACGTATGGTCTAGTGGACTTTTTTGCTCAGTACAATCCCAAGAATCAGAAACGCGAAGCTCCCATTAAGCTGTTCAAATCGCCCCACCCTAATGAATATATTTTAAAAGTTTAAAAATGTACCATGCAATTTTATTGCTCATGAAATATGTTTGGAAAGACTTCATTTTTTGTAACACAACTTAAAGAAAATATTTTTTTCAGTGTAATATTTAATAAAACAGTCTCATGTTAAACCAACAGAGTAAATACATAGATATATAAATGTGTTTACATATAAACAAATCGACTTTGTTGTATATATGAGTGCTTGTGCAAGAGTGTACGCTTAAATAAAGAAGTTAGTAAAAAATTAGTAAAATGTTTTTTATTTAACTTTATAGTTCCAGTTTAAATTCGACCTATTCTCTATTTACAGACTGCTTTTCCCTAATTTATGTCGCTAACTTTAGAAAAATATTTTACTAAAATTTTTAATATTTTACTAAAATTCCTAAATCAAAAGATACTAACAATTATTTTAAAGTTGTATTTATTCTAAATTTCAAACGTTTATAAAATGAAATGCTCGAGCTTTAAAAAAAAAATAATTCTTAAACAAAACTAGACTTTAAGTTTGAGCATTTAAATATAAAGCACATTTCTGAAAAGTATTAATATGAACTTTGAAAATATTTTTTTTTTTTTATTAAATCGATTAAAATTGTGAACAAAATTCTTACCGTTTGCATAAATCGGACCTGGAATTTTTTTAAACTTGTTTGTTATTCACTTATTATATTTACGAAAATGACACTATATGTTGCGTTTTATGCAAGGACACATTAAAACTAGGCAAAACGTGCAAAAAAAAAAATAAATTCAAGTTTCAATTAAAATGTTGGTTAAGTCAATTAAAAGATTAATTGATTCTGTTACTTTAAATAAAATTGCAGTATCAATTATAATCATTTGTAACTATTTCATTGATTTACTTTCAATTTAGATTGTAATCAATTCTGTTAATTATATAGTATCATTATTATATATTATTTAATTGATATCGGTGCTATTAATGAAATAATAATATCAATTATACTAATTTGTAACTATTTAAGGCACAATTTAGAATTTAATTGAATATAATTTGAAAACCAAATTTTGTAGATAACTCAAATTGAAAAAACCAACAAAAATTAGGGAACAAATCGTTTTTACGCCTAGAATAGATAAAATTCAATAATTGGAAAAAAAAGTCAAAAGTTATAACCCTTGTAATAGACACTTTTATGAAATAGACATAGCAAAATTAAACTTAATGACAGTTTTGACTTTTTGCAACAACACGAAAATAAACTAAAGTTTCTCTGTAGCAAACATTCCCAATAAAATGTGTAAAAACTCCATTTCTGGGTGACTTTAGGCAATTAACCGTTTCAAAATCAGTTACTTATTAATCGATTTTGTATAGTGGAACAAATTTCGAAAGGGAAATATATCAGATTTCTTAATATATAGTATATAGTATAGTATTAAAGTAAATAGAGATTTTTCAAGACTATCGGAATTAAAAACAAAGAAGTAATAGCTTTTTCGAATTACAAGGAAACAACACAGTGGCAATACACAGATTTCTATGGAACTTGGATAAATATTAGATACATAACAAATTCGGTTGTCTCAATAGAATCTCATCCAACCGAATTGATTCGGTTGCTGCGACCTCGAAAATTCATTTGTCACAACTGAATTCGGTTGTAGTAACCGAATTGGGGGTTGTGGCAACAGAATTCAGTTGTGACAATTGAATTCGGTTGAGACAAGCGAATATAAGAGATTGCAGCAATTGAATGAATTCGGTTGGATAAAATTTTAGAATTTTTATAAGAGTGCAATCTCAAGATTAGGAGTGGGGTCAAAAATTACCCAATTTGGGTTTTGTTTTTTAAGATGAAGTGTGTAAACGAAATTGTTTTTACAAATTTAAACCCAAATTGAGCAATTTGTATAAAAGCTAGAAGGAAAATTCAAACACTTTTGGAATCTTTAAACTTTAGACGTTAAGAAATGTTAAATTTTTTACCTCTAAAACTTTTTTCATATCGATATTGTCCAAAAAGAAAAAAGGAAAACAAATTCAAACACTTTTGGAATCTTTAAATTTTAGACTTCAAGAAATGTAAAATTTTTTACTTCTAAAACTTTTTTCATATCGATATTGTCCAAAAAGAAAAAAGGAAAACAAATTCAAACACTTTTGGAATCTTTAAACTTTAGACTTTAAGAAATGTTAAATTTTTTACTTCTAAAACTTTTTTCATATCGATATTGTCCAAAAAAAAAAAAATTTAAACAAATAATATGGGCACTAGTGTTATCACTTTTCTTAACAAAAAAAAAAAAAAATACAGGGTACCACGTTATGCACCATATTGTACTGGTAATAAAAACCGTTTTTTCAATTCGTCAATTCAGAACATAAACCTTCCGCACAAAACCGAATTTATAGAAGCTTTCAAGATTTTTATTATTTTTTTTTTCAATATTTTTATTTTTTTTTTTATTTTTTATTTTTTTAAGTAGTGTTTTCAGATGTTAGAAGAACTAAATTTCAAGTTTAATGTACGTTTGCGTTTTGCATAGCGGAAATATGTCTTTAGCTATTTTTAGAGCTCCTTCTGTATATATGTTGCTGCGTTGCTGATTAGGTATTACAGAAGATTCTTGTACCCGATGTCTTAGAAAGCATTCATGGGCCTTCTTGAATATTAAAAATGAATCATTTAAAGGTAACAAATCATTTTGGTGGAAACTGTGATTTGAAAACCAGACATTAAACCATGTTTCGCAAATAAATTTTGCAAATAGCGTAAAGCGTTTCTTGATGTGTTAGAAGGAGAATAAATGCTAATATGGCCAATATTGCTCTTGAGATCCATCGGACATTGCTTATTCTTTAATTTTTTTCGATTTCGTGATCTTTGATTTGATAATGGTTTTGTCAAAAAGAATTCAAATTACATTTGTACATATTTACTCGTATCACTTACACATAAAATTGTAAAAGCCGAGCACAAGCATTCATACCAGAGGCCATCAAAGGGTTAACTGCATTTTCTCTCAAAATAGATCTCGTAACAATATAATTGTTGGGTATTATAGTTGTTTCATGATTAGTAAACATAAGTTACAGAGATATAAATTACGCCAATATTCTTTCACTTTGGAATTTCGGGAAAATATATTTTGTGTATATACATAAAAAAAAAAAAAAAATTATAATTTTTGATTTTTTTCAAGACTAAACTTCATTGTGTTTGGTAATCCGAAACTTCACTGTGTTTGGTGCAAAAACTTTTTCTTTAACGATCACGAAAAAGTAAAATCATTGTTCTTAATATTTTTTTATGGTCTACATAATTATTTGACATTTGGAAGAGCTAAAAGGTGGTGTTTCTAAAAACTTAAATATTTTTAAACATTAAAGTGCCAAATTTAAACTACGAAATACATAAAAAGATTTTCCAACGAACACAACCCATGTTAATTTATTATTAAAGTGTTTCACCTCCTTCAGGTATAACTTTTTCAGCATAAAAGGAAATAGCCCAAACCCATGTTGGATGATAATCCTGATGTTGCGAAATCTCTTACATGTTGAAAAAAATACGTGCGCTCAGTTTGGAGTAAATGGTAGCTCTCCAAAATCTGTAACTCGGCTTTTTCAATAAATAGAAATTTCAGAGGTTTTTCATTTGAGCTGTCAGCGTCAACGTAATTACAAATTTTTTCATATTGGCACATAAATGCCAAATAAACTAATAAAATGAGATCAAATCAATTAGTGTAGCTTCAGAAATAAAGAAAATATGACAATACAATTCTCATCAAGTATATGCGTGAAGATCATAACATTTTATTTTTTGAAGGGCGCATCCGAAGTTTAAGAAATAATTTGTTGCAGTTCTGCATGATCGGTAAATATCAGTACTACTATTATTGCGTGTAAGTGCTAAATGGATCACATTATTATTTTGGTATGCAGAGCTATTTAAGTTAAATTTTGTAGCTTTTCATAGATTTTTGGAGCTAAAATTGGTGTAGAAATGAAAGCGATAATCCGATACTTTTAGCACTTCCACAGAACAATAACAATAGTGATCTCTATCATACAAGCCAGATCTCAACATTGAATTCTTTAAACTGTGGAGGTGTCAATCGATTTAAAGTTGGATTTTAAGCGTAATACTGTGGAGCTAAAAGTGATGTAAGGCCAGAAAATAAAATCCGCAATTTCTGATAATGATTGATATGATAATCTCTACACTTCAATATATATTTCACCCCGTAGTGCTTGAAGCTGCGGCTGTGCCTTCAATTTTAAGTTAGTCTTTTAGCAATTTTTGGAGAAAAAAAAATGTTGTTAATCCGATCGATTTAGCGATTTCATTAAATAATAGTAATGACGATTTCCACCGTTCAGGGCATATTTGACTCCATAATTCTTTAAACCGCGGATGTGCCACTCAATGTTGTGCTTTATTTTTGTTTTTACTTTTTATCTATTTTGGAGATCAAATTGCAATAGAGACAAAAATTATTATCCGATCGATTTAAAATTTACACATAATAATAGCTACGCTTATATCTATCATTGAAATAAGATTTGACCCCGTTCCCGTTATTCTTTAAACCGCACATGTGTCATTGAATTTATAGTTGAATTTTTCTTAACTTTGACTACAATTTTCGCAAAAACAACATGTTTCTGTATGTATTTTAAATATTTCAAATAAGTGGCAACCCTTGGCCCACAGCATATTCAATATGGGTATCAAAATTATTGTTTTCTCGAGTACTTTAATATTGTATACACAAATATCTTAAAATGGTTAAATTTTAAAGATATTTTCATACAAACAGTTTTTTAATTTGTTATCCCCCATAAACCCATAAACGTGCGATTGCTTTTATCAAAAAAATACATGTCTAATAATTGTTTGTCCTCACAAACATATTCAAGTTTCCTTAAAATCTGCGGATTCACCAATATGTAGTTACCTTGTTAGTGTTTTTATATAGCTCCAAAATCAGATGTCGGTAAACTTCAGCCACTATTGTTCCGATAACAAAATTTTAGTTAAAAATTCCTGATTTAAGCAAATCGATTTAGGGTTTATTAAAATTTTACAGAATTTGATAGACTTTTTTTTAATTTTTCCATAATCTTACACTGATAATAATCCATGCGTAAAAATATGAAAACATGTCAAAATATAAAAGAAACGAAAATTTATTATTTTGACGAAAATTTTGATAGTTTTGACAATAATTTTGTATTTTTATACATGAATTATTGTGAGTGTACGGATATTGTTTGCTAAAATTCTCCAAAAGTTTTGTTAACTTTTTTTTGTAGAATTTAAAATGTTTCATTAACTTTTACAAACTTTTTTAGTTGAGTGTATGTCTGTATATTTTTATGCTGATTAAGTATGCCATATACATAAACGGATGTTTGATTGCGTTTTAATTTGCATATCACATTTGTATTGATTGAATCCTATTGATTTCATATCATTTCCTGTAAGGGTTCTTTATGTTTGATATGCCACCATTCATCAGACACCCTGTGGCTGTAAATTGATTAAGGAGCTTTTACTGATTCTTGTTTGTCTTCGTTTTTTGTCATCCTTTTTGTGTGTGTGTGTGTGTGAATTTGAGAATGCTGTATATGTGACATGTAGTAAGTAGTCATATAATATTAAAAATGATTTTGTGGTTTTTAATGCATAATGAGGAATTTAATTAGATTTTTCTGCTATCGATATCATCTTCAAAGGACAACAAAAAAAAAAATATATATATCTCTTTATGTTTGCTTATTGCTTTTTACTGATTAAATTAATTTGTAAAAATAATATGGATTTCCTATAGGAAATAAAAAATAAAAAATATGTATTAAACAAGGCGTATGATTAATATTATGATATATGCCTTAACAATAATTTTATAATTAACTTGTTTTTAAAACTTTTTGTATGTTTAATGAGCTTTATTAAACTAAGTAATTATTTATTTTCTAGATCCTTATGTTGTTGCCTGGAAACGTGGCATTGCGATATTAACAGCTGGTTCTGTTAAAGTAACCCCTGATCCACGTGTACGTTTAGTTAATGGTTTTAATTTACAAATACGCGATGCTGTGCCACAGGATGCGGGTGATTATATTTGTCAAATAGCAACAATGGAACCACGTGAAATTACCCATACAGTTGAAATATTAGGTAAGTATATATATTTATATACATCTACTTACATGCTCTATTTATTGTATGAAGTGAAAATAAATAAAACGAACCAACTGATTTTCCGCTCCCCTTGCAAATTTGTTCATATTTTGCACAAATATTGTCTTTTAATGTTGACATCAATTGTTGGCTCATTAGACTATTTGGTTCGTTAAATATGGCGTCTTAAAAATTTGAGAGATCGTACAAAAGATACACTCAGGGAACTTCTGCTTTAAAAATATCTAGTTGTTTGGGTTGTAATACAGTTTCTTTGTTTTTAATGTAAATGTAAGTCATTTGTAGAACAAATAAAATTTTTGACTAACCTTGTCGTTCATTTAAAAAAAAAAACAACTCACATCAAATGACTGTTTTATGATTTTACATTCATTTTTTACAGTTGTTTTTTGTTATTTAAAAAAATAAAAATAAATAAATGTTTGCTTATTTTTTACTACCATATGGTTCATTTTTACTACAATTGTAAGTAATTTTTTGAACATTAAAAAACAAATGACAATGTTAGTTGAATTTAATGAAATGTAAGTCGTCCTTTCTTTAAATGAAATTACATTAGTTTTTGACTACAATTGCTGTTTTCTTTACCAACATAATTTCCTAAGTGTAGTAAAATAACTTTACAAAATTAAGCATATAATGACAAGTATTTACGCTATGTGAATCGCTGAGGTTTTAACTTAAATCTGACAAAATTACCTTTAAAATGGTATATCACATGATAAATTTTTCAAAAGTTCAAATGTCAACTTTTCGTGAGTGTTAAAACTTCTCGGACAAATTTTTAAAAAATTGTATTTTTAAAAATTTCAAAAAAAAATATACATCAATGTTGAACCCTTTGCCTACACTATCAGTAATTGGCATGTTGAAGAATGAATTGTTTTCTGAGGGCTTTAGCGTGTTCTCACAACCTTTCCTATTATTTCTTATATTTTTTGTATTGGAGGAAATGTCCCATTTTCCCTCCCCCTCTCCAATTTTCCCTCACCCTGGATTATGGTTGACATAAAAATGACCTTCAGTAACATTCGGGTATCAAATCTGGTTAATTAAGGTACAGCTTCAACTAGTAAATCCACCGTTTTTCTCAGTTTTTACTATATTTTACTATTTTTGCACCAGCCGTGGGCGACGTCCAAACATTGGGATTAGTAACAACATCTGGGTATTTAATTACAGGGAAATTACTCAATTACACCCAATTACATGTAATTGAACATAAAAAAGTAATTGGTAATTAGATATTGGTATTAGGTCCCATATCTGGTATTGACAAAATTTTAAATTTTCCAAGGAAGCGTTTAAGCTCACAAGTGTGATCGTATGTCTGAAATTGAACGATTTTGAAAAGTAATTGAAAAATTTTTTAACATAAGCAAAAAATCAAATTTGGACAATTATTTCCTGTAAAAAAGAAATATACAAAAAGTTCGTTTCATGGAAAAAACGGGAAATGAACTTAAAAAAAGGTGATTCAAGAATTTATTTTCTAGTATATTGGGAAATATAAGTCTCCGGAAATATATTCAAAAAAGGCGTTCAGTCCCAATACATTAATAAATTGTAAGTTTAATTTATTTTTAGAGAGCGGAGGTTTCTTAACATGTCTTTTCTATCTTTATATCAATAAATGAAGGAATGTAACGTAAATGTAAGAAAAATATAATAACGGTGAAGGGTGTTAAAGACTGGTCCCGTCTCAATATAGCACTCTTATGTGATAATTACTGAACTTTTGTCTATTTATTCGCAACTACAGTATAGTTAAATTGAATAAAAACTGGCAAGCGTGCTATAAAACCCACATATTTTCACTATAAAAATTAACGTTTCAAGTTACACTCAAAAATAAACCTTGAAACAAAATTTCAAAATCTCAAAAATGTGAAAATTTACAATTTTCGAATCTCTGGAAAATGTAAATGCAGACGATTTAAGTTCGCTTATAGGTAAATACATCTCAATTTAAAGATGGGCTGTTTCATATCTTCTCTGCAGAGATATAATATATCAAACGTTTTATATCTGAATATCTAAAGAAATTAGGTGTACCAAAATGCAGCTCAAAAAGTTAGTATTTTCGAAAGTTATTCTAACAAAATGTTTCATTACAGTGATTGTCTACCAAATAATTTAATATATTTAAAATCATTAAAAAAACGTTAGCATACTTATAGGTATTTTAAACTTGGTTCAATTGCCTTCATTTAACAGATAGTAGATGAAAAATTAAAATCATGCTCCTGGAACAATTCAAATCTTGTTCCAGGAGCATGACCCTAATAAAGGGTGTTTTTTTTTTATAGAGGTATAGAGCTTTAAAATGGAATAAAACAAAGACGTATTTTTTAAATTGACATGAAATTTACGTTATTCGAAAGAAAATCTTCTGGCATTATAATTTAAATATGACTTCTGGCATATGATTGCCACGGCTGGCTCGGACATAGTCTAATCTGGAGGACCAATTTTCGATGACTTTTCCAACATTTGTGACCGTATATTTGCAATAACGTGGCGAATGTTGTCCTCCAAGTGGTCAATCGTTTCGGGCTTATCGGCGTAGACTAGCGACTTCACATATCCCCACAGAAAATATTCCAGCGGCGTTAAATCGCACGATATTGGAGGTCAATTCACGGGTTCGAAACGTGAAGCTATGCGGTTACCAAACGTTTTCGCGATACGTTTTTGGAACAGAACCATGATTTTCAAAATAAATTTGCACATGCGTCAGCCTAGTCATGTTGAAATGCCAAACCAAACTAAATACAAATCAATTGATAGCTGACAAAATGGCCGCCACTTAAAAAAGTGTTGCCGCCTTAAAGTTCTATACCTATATAAAAAAGACCCTTTATAAGCTAACCGCAAGACTTAGGGTGGATTGGCAGTTTATTTTTGTTAAGGAATTCAAAAAGCATTAATTTTTTTGGTTTTTAAAAATTGATATCTTGTAAATTTGCACTCATATTAATTTATATTAATTGTTTAACAATTAGAATTAAAGGAATTCTAACTAAAATAATAAATCCATTTAATCAAATTTTTAAGTGCGACGTGCCACAGACGAATTCGAGTAAAAATGTGTATAAAAAACATGTTTTTTTAATTTTTAAATTTAATTTTAAAATTAATAAATTTTTAGATTTCCCATTACCCATTCATATTTTAAATTGAAAAAGAATTTTTGGGGTCAAATATTATATTAGTGATAGACATTAGTCTAATTATTATTATATGTAAATATTAAATCGAATGGATAGAATTGTTTGTCTGTTTATAAATTTGTTCTTTAAAATAGATTAAAAGTAAAAAGAAAATGCAGCACAAAATTGAGTGACACAACCGCGGTTAAAAGAATTATGGGTCAAATATATCTTAAGCGGTAGAAATCGACATTAATACTATTATGTGAAAGCGCTAAATAGATAGGATAAACTTTGAATTCTAAAGAACATTTTTTCTCCAAAAATAGCTAAAAAAGCAAACTTCAAATTGAACGCACACCGGCAGCTTCAAGAATTAAGGGGTCCAATATATTTTACAGCACTTTTAGCTCCACAATAAAAATCGAACTTTAAATTGATTGGCATAACCACAGTTTAAAGAGTTTTAGGTTGAAATCTTTCTTCTATGTTAGAGATCACTATAACTATTGTTCTCTGTGAAAAGGGTCGGATTACCCCTTTTGTTTTTACATCACTTTTAGAACCATGAACACATGAACAGCTACAAAACTTAATTTAAATGGCTCTTCATACCAAAATAATAATGTGATCCATTTAGCACTTACCCACAATAATAGTAGTACTGGTATTTGCCGATCACGCAGGACTGCAACAAACTATTTCTTAAACTGCGGATTTGCTCTTCAAAAAAATAAATTTTTATGATCTTCACTCATAGATCTGATAAGAATTGTATTGTCATATTTTCTTTATTTCTTTATTAAATTAGCGGATGCAGAAATTTTTAATTAATAAATAAACATTGCACGGTTTTTTGTTTAACAAAAAACAAATAATCTTGAACTTGAATAATCTTACACAAATCATAATATATTTTTTTTTTTTTTTTAAAGATAAGCAACATTCAGGAAATTCTTTCTATTAATTAATGCGTTGCTTTCTTTGGAAATTGGATCGTGGAGAGATGAAAGGTAGGGAAAGATGAAGGGCTTCAAACATGGCAACACTGTATTTGCGCGAGATGATAAGTCTTAGAACAGTTGTTGCTCGCCACCTGATGGAGAGTTGGCGAACTTATTGAAGCTTTTTGGTTCATAGCCCCGAGTCATTATTTTACTTCGATGGGGTTAAGTGCTATGGGAACACCGAAGGTGGGAGCTGCGATACATATGAGGGCTAGAAAGCGCATAAATATTATTATTTTTTTTTTTTTTTTTATTTATTTTCATTTCATCTACAGAATTTAATTCTTACAGATTACTAAACTAGAAGAAAACTGATTTCTAAACTAGAAGAAAACTTAAAAACTAATTATAATGTTTAAATAAAAACAACTTAAACTTATCCTTATTTACATTAAAGTTTAAAATTGGAGCAAAACTATTACATAAGTGTAAACATCTTGCAATCGGCTCATTTTCGGCGTAGTTTGTTCTATGAACAGATTCTTCGAAAATCCGGTTTACCCTTAAATCTCTTGGAGGGCGATATAATATAAAATGATCACTAATTTCGGAACAATTTATTTCACCAGTTATAACATTATAAACAAACATTATTGCGGAATATAACCTACGATATTCCAAAGATTGTAAGCCTAGCATTTTCCTCCTAACATCATAGGATGGTAAATCATAAGGCCAAATTAATTTCAAGACCGACTTAATGTACCTATTTGATTCGGACACCAAATAATAGAGCAATATTTCAATTTACTACGGACCAACGAAATAAACAACGTTTTAAGCGTATAAGGATCTTTAAAATCCTTGGAATTTCTCCTTACAAAGCCAAGCATACTATAAGCCTTAGAAGTTATACAGTCTACGTGGCTAGAAAAAGAAATTTTGCTGTCGAAAATAACTCCTAAGTCCGTCACCTCAATTGAACGTGTAAGTGAAGAACCACCTATATCATAATCGAAAACTATAGGATTAAAACATCGAGGTAGGACACTGTACAACATTTAGATACATTTATCCCTATCTCATTTTCGATGCACCAAACGAATAAACTTGTTATATCAGATTGCAGTTTACTGCAATCATCGATATTAGATATTCTTGAATATATTTTCAAGTCATCAGCAAACAAAAGACACTTTGAATATTTTAAAATTAACGGTAAATCGTTAATGAATATAATAAAAAGTAAAGGGCCAATGTGGGTTCCCTGGGGAATACCAGAATAGGCGTCAATTAAACGCGAAGAAATAGAATTGCCAATTGAAACATTAAGATATCTGTTTAATAAAAAATTTTTAAAAAATGTTAAAAGATTGTGTGATAATCCAAACCTGCTAAGTTTCCGCAATAGAAGATTATGACTTACGGTATCAAAGGCCTTAGCAAAGTCTGTATAAATAACATCGCACTGTGATCTTACTTCCATTGAGTTAATAATATCGCGTGATATTAACATTAAATTCGTAGTAGTGGATCTGCCAGACATAAAATCATGCTGACAAGCGGAAATTGAACTTTTGACATGATCAAAAAGTTTGTCCTTTATAATCCTATCAAATATTATTAAAAAAAAAGTGTTTGTTTTTACTAACATGTGTTTTATTTTTACTACAATTGTTAGTAATTTTTTGAATATTAAAAAACAAATGACAATGTCAGTTGAATTTACTGAAATGTAAGTCGTCCTTTCTTTAGGTGAAATTTAATTTGTTTTTAACTACATTTGCAGTGGTCTTTACCTACATAGTATTCTAAGTGTATTGTCCTTCTCTATTTTCGTTTATATTTTAGACTCAACAACAAAAGTTTGAAAAAAAATTTTTGGAATTTTTAAATGATAATAGGGGAAATTTAAAAAAAAAAAAATCATATTATACTAAAACTTAGCACAAAACCTGCAAATTTGTATATACAACGAAATACAAATTTCTCTATTCACTTTTTTGTTTGAGTTTACTATACATACAACTCATACTTAATTAAATAAATTTCTTCAGTTATACGCTCACATATTTCAATATTAAACAAATACTAATTTGAATTTCATAAACTTTATTTTTTGCACCCCTCACTCACTCACTCATTCGATCGATAAAATAATAAATAAAGTTATAGATAAAATTTTGTTGCTACTTTTTTTTGCACGAGCAGAAAAAAATCATGTTGTTGATATTGTTACTCATTGTTATGCATTTGATGTGGACAATGGGAAGATTCACTGACAAGGAGAGTCCGTTCTGGGGTTCCCACCAATTTTGATGAAATTTTGACATGTTATAAACAATTAAAAATTAAGAGACCCATACTTGTTTTAGCTGCCAAATCTCACATTTAGGGGTTAAAAAGTGTTGTCACAAATTACAAAATTTCCTGTTTTTTTTTGCATTTTTTGCATATTTCTTCCAAAGAAGCAATATATAAATTTGGTATATAATAAAAAGTATTGGAATGCTCAACTTTTCGTGGTATTCGAAAAAACACATACATTTTGCGCGGTTTTGCACTAGGAGGTATATTCGGCTGCACGATAATTCATTTCATTTTTCATTTTATTTGTTAAAAAATATTCATTTATTAATACTCAATAGTGAGAATTTTACCTTTGAAGGGACTATTTGATAATTTCTTTATACAAAGTGCTTGCTAAAAAGGTTTTAGCTTTTATCACATTTAATTGTGTATAGTATTATATATTGTTGGAAAACTTTTTGAAATTCACTTAATAAAATTGAATTTATAAATCATATCTACATATAAAAAAAACAAAAAAAATCTGCAATAACACATCATTTTCACAATATTTTGAGATGTTTGAAATTATTTGTGTATAGCAGAAATGCATTTTCAAAAACATAAAGTTTTATACCCAAATTACCTATGGTTTGGCCATCGGTTTGCCACCCTGTTGCAAAATACAGTGCTTTTTAAAACTTCGTTTAAAATCCCAACGCACGAATTTCGAAAAAAAGAAAAATACGTGTACATTAAAATTTAATGAAGAATACAATATGTTAGTTTGGACCTGATCCGAAACCCCCCAAAATATATGCGTTTTTTTTTTGAATACCACGAAAAGTTGAGCATACTTGGACATGTTTCTTGATATCGGTGATGCTCATTTAAAATAATTTTTATTATATACCAAATTTATATATAGTTTCTTTGGAAGAAATATAAAAAAAGCAAAAAGACAGAAAATTTCATAATTTTTGAATGCACTTTTTAACCCCTAAATGTGAGATTGGGCAGCTAAAAAAATATGGGTCTCTTAATTTTTGATTCTTTATACCCTATCCAAATTTCATTGCAATCGGCGGGAACCCATGAACGGACTCTTCTTGTGAGTTGATGATACCAATAATGATGATGATGACAATGATGTAAAAATAATGTCATACAAAAGAAAAACTTTTACGTTATTTCCCCAACAGTTTTTTTTCGTTTTGTTGTGAGAATAAAAAACTCTATATATATTTTTAGTTAACAAAAGATATAAAAACATACCAAAAATATAATGATGGTCAAACAATTTGGTCACAAAGAATAGTAAAGTAAATTTATTATGAACAAAAGAAAAAGTTTTCGTTTTCTATTTTTTTATGATGGATGATGATGATGAAAGTTAAAAAAAAGTTTTATAAGCACACAACTAAAGTTTCGAAAGTCATAGTAGCAGGAGGATTGGAAAAAAGCACAGCAACAAAAAAAAAGACCTCTGAATTAGATGTCATTTAATGATATAAATATGTCATCAATATGAGCATCAGTTACGGCAGTATTAAAATCTGTATTTGTAGACTTAACGGCTGACAATATAATAGGAAATTATGCTAATTTAATGTTAAGTTAATATTTACAAGAATGGCCTTTAAAAAGTTAAAATTTAAATATTTTAACTATTAACAAGTTTATAGAAGTGTTTATTTGAAGTCATAAAATTATCTCAAAATATTAGTTTCCTTATACAATTTCTTTATAAAGAAGCGCTCGTATTTTATTTACGATAACACTGGGCTACATAGAAAAAAAGCTCATCAATTATCTAGTGAAGGTTGTATTCTTAGTTGAGTGTATTACAAAATATACCTTAAAATTTTCGAGATAATGGGAAAAGAGTATCTTTTTTTGGCAAATTTAATCATTTTTTAAACGATTTAAAATTTTTTAACGGTATTTGAAAGAATCTTGCCTGGTCTTACCAAATATATATATTTATATTATAAATATATTTAATTTTTTTATATTAATATATATAATATTATTAATAGAGATTATTCTTAATAATAATACAAATTTTCCGATTTTTTTAAAAAATTTTTTACTGCCACACATGCAGTAAAAAATAAACAAACATTTATTTGTTTTTAAAGACAAAAAAAAAAAAAAAACTACTGTAAAATCATAATACAGTAATTTAAGGTGGTTTGTTTTTTTTTTTTTTAATTAACTACAACTTTATTCAAAACTGAAATTTCTTCTACAAAATCATTGTTTTTCACTTAAAATTGAAGATACTGTATTGCAACTCAAACAACTACAAATGTTTACAGCGAAAGTTCCCTGAGTGTAGTTTTGTTTCTTCCTCATTCACAAAAACAAAATGCACTCTGCACAGTGTCGTGCAAAACAAAAGCATCAGAATTTACCTATATATTTGGAAAAAAGATTTCCATTGTATATTTTATACTATTGAATAGAGTATATATCAGGAGTGGGCACGTTAATGGATTGAGGGAGGGCCGCACTATATTAAGCTAATCAACAAAAATCCGCACTTTTTTTGGTCCACCATTTTGAATTTTAAAATTCTAAATACAGAATCGAATTTAACATTTATAATCTGAATCAGTTACCTTAAGCCCAAGTCAGTAATCGGATAACAATTTAATTGTTTAGCCGTAATAATGGATTTGCCATGTTGAGTGTTTAGTTTTTGGGTAAATTTTTGAAATTCCCAAACACTAAAACATTTTAGTACAAAACTTCAGCCAGCTTTGACTAAGGAAAAGAGTTCTGAACTAAAAGTACATGTGGCGAATATTTTAGCCGGCTTTATTTCGTCCGCCATTATAAATTTCTAAAATCTAATTGCAGATCATACCGTAAAGCCAAGTGAACACATAGTTTCTTTTTGATCGCCCACCCGTAGACTTAGTAGTGCACAATTGCAGCTAGCTAAGACAAAGGGAAAGGTTTTTTTAACAAAAAGTGCAAGTTGTGACTAACTCCTTCGGCTTTATTATGTCCGATATTTTTAATTTCTAAACATTAAGTGCAAAATCAGAATCAGTTACCGTAAACCCAAGTCAACACAAAGGTTCTTTTAGATCGGATAAAAATTTAGTTTTTTTGCCGCCATATTGAATCCGCCCTTTTCGATTTCAACTTTTTGAGTCTATTTTTGAAATCACTCACCCCCAAAACTTCAAGGCACCCCTAAAACTTTATATCAGGCAGCTGATCTACGGGAAAAACTGATGATCTGGCGCTGTGTACATTGATGCGTTTAGCTGAACATCTATTTTACCCACTTGAGCTCTGTTTACCCAGACCGGACAGTATTTTGCAGCCGAGTAGACTAAAGCAAGAGTTGCAGATGGGAGGGTACTTCCTGATGTGCCCCAAGTTGTTGATGATAATTTTCGTATGATGTTGTTTCGCTGTATTTTTCATATAGCGTTTGAACGTTAAAGTTCTGTCTAGCGTAAAGCCCAAGTATTTAGGTGTTGGATTATAATTTAAAACTTTATCGTTAATCTTGAAATCTGCATTATTGTTATTAAGGTGACAACAGGAGGCCTCTTTCTTATTTAAACTCGGACATAGGCCCCATTTTTTGAACAACGAATCCAATGAGGACTCTTTCCAAATGTTGTGTGTCGATATCTATGTCGTCAGCATATGCGAACTTTTTTGTTAACGTTGGTGGTAGATCATGAGTGTAAGCATTCCGAAGAAGCAGGGCAAGAACCGAACACTTTGGAAGGCCATTTTATGGTTTACATTGATGACTTTGCTTTCCATCACTTAACATGTTGTAATTAACTAAACTCTAATTTTTCCAAATATCACAATACTCAAATAAAAAAATATATATATAGTCCTATATTTTTTAATCATAAAATATTTTATAATATGTGGTTTAATATGGTGTCATGCATAGCCATATATTATTATTCGTTTCTTATGTGGTAACGTATTTAACGGTATTTTTTTATATATTAACCTTTATAAAATTAGATATTAAGCATATATGTTATACATAATAAAATATGAGAGATCTATTGTCATATATAATGGTACATTTTCTTATATAACATAATATGTAATGATATATGCTGCACTGTATGCTATATAATTTATGATATAATAATATATTATGTCTTATAAAAAATATTTTTAAATGCACTCTAAGATATGTTTATATATGTTGACATATGTATAATACAAGTTAATATATATTTACATATGACATTAAATGATGTGAGATATAATTATGTAAAATTCCATATATGATTAATAGTTTGTTTGAAATATGATTATGTATGGTCAAACATCATTAATATATTCTATGTGTAAAAGATCTTATTAGATATTGTTGTATATAACCCCATAAATAATTATAAATGCTACAGATGTCTAAATAATTTTTCTTAATTTTTTTTTTTTTAATTTCATTAAAAATTATATATGTCATGGGATTTAAGTAAATACAATTTAACCTCAAAATACGTTATTCGCTTCTCCAAAAATTACTTATGTTTTTTGGAACTAATTACATCCAATTATAATAAATTAATCCCATGCGATATTTTGGGATCTATCAGGATCTTGAATTATATATTATAATATCCCTCAATTTTGATATCTCTTTTGGCATATTTTAATCCAGTAATATATTTGGGGGCTCTAATTGGATACTACTGGATACAACAATTTTGAGATAAAATTGTATAAGAATAAATATCGATTTATATCAAATGAGACCTGATTTTGTATTTGAGATGTAACTTTTTTCGATCGGGTATATATTCATTGCTAGAAGAAAAATATTTTTTAAATTATTTTATTAATTTTTTTAGTCCTTAAATTCAGAAAAAAATCCTTTCTTTTTTACTTTTTTTAAAAAAAAACTCTTGAATATTTTTTATAGTTTTATTTTTTATTAGTTTATAATAAAACCATTTGCATAAATGTTTCCTAACATTTTTCTAATGTGACTTCACTTGACTACATTACAACATTAGAAATACACAAATACTGAAACGCAAATATCGCACTACAACGACCTCGGCTGATTTGAAATAATATTTTTACACTTTAGAAAATTCAGCAAAAAAAAAAAAATTAGTTAAAAATTTATTATTTCATCATTTAGTATTAGAACTTGCAAAGTTGGATTACTAACGACTTAACTAATTTTTCTACTAACTTTTTTCTGTAAGTGTACCTATTACTTTTTTGACATCGCGAACACAAGTAATGGTGCTAGTAAATATACTGCAGTCGGAGAATTATTTATCTGCATGACATCAATGTTTTTTTGCATTAGATCTATGAAATGTCACTAAAACTCGTCCATTGAAACTGTTCATTAAATAAATGCAGTCGTTCATACAATTTAATGTAAAGTTTCATTTTATTTATTAAAAATTTCATACGACTAATGAAAAAGTTTCATTGAAAGTTGTTTCATTAAAGAGATAACGATTTTTCATAAAGTTTATGAAACTTTTCATTTACATTGTAAAGAAACCTTCATTAGTTTAGTGGAACAACATCATTAACACTCGTCACAGTAATTCTCTATTTGTGGTAATGAAGGGAATACAATTTTTAGCAAAAGTATTTTTGTAAATGGGCACTTTCTTAGTGACAACTTTGTATGTATATAGCATACAAGTTATATGAAATTCTTATTTCTAGTAGCAAAAAAAAATATAATTAATAATTGCAGACCTACTCTTACACATGTTGGCTTAAACGCTTGCTTGTTAAATTTTAAATGTTGTCAATACCAGACATGGGACATAATACCAATATTTGTGTATTTAATTACATGCCAATTACATTTGCACGTCTAATTACATGTAATTGAGTGTAATTGAGTAGTGGTTCCCATGGTTGGTGTTAAAAATTTTACAAATTTTGTAAGGAAGCGTTTAAGCCCACAAGTGTGAGCGTAGGTCTGAAATTATTAATGATATTTAAATATTTCACTAGTGAATGATTGTGAGGTGTAATTGACGCCGCCCATGTCTGGTTTCAAAGTTTAATTATTGGCTAATTAACTGTTTGGTTGAAAACAAACAAAATTGGGAAAAAATTGCGAATTTTACAATGTCTAAAAATTGTAAAAAAAATATCGCATTCCAGAGTACACGACAGAACATAAAACAAAAAAAATATATATAAAATTGTAAGGTTTTTGTCATTTTGTCATGGAATAGACGATATATTTTTAAGACTCTAAACCTTTTCTAAACCTGAAGTTCATACTCTATTAACTGATGTGTAGCAAATAACTTTATCGCAGCACAAATTTTAATAAGAGCCGTCCAAAATCTTTTTCAAAATTTGATTTTGATCACAAAAAAATCAGGATTTTTCATATGTAGGCCAAAAGTATCTATGAGTAAAATAATTGCTGTTTTATTTTGCATAATCACACTAAAAAAACTTTTAATTATTTACAAAGTTTTGAAACAATAAATATATTAACCAATTTTAGTCCATTTTTTAGGTCAAAAGTCGAAACGGCATATCCGCTTTATGCTATAGAAGTCGAAATTTTTCGCAGCTCTCCTTTTTACAATCAATGCATCATAAAATGTCCGGGGAGGAAGAAAAATAACAAGTATGCTTGTTTGGGTACTCTATTAATCATGTAAAACTTCCATATATGCACATATATGTCAATATTTTTAAATATGCGCAGCCATATATGTATGTCCATTAGGGCGGGTCGATTTAAAAATCGCTTAACGTTCAAGGAAAATCGTATTCTAGGGATCAAAATAAGAAACTTTACCGAAGGAACCATACATCTAAAACGAATTCTGATGTCCCGACTTTTGACCCGTAGGGTGAAATTTTGAAAAAGCCCACATTGATATTTCAGAAAGTAGGAGGAATCTCTCCAAGATTATGGGAGATACTTCTTCTCCGGTAGACGCGCTAGCAGATTAATGCATAAATCATCATTCTAGGGGTTAAAATTTAAGTTAAAAGAGGCCCTTTTTAGCCGTGTTTTTTTAGCAAAATGTACAAATCTCGGGATAGAGATATTTCAGAAAGTAGGAGGAGTCTTTCCGAGATTAGGGTCTCTATTTCTTCTCCGGAAAAAATAGAGTATAAATATATTCGATTGGGGCACTCTAAATGGGTCAAAGTGGGATTTTTCAAAATTTAACCCTACGGGTCAAAAGTCGGGACATCAGAATTCGTTTTAGAGGTATGGTTCCTTCGGTAAAGTTTCTTATTTTGATCCCTAGAATACGATTTTCCTTGAACGTTGAGCGATTTTTTGCCTCCATGCAAATCGACCCGGCCTAATGTTCATGTATGAATATATTTGAACATTTTTTTAACCAGCTTATTAAAAAAATCTCTACATATTTATATTGATAAGATAAAGAAAGTATATTTATTTGGTAAGGCAATTTTATTTGAAATACTGTTTAAAAGTTCTAAATCGGTTAAAAAAATAACCGAGTTACAAATGTTTAAAAGCAGCAGTTGCTAAAAAATACTCGCATTATTTAAAAAATTTTGGGATATATTGCAACTTCTTAAACCGGATTTGAAATACACTCATCTAGACCTACAACATGCACTAAGTCACTTGAAAAGTGATAGAAGAAAAATGTTTTAGTAGCTCCGTGTAATCCTTATCTTTTTTTTTTCATACCCTTGATTTTGTATATCTTTTTTTATGCAAAAAGAAATTTATCTATTATTCTACAAGCAATTTTCCTGTTTCTTGATAAGCCTGGCCCACTTTAGAGAATTTGGGATTTTAAAAGAATTTTTTATTTTTTTTTTTGCTATTTTTGTTGTTGTTTCCTTATATATTGTAGTAATTTTTTTTTATCATACCCGTTGTTAGTGCATCAAATTTATATAGATTTTTTCTAGCTGCTACTTTCAATTGTGCGCTAGCAATATTCCCTTATGAGTTTAGAGTTATGTATGTGTATGTTGCTTAAAAAAAACTTAATAAAAACTCTTGTAGTATAGAAAAATATAAATACAAAAAAAAAAAAGAAATAAAAAATTGTAAAATATATTACAATAAAACGCAAAAAATGCCCTTGGGTTTGGTTATGCAAATTATTCATCAATTCTGATTAGATATTTATAAACTTTGTAGAATTAAGATAATCACATATTTTAAACCAGTAGTTAGTTTTAAAGAACATCGTTAAATATTTTTTCCATCACTTTAATTGAAATTTGTAATTTGTATTTTGTATTTTGGATACAGAATTCAAAAGAAAGCGAGTCATAAGGAGAGCCATGCAATGGGTTCTATATGGTCTGAATAAATTTCAAATGTGTGATAGAGTAAAACAATACATGGGACACGGTTCTTTTTTAGCGGGCCCATTTACCGCAATTTTAGTTTTTTCTTTTTTTTTATTTTGAGTGTAGGTATTCCTTAGTACCCTAATTTATTCTATATCATTAAATAGTCGTAAAATATATACGATATTAATTTGTATCTATCTCTATGGTTATTTTATATAAACCTGCAATAATAAAATAAACTACAATTAGAAGGTGATTCAAAAAGTGTAATATAATTTATATTTTAACTAAAACAAATTTACTATAAACAATTTCACATGAGATGTCGTCAATATTAAATTAACAAATTTTAAAGTATATCGAGGGCTTATATTCAATATCCTATATCTTTAAAAACAATGTTAGTTGAATTTAATGAAATGTAAGTCGTCCTTTTTTTAAATGAAATTTCATTTGTTTTTGACTACAATTGCAGTCGTCTTTACCAACATAATTTCCTAAGTGTACTACTGAATCTCACGTATAATTTATTTTTAAAAGTTTGCATTATTGAGAATTTTGTGGACTATAGAAGATTTTGTATTTGAAAAATATTTATGCGTAAAAAAAATTTTATTAGATAGAGGGTTTTGTTAAGTGATAAAAAACAAACAATATAATGAATTAATTTATGACTTCCGTAAATTTTTTAAATTTTTTATTGAAGTTACAGCATAAGGTGTAAAAATTTTAATAAATATGATATGATTGAAAATGAGAAAAGAATAACATTGACGTTTAACTTCTTTTAGGATTTTATGGAGTTTGTCTTTTATAGATTATCGTAGAAACAAAATGGGTTTAAGGCGGAATTACACTCTTAAAATCTTATAAATTCTTTTATTTATTTAATTGTATTGGAAAAGGAAGTGGAACAGAATATAAGGGTTTGGTTTGGTTCATAAAATATAAAAGTGATCGTTCTTTACACGACCTGGCCTAATGGATGAAAAACGTATACGTTTGTCATCGTTGTAATTATGAAAAAAATTATAATTTAAATATACTGCATCGAATGCTTTTTACGAACTTATTGATTTTACAAGTTTACGAGTATCTGGCTCCTTGAGTAACTTCAACATAATCGTTTGGTAATTATATTGATTGATTTCTCTATTTAATCTCCATTTTGCGTAAGCACTATTGCACTCCATTTGTGTATGGCATTTTTTTGATAACTTCTGTTCAATGACTTTATTATTTTCTGCAGCATTAGCTAAATAATGATTTCGATTTTGATAACCCCAAATATCAAATACGTAAGAAAATATTAAAGATTTCAAACCAAAACTAACATGGGATAATTTTTGATTTTCCAATAATGTCCTTCAAATTTCCTTGCAGATGCATGATTTTCGAAGAATATCCTTTAAATTTCCTAGAAGATTCCTTGAAGATACTCAAATCAAATCAACACAGAAAATTATTTCCTTCGGGATATTAGGACAATAATAAAGAAAAAAGATTCTTTGTTAAAAATTATAATTCGCGATATTTTAAAAACGACCTACACGATTTAGATTCGTGATCTGCATGCATAATTCAGTAAGAAAACATAGGAGTTTATTAAAAAAAATTGTTGTATTATTATATGAAGAGATAGAGCATTTTTCATTTACAAAAATGTATTGTTTAAGATAGAGAAATAATAAAATGCAAATACAATTGACAACAAATTTGCTTTTACTTTGAAATTTATACCATAATTGAGGCATATTTTACTGAATATTTTGCCATCAAAAACGCATTTCGTAAAAAATATAAGATAGAGGATATTGAATATGGGCCCTCGATATCGAGAACTTATATTCAATGTTCAATATGAAATAAAAACAGATTTATGCCCCAACTCTTAAACTATGAAACAATCAATCGTTATTCTACAATATTTGATAAATATGACTACTGAATCATACGTATAAAACTAATATAATAGCCTTATGATCGATAGAAGGTACAGCAATTGAGAAATTGAAAAAATTGTTTGTTGATAGAGGGTATGGCACAGTATAGCAAATAACAAGATATAATATATTCGAATTGGACATTGCTACAAAACTTATTATTACTTTGACTTCATCTGAACTAAATTATCATAAAAGTAATGGTGGCATAGCAGGCCTTAAATCTTGTATATGTTTCGATTTGCTAGGCTGAAATGGAAATGGAGAAGTATGTAAGGATTTTTGTTCACTATGTACTGTGTATTCTTTAATTTGGTTGGGTAAGTTATTTGGATGATTGTTGGATGATTTTTGCGAAAAAATTTGGCATCATTGTAATTAAAAAAAAAAATTTGTTTAAATACATGGAAAAGAAGTTTTTGATACAAAAGCCCAAATTTCAATAGATTATTAAACCATTTGCTACAAAAATTTTACTTGAATTGAATAAAATGACCACCATTGCAGTTGCGAAAAACTAAAATTATACCAAAGACCATTTTGAAACAATATGATAGAGAATATTTAAAATCCCTATTTATATTATAGCGGCAGTTTAAAATTGTTCAATGATTTTGTTTTAATATTTTCCCGTAACTAACTTTTCAGTCTGAAAATTTAATATGAATTCCAACAAACAAAATTTTAAAGTACTCTCCTATTAATTATTCGTAATTTTTTTAAATCTGCATGTCAAAATCAAATTATTGAATGCTGTTTCCTATAGAATCCGGAAATAATATTTTACTGGACATACTAATAAACAAAAACTTAATTGACTTTAATACTTTAAGTACAGTTGTAGGATACAACTTCGTTTAATATATGTAGTAATAAAGCATGTGCACTAAGTCGTTAACCTTAATATGGTTGATAGAGGGTATTGCACTCAAAAATTAATGTTATTGTTGATAGAGAAATAGCAAGTATTAAAAAAGTACTTAAATTGATTTTTTTTTCATGCTGATATTTTTGTCAAAAATGTAGCTGACATCAGGGAACAGCTTTCCATCAAAAAATTATTGCAAATAAATTGGTTCATAAAGGATATTGAGTATAAAGTCTCGGTATACAACTTTAATTAGGAAATAAAAAATGTTATCTATTTTTAAATTTTATATTCTATTAAAATTTGGTATCACGCATTTTACTCCACCCGTTAGTTTATCAATAAATTAATACATAAGTCGATTATATTTATTGGTCTAATTTCTATGTTAATTTCTAAGAAATTTAAATTAAATACTATACTAACTAACAATAAGTGGTGTGAATAAATAGTTTAAGGAGCTGTGGTTTAATTAATTTTACATTTATTGTTGCAAATATGTGTTTATTTATCTGTGTATAATGTATTAGTGTGTGTAATGCAAATAACCTAACCCTTGACACTAAGTAAATGCAACAAAAACCATAAATTAGATTTTTGGCTACGACAAATGATAAGTTATTTAATTAAACATTTAATTTGTTCTTATTTGATATGGATATAAAATTGTTGGTAAGATTAACTCTCAACTATAAATATTTATTAGATTTTGAACTGCAACAAAAAAAAAACAATTTTAATATGTGTGTAATAAAATATGTCTCTACAGATATAATTAACATATGGAAGTTATCAGTGACACTAACTGGTGTGGCTAAAAGATTATTTGCATTAAATAATTTAAAATACAAATTAAAGAAATGTTGAAACAAATTTATGTTATGTACTAGTCTATGGGATTATAAAATATCTTTGACGTATACATGATATTTCAAAAGTAATATTACATATTACTCATACGTATTGGGTTTTTATGGCAAATACTAGAGGTCTGCATGTGTGTGGTTAAACGACACATCAATTCACATATTAGTCTAGCCAATAGTGTGCTGTATTGATTTGAGAATCATACACAATTTATTGTGTGTGAGAAATAACCTATGTGTGAAAAGCGTTCAATTATTTATGTGAGTGTTGTGAGAAAAATATTTAATACAGGTATAAAGAAAAAATATGCTCTTTTATACGAGTAAATACACTTGTATAGCGATGTACATATTGTGTTTTAGCAAACACATGTTGTGTTTTAGCAACACAACATGTGTTTTGTATTTTCGAATTTTTTTTTATTGTATTGAAAACAAAATATTAGTAAAAAGATATTGCATTAAAAAGTGATACTAACTTTTTAAAAGCAAAAAGTGGTTGTTTTAAATATAGTTTTTAACAAATGAAATTTTTATTAATAGTTTTTAAATAAAATAATTTTTATTTAAACAAATTAAATGTATTTTCAATAAATAAAATTAAATTAAAATTAATATATAAATAAATTCAATATATTGATAATAGAAATAAGGAACTATATCAGACATTTTTCTAAATAAGACAGAAAAATGAAATATTTAATGAAGTAAATATTTCATGAGTAAAACATCGAAAATATTTTTGTAAAATATACACTCATGAAAATAAACTATTAATCCGTTTGTGCACTTATATCAGTTTCTATACACTCATGAAAATAAACTATTAATCCGTTTGTGCACTTATATCAGTTTCTAATTCATGCTTTGGAATATTATAATGCAAAAACATAATTTCATTTACAGTGTCATCATTTGATGCAATACTGCATCTTTTTTATGTAATTAAATTACGTGCTGCCGAAAACACCCTTTCAGAAGCTGCACTGCTTGCAGACGTACCTAATATTTTGCAGCTTAGTTTATGTAGTGATGGAAATTGTTGCTTGTTGAATTCCCACCATTGCAGAATGTTGAATTCGTCATAAAAATGTATGGTTAAAGCTTCGTATTTAAACATTTCTGTTTCCACAACATCCATACTGCTGTTTAATTGCGCTTGTGGCAAAAAATCGGAAATTAGCTCTATGTTTTCATTAGATACTTCTGACTAGCCCCCGCTTTGAGTTTGAGGTTCAACATATTCTTCCAAAGAAGGCAAATTAACACAAAAACACTCACTTATGGATAATTAAATAAGTAAAGACAGAATAACAACTAAGGTCCACTCGAAATAGTTTGTAGTTTAAATAAATTATTTGAAACGCGATCTGTTAACTTTTTATTTAAATCAAAAGGACTTATAACTTATTTTTAAACGTTAATATATTCACTTAGTTTGCAATCGTAGCTTTAATAATTTTTTTTTTTAAGAAAAATTTTCTTTAAGCAAAAAGTTTTAAATAAAAATATATACTGTAATATAAAATTCATATTTTTATGTAATTTTAATTTAATCATTTGAAAATAAATTACGAATTATGCTATAAACACATAGACCACAGCAGACTGCAGAGCTACACGACTACAAATGCCGTTCACTGCAATCGTCGCCGTGTGGCCAGCTACTTATTATTTTGGAAACGACAGCAACATAATAAAAAGCTGTTTTTATACAAATGAATTTTTATTTCAGTAGTGCCAATTACATTTTTTTTTTTGCTTTATTAAAATAGAACAGCATGCATGGCTGTAGACACGTATATAAAGTTCACTTAAAATACAATTACTTATTTATAATACATTATTATAACGTGTAAATAAATTTATCTAACCCCTCTTGAATATTAATGCAATTATACCATTTAATGTTGCGACGTTTTTTGTGTTTAACAAAATAAAATATTTTTAAGCACTAATTTGTTACATATATTGTTTTATTGTCAACACTATTTTTGTTTTGCAGCCAACAAAAATAGAAATTAACCTAAGTTGACTACAGCGGCAAAAGTAGTCGGGTAGCCGTGTAGTTGTGTTGGTGCCAAAATAATCGTTTTCATATAAACGTGTGTATTTTATTTTTGACAGGCTGTAGTCTTGTAGCTGCAGTCGTCTATGTGTTTATAGCATTACATTTTAAACAAACTACAGTCAGTTACTAAAATAATATTTTGAGTGTATTTTCTATTTTTTTTTTGCGTTGAGCACATGCGTGTGCGAAATTCTGTTAAAAATAGAACCTGAATCCTCCGTAAGACTCTTCATAGCATCACGCGCAAGTCGATTCTTAGCAACTTAAAGATTTTCGTAAGAATTATTGCTTTTGTATAATTGCTTTTGTATACTGGTTTTATCAAACTTTAAAATCATTTTTTTATTCATAATTTTATTACTGTTATTGTTTTTGCATATAAAAAATATATTTTTTATAACCATTTTATTTTCGTACTTTTTTTGTTAAAATTTTCACTTGCCGTTTCACTATGTTAACTTTTTCCACCAATTTATTTCTTCTGATTTCAATATCAACTGAAGGTAAATGCCAACTAGAGAAAAAACAAGACTGCTGGGCAACGGAAACCAACCAATTTAATAAACGCGCGTACAAAAACAAAGAGCGCTAGGGAAAATCGCCAAATAGGGGAAACCCGATTTTAACAAAAGAAGAAAGACAACAAACACACGAATGATTAGTGTGATTTTTAACTTTACTCTGGTTTTTTATTGTAAGATGTATGAATTTGAGTTTGTCAAAGAATGAAGCATAATTGGGTCACACACACAATGAGTGTTAGTGTATGTGGCTAACTTTTACATGAACGGTGTTGTGTTGATCTCTCTTTTAAAATGATTGAGCGTGTATGACTAGTTCTCATTTTTTTTACACATTTGATATGCATATCAAAAACACACACAACAATCATTTGGCTACCAAATACATTTGAGCAGACCTCTAGCAAATACAAGAAAAAAAAGTCGTTTTCTTATGCGAACTTAATTTTTATACAATAATATGCTAAATTAATTTTTAAACCTTCGAGACTATGTTCTAAGTTTTTGGAAAAAGTAATTTCCATTTCGCTGCTTGCTAAAAAGTTGTATGGTGGCTTTTAAGTGAAACCAAAATTTCCCAATTTTAGCGCCATTTAATGAAATTTAAAGGAATTGTCGATTTTTTTTTAAAAATTGGTGTCTAACATTCAAAATTGTGAAAGGCGTGGTAGAGAAGAATGAGTGTATTTTCTAAAAATGATAACTACATTGTAAATTTAAAATTTTTCTGAATCAGACTGCGCAGTTTCTGGTATTGAACCTTCGTCAGTGATCCTGTTTTTTTGAATAATGTAATATTTGTTACGTTTTTATTTGTTCGATTGCGTATATATGAAATTTTCTGTGCAGTCACTGACCGTGGTATAGATAAACTGATTTCTAATGCCATATGCACTCGCACTAAAAATTAAAATTGGTTAGAATGTTACGTGAACTGAGGTGCTTAGTAAACTGCACCTCGAAGTGAAAAACGTAATTAAAAAAGTGTTTTAACGCGAATATTTTATGAAGTTTTTAAAAATTTTGCGAAATTAACTTCTTTTTTTTCTGATTTTTCACAACAGATTTAATTGATAAAGTGCAAAAAAATGTTTTGATTCTTAGCAGCATCGCACCAAATAACATATTTTAGTGATCTTAATAATAGCGTCGAAGAGACATCAACAGACTTTAAGCATTTTAAATTTAATACAGCAAACAACATTTCCATAACCACAAAAAGCAGCCTTATTCTCTTAACTTTTAAATTATTTTCAAAATGTGCAAAACTTATTTTACCAAATGTACCATAGCTTTTGAGCAATCAATACAAAATTAATATGTTATGGCTCTAATTAAAGACAAGATTTAAGAATAACCACTAAATAACAAAGTTGTATTTTTTTCTCAAACCAGTTGAACGGTTATATAAAATTATTCATTTTACAAATTTAAAAATGCTTAAAGTGAATAATTTTAGTTTTAAAATTTGAATATTTATTGTGAATTTCTAATAGAAAGATTCAATACACCAAATTTAGTGGCAGAAAAAATAATGTGATTTCCTACGAATAAGTACCAATACATTCAATTAAATCTCAAAAAAACCGGCATAAAATGAGTGTTATCCAAAATTTTCTTTTTAAGTTATAACACGTGACAACAACATTTGTTGAGTGTATTTTTATATTATTTTGTGGATAATATATATTTCGAAAAGTGATACATGAGAATGAGTTCTATAAATTGTTGTTACTTTAATTAAATCTAAGAATAAATTTAATTTCAATATTTTTAATTTAATTTAAACTTAAAACCGATATAATTCATAAGCTGTTAAAGATAAAAGGTTAACGCCGGATGAATTTATAATGTTTAAACATCAGCTAGCAAATACACAAAAGATTACTATATTATACAATATGGTTTTTTGCAAATATTTTGCCTTAAAGTGTCGAAAATGTATGAACAAAATACCTTTGGCGTATACGTGATGTTTAAAAAATATTATTATTACTCATACGTATTGATTTTTTATAGCATTATCTAGATATAGCATTGTCTAGATAATAATTATACCAAAAACATGTGTAGCAAGAAATATTTTCATTAAAGCAATTTAAGTAAAATTTTCGAAAAACGAAAACTTTTGTAGCGGGGCGTCATGAGTTAAACCTATGCGATTTTGCTCAAAATTGCACCAAATAAATTTTAGTCCTAATACTAAAATAATCTGGACAATAAATTTAAATTTTTCATCCAAAAAAAAAAAAAAAATGCCGCTCTAGTATGCATACGGCACACATGCATGTATTAAATAGAAAAAGCATACTATGTATCATGTTTTTGGCTATAACTCAGAGACCAATTAAGATACCACCAACATTTTTTTCCAAAAATATAGAGAAGGGTTCAGTAATATTTTTTTAAGAATTTAAAAATGCGCTTTTTTTCAATTTATAACGAGCTTTCAACCTCCGTATATTTACAAAAATAAAGCAAATCAAGTATTTATATTATACGCATGTGGTCGAATTTTGTCGATGCTTAGATCGCTGTGGACAACGCAACAATGAACACCTGTCAAATTAAGGACTCTGATAGCAAAAACATATCTAATGCCAATCCTAACGTATGGATGTGAATTATTTTCTGAATGTGATGCTGAAAGCAGAGATAAACTTAACTCAGTATTCAAAAATATGTCACGTTATGTATATGGGAAGAAAAGATACGATTCCATTTCACCAATAACAACAACTAAACTCTATGGATTTCAGTTCGATGATTTACTTAAAACTAGAGTCTTAATATTTTTACACAAGGTGGTTTATACTAAGGAGCCTGAACATCTATATGAACGTTTAACATTTTCAAATTCTACCAGAGCCAAAAGAATCATTCCTCTTAAACGTCGTTATCTTGTTTCCACATGACAGTTTTTCATACACTCAATCCGTCTTTGGACGGACTATTTTAATAATATTTGATCATTAAAGATTAAGTTAATATTATTATTATTTTTGTATTATTTCGAATGAAACGCCTTTCCTTCATATATATAATACTATACTGTAATAAGAGACAATAGTCTTGTGTATAGAATTCCAAATAAATAAATAAATATTAGCTAGGTTGATACTATTATTTCGATCTGGCTAAAGATCTCATCAGAACCCGAAGTTTTAGAAAAGCTAGAGCCTCCATAATAGGCAGAACTTTAACAAAAAACCTATTAATCATCAATTTTGCTACATTGTTGTCTTCTTAGTAATCAAGCACGTGGTTAGGGTCTTTTCCTAACAAATACGCTTTTGACCCTTCCATTACATTATAACAATTCTTATCATTTTAGAGAATACATTTTAAGCTAAAGAAAAACCCCAACACGAACTCGTATAGTTTAAAAGTAATTGCCCGTTTTGTACCAATACTTATTTTGGGAACTGAAGGGTGCAGAATCTGCAATTTAAGTTTCTTCGACTTCTTTTCTAGTATGACTTAATGGGGAATTTCATTGAAGTAGGATATTTTTGTATACGTTTTTTTAAAAAACTATTTTTCTGCAAATATGGTCTATTTTTAAATCTGAAAAGTTTCAAATTCTGGTAGCGACCCCTATTAATTACATTAATTTTTTTTTTCATGAATCCTAATCTAACAAAATTCAAAATTAAAAAAAAAAAAATGTGTATTAAGCAGCACCCTAACGAATGCTGTTCACAAAATAGTTTTTTAAACTAATATTAATCACAAACATTTGTAATTGTTATTGTTTTATGTATATTTATTACATATGCATATAATATTAACAATTGAATATTCAAATTTGTAACGTTTTGTTTTGTCAACAATGAAATTATTTATGGGCTTATTAAGGATTTGCAACTCCAGTTTTTTTTTTCATATTTTTTAAATATTTGCATTTTTTGTTATTAATGCATGGTTTTCCAAAAAAAAAATCACTAAATACATTAAAACAATAACTTTGTATAATGAAAGTCAACAATTTTCATACGTATCATTTGAAAAAAAATATTTATTGACCACAAATTCACCACACGGGTGCGTGACTTAATGTGATGAGGTTAATATTGGTTGACCGCTAGTGGTAAAAC
Source organism: Delia radicum (assembly GCA_021234595.1). NCBI lineage: Eukaryota > Metazoa > Arthropoda > Insecta > Diptera > Anthomyiidae > Delia > Delia radicum. The sequence continues at coordinate 209,954,295 of CM037851.1, forward strand.
AAAATTCGTTTAAAAAAAATATATATATATTTTTTTATTTGTATTATTTATAAATATTATGCAAATCCATTGTTGAATATATCAATAATTAATATATAAACTTTATTTGTTTTTTATAAATTTAACTGACTGCAACTATCTCTTAGTTTAGTTTAGATTGTTATAAGAGTTTTCGAAATTTTATATAAATACCACAATTTTCATGGAAATGAATACCGAAATTAAATTTTCATATTAACACATTGATCATATTTTTGTAATCTCCACACATTGGGATGAGGGCATATATTGGTTTGTTATTCCGTTTCTAATATGTGAAGATAATAGCGAAATACCCCATTACACAGATAGAATTTTCTTGGACGACTTTTAATGCATTTTTTCACTAAAAAATTAAGTTTTCTTCACAAAATTAATGAAATTTAATTTTAATTAAACTATATTTAATAAAACTTTTTCATGATAAATCTTTAATAAATGAAAACTTTCATTAAAACAAAAATGTTTTAATTTTTATTAAAAATACGAACATTGTTTTTTTCGAATTTTCTATATTTTCATATATTTAGTTAGAATATTATTCTACCTGAAGTCCAAAAATATAATATAGTATTATCATATTAGATTTTATTTGTTGCTTTTCAAATTTTCATGACATACAATACAATTGTTCATTGACATCACTCAAATCTTCAGTTGTCTGCAATAGAAAAAGATAATTGGCTTAACGCAAACCGAGACATTACATACAACATACAAAATAAACTAAATGAAAATCTTTATGTCTGCATTAGTGTATACACTACCTGATCTGTTTCTTACAGTTCTTATTAATTTCTAACCTGAGTTCAATGATGCAAGATGCTAAAACAAAGACTCAGACATTCGCAAGACATTTTTTATACAACAACATTTTTTTTTTTGCTCTAATTAAAATAAAAAATTTTAACAAAATGAAAAAAATAAAAACTTTTATAAGTGAGTTAGTCTGTTTTTTGCTATTCGTATAAAATAGTATAATACTATATATATATATGTATGCACAGCGTATACTTTAGGGACACGGCCAAAATTGTCCCCGAATTATGCGGTGTATCGAACCAACTGTCCTCATCTTATATGCTAGATGTATGAAAAAGCGCAAAAACTTTGCAGACAGTCCCCAAAGTAAGCAAGAGTCCCTTAACTATGCGGGGGAACGAATAAATGTCCCTAGAGTATGCGCTGTACATACATATCTATATGTATACATATGTATGCACAGCGCATACTGTCTGGATATTTATTCGTTCCCTCGCATAGTTTAGGAACATTTGCTTACTTTGGGGACTGTCCGCAAAGTTTTTGCACATTTTCATACATCTAGCGTATAAGATGAGGACAATTGGTTCGATACACCGCATACTTAGGGGATATTTCTGGGTGTGTCCCCAAAGGAAAGTCCCAATTGTCCTCATCTTATACGCTAGATGTATGAAAATGTGTAAAAACTTTGTGAACAGTCCCCAAAGTAAGCAAATGTCCCTAAACTATGCGGCGGAACGAATAAATGTTCCAACATTATGCGCTGTGCATACAGATATTAATTTATTATATGTATAATATAATAGTTATATCAAAAGTCCCAATTGGATGTTCTTTTGGGACGTTTCGAGGATTTGCGTATTTCTGTAAAAGCGATATGATTTTTGCTTTAAGCCATTCTTTAGTCTTTTTGATATAATGACAACTTGCTAAGGTAGCTAATATAACATATCGTCTATAGAGTGTCCCGTACTTTGTAGGGAGTTCTTTCCAAGCCATAGAAAAGTAGTTTTCATCATCCAAAAATTATTTAAAATTTTTTTTTTCATTTTTTAGCATTTTGTTAGTTTTTTAACACTCTTGGTTTCACAAAAACTTTAGTAAGCCCAATAGAAAGGTATAAATTACAATTTTTGATAAAATGTAAGTTCTCATTTTTAAAAAAATATTTATTTATAGACAAAATCCTATGACTCATTCCATATAAAACCATCAGAAATTTGCAAAACTAGTTAAACATAATTGCCTATATATTTTTTTTTAATCGAGTGGTTGATTTTATATGTTTTCAGTTCTATGATTTTTTGGTCTTAAATATACCTTTATGTCAAAAATGTGAAATTTATATCCGAATTTGTGATTTTCTGTATTAAATCCCACATTAAAAATCCAAATATTCAATTTTTTACATTATTTGCTACAATGTCTACATTTAAATCGGGATCGGGAAGAGATTTACCCAAAAAATTAGCTATATGTTGAATTATATATACCCGCTTTCGCTTGCACAATTTTTAAAAGTGGGTTAAAATTGATATTTCCCTAAAAAATATGTTAATTTATCAGCGGTTGGGGGAAATGTATATAAAAATAAAAAAAATTTCACAACTCCTTTTATATAAAATAGACCTTTCAGAATACTATGCACACTTTATATGTTAAGAAATAAAATATTTATCTGAAGCTGAAAGACTGTTGGTGCTTTTTAAGAAAAAAATCCCAAAAATTAGTTATTTTTTAAGTTCTACTTTAAACAAATGTAGTTTTTAATAGTTCTACAATCTTAAATGTAATACAATTTTATTTAGTATTTATTGGCCAGTCCTGAAGGAAACAATTTAAATTTAAATTTAAAATTTAATGTAAATATTTTTTTTTAATTTGTTTGTAAATTTCCATACAAGATATTTGAAAAAAAACGTCATTCGATTCGCTGAAAATTGGAACATATACTGGTGTGGTCCATTCGCAACAACACAGCCTTGAATAGCACAAATCGGACTAAGTCTTGTTACTTCATACGATTTTGAAGGATCCTGATGACCATATCAAGGTGGTAAGGTTCAGTTAGGGGTATTTCCAATTTTTGTACATTTTGTACAAAATTTATATTTTTTTTTTTTATATTCGACATTTCTGACGCATTAGTTTGAGTGTATGAGAAAATGCGTTATGATCATGATGTAATATAAATATATATTATTTTCAATTAGTGGTTTTATTTCTGTTGTTGCTGTTGTTGCTGTTATGTGACCAATAACAACAACATACATCACCGCATTGTGTCATCACGCATATAAAAAAAAGAATCCAAACACACGCACACAAACATTTCCAAAAAAAAAAAATAAAATAAAAAACACATTTAATTGTTAACATAAATCAGTAAAACATATGTAATATAATTTATAATTAACTAATAGATTTTCATTAAATGTTAATATTATTTTTAAATAAAACTTTTATCGGAAACGCTTCAATATAAAACTTAATTATCTGTTTAATGGAAAATAAACAATTAGATTAAAACTTTACCCCAAGTTTCCAATTAGCTGCACTCATCGCTCCATTCGACCATGGCGTAAAGGAACCCATGCACTACGCAATACTCTTGTGCAACATTTGCTATTGTGCAAAATATTACCAGTTCTGAATGTAATATTGGAAGGTTGTACAATATATTGGAAAAAATTGGAAATGTTTTGATTGTTATTGTGCAACCAAGAAATGTGAAAAATATTTTATAGAGTGTTGGCCACATTGTGCAATTTTTTCATCCCTCCACAACAGAACAAAAAAGTGGTGCAATATTTTCTTCAAAAGTATTGTACTGTGTACAGTAAAATGACAATAAAAGTTTGAATAATATTTCAAAAATATTATTGCAAAGTGTATGGGTACCTTAACTCGCTAAGAGCTGATGCTACGGGTCATAGCCTGATGAGGAAGCTGGGTTTTATCTTCAGCCACGACACAAATAACAATGTTTTCCATCTAGAGAATTAAAAATTTTACACTTTTATTTTGCAATAGGATATTTAGTACCACACACATATTGTAATGAAGTTTCACACCAAGGACATGTATTTTCTTTAGCAGCCAAATCTATAATAGCTATTTTACATTATAAAAAATTTCACAGTCGAAATCAGAGTCGTTTACATTAGCAAATTTCACAGCTGATTGGATTTCGATTGTACAACAAAAATTTTTATGTAAAAAAAACTAACCTGAAAAAATAACCAAAACTAAAATTTTTTCCAAAATACATTTTATTCAATGGCGGAACACAAAATGTATGTACATTATGAAATATACAATGATATTTTTGTCAATGATGATCTGTTTAATGCAAAATATTCAATGTTTTCTAACAGTTTTTGCAGGAGCCATTCAACGAACAATCAAAAATTAACGTATTCAGCTTGCAATATTTCTTTACAAAAAAAAAAATACATTTAAATTGTTATTTTTCAGTTTTTAAAATTTATTAAAATGTATATATTCATTATATTTTTTCTCAAAAACAGCTGATTAATGTTTACAAAATTTTCTGCAAACAACCCTTATTTAGATTTCGATTAGATTTTGCTGAAATCTCCACTAAATTGTAATTTCATTTTGTATAGAAAATCTGTTTGAAATTCCAAATTTTTATTAGATTTCGGTCGAAATCCCATTTTAAGTGGATTTGGACCCTAATGTAAATTCGATATAAGTCTTAAAACTGAGTTTAAAATTACACTCAGGGAATTTCTGTTGTAAATATTTGTAGTTGTTTGACTTGTTATACAGTATCTTTATTTTTAAGTGAAAATACAATCATTTGTAGAATAAATTTAATTTTTGACTTCATATGTAGTTTATTTAAGAAAAACAAACCACATCAAATTACTGTATTATGATTTTACATTCATTGTAAACACCCGGCGAAAAATGTTCATATATGTTCATATAAGAACATATATTTGCGCATATATGAATTCATATATGGTTCCATTTATGTTCGGATCCGTAAACTGAGGGTATATGTGCTTATACATGAACTTTTATGAATATTCATATAAACATATTTTTTGTAGTTGATCGTGTATTAGAAAGCATTTTTTGTTATTTTTTAACCATATATGGAACCATATATGTAATATATTATCATATATGACCCCTTACTTTTAATGTATTAGCTATGATTCCATATATATCCGATAAATTCATATATCATTCATATATGCTCATATATGCGCATATATGCAAGCATATGTCAATATGTGATAATTTTCAGCCGGGCAGTAGTTTTTTTTTATTTAAAAAATTAAATATAATAAATGTTTGTTTATTTTTTACTACATATGTTCAATCAATTTTACTGCAATTGTGGTTAAATTTTTGAACAGGAAAAAAAACAAATGGCATTGAAATTTTATTTGTTTTTAACTACATTTGCAGTGATTTTTACCTACATATTATTCTAAGTATATTTCGTTTTTTGTATTTATACATGCCTAATATAAAATAAATTCTAATTTATTTGTACGCTGCCTTAAAGTACACAAAAAAAGAAAATTTTGATACCCATATTGCCTATAAAGTAACTTAGGGTTGCTGTTTATTTGAAATATTTATAATAAAGGTATACAAATCTCTTTGGAAAAGGAGCATAAAAGGCGAACAGTTAGAAATATCGGAAAACGCTCAGAAACCGCCTTGATTAAATTAAATATGCATTAATATACACAACTTTTAGCTTCAACCAATAGAACTCCTTAATAAAAGACCAATTTTAATGTCACTTAAAACACATTTTTTTGTATAACAAAAATAATTGAATTTTATCGAACATATTTCATTCACCAGTTTAATCATCGTCAAAAACTCTTTCCTTTAGTACCCCAAATGACTAAAATTTCTTTGAAACAATACAAAATAAATCAAAAAACCCAAAAATTAGGTAAATTTTTAACACTCTCTTGAACCTCGTAACATGAGTTTTGTCCGCTAAAAAAAATAGATATTCCTTATTTTCTGCTCTATCATATATCTGAATACCATTAATATCAGAGAGAACCAATTCGGAGAATCGCCTTGTAAGATGTTCCTTGTGCTTGTTTTTATCAAAACTGTACAAAATTAGATAAAATAATAAATATATTACGATTCCCAAAAAAAAAAAAATGTAAAAAATTTTCAAAATTTATAATTTTTACATTTATTGCTGTATTTTACACATTTAAAGCGGTGTTTAAAAATAATACTGTTATCATACACACAGAGAAATAAAGTGCCAACCGAATTAAAAATTTTATTTTGGTGGCTACAACCAATAAATTCGGTTAGTACAACCATACTCGATTTCAGAATAGTTTGGGTGATGTGTAAACCAAATTTTGGGGTGACAACCAATATTCAGCTGTATCAATCGATTTAACTAGTATTAACAGAATTTTAGTTGGCAAATAGCTAAATTTTTGTATGTGAATTTGGACTTAATTTGAGAATCTATACCGGTTTTTCATTTTACAATTGCGGTCACACAAAAAACTGGATGAATTTGAAATTTGTGTAAAAAAATTATTGAATTCAAAGGGGGAATACCATTTTCATAAAACGCAACTACTTATACGAAGAAGTTTAACAGAAAAATATAAACACTAGATGTGTTACTGAAAAAAACTTTTGATCTGGAGCCTTGCCACGTTTTTGATCAAAATATTAATTTTATATTTAAAATTTTCAACTTTAGAGGCATTTTATTTTAAGCGAAATATTTTGTTTAATTAAATAACTTGTTGTTATTATTACCAACATTTTTCAAATCGCACTTGATTTGTCTTTTCTATTGTAAAGACCGAACCAGGTTATTGCAAAACTTCAAAAATTTTATTTTCAAATACGGATAACTTTTGTATTTATTGTAGGCATTACAAGCAGATCAAAGAAATGTTTCGTTTTTGAAAAGTGATTGATAAATAAAAAATTTACAAGCTGGCAAACACCACTCTGAGTAGTTTACTTATGCAATTTTTCGCGCAACTTTATATAATTTATAGAATATATATATAATTACCAAAGTGTCATAAAATATAATTCCTAAAAAATTACTATTTGCTGAAAACGGGGGAATACAGCATTACACGGCTATTCCATATTAACTGCACTCACTATAAAATAACACAACTTTTTTCAATTACCCGGTTAAAAATCAACATTTAAGTATTCATTTATGGACATTTATGATTAAAATCATTAATGTTTACCTATGAAGATATTCGAGTTCATAAATGAGCATATACGTACATATGTGATTAATATTGTAGGCTCATAGGTGTTAATATGCGATCATACATGTAAATATTCTATGTGACCATGTATGGAAATTATCTCAATTTTCGTTAATGCACACACCTAAAAATATATTGTCCAACATATGAACATGTATGAATCATTTATGAACACATACATATGAAACATTCATGAACTCATATGAACACGTATGAAGCATATGCGGTAATATGTCGATTTTTAACAGGGTAGACAATAATTTTGTTATTACAATTAACAGTAATTGATTTCCCTAATATCCCCCCCGGTTGTGAACAGAAACAAAAAAAACATGTAGACTTATAGTGGAAAAAGTATCGTGTAAATCGAGGAATTGTTGTATGTTATTATTTTTGTATACTTTAGTTTAGAGTTTCCAATTCAGTTAATCAATTAATATTATTTCCGTTAATGTCGAAACACAAATAATTATTGGATCCGAATAATCGGTTAAAATATGTCGATTAAACGGTTAACATTTAATATAGAGTTTGTCCTTAACTTGTCCCAAAAATTTCCTTATTTTCAATAGTTTGGTTAGAAAAATGACAAACAAAGCTTAGACAAGCTACATAAAATACCATCACATTTTTAAGTAATATTATTAAAGTTTTTGAAGATAGTTTTTATAAAAACAATTACACATCAAAAATTAAAACGATAATACAGTTGAATTATAAAATGTTGGCTTAATTTTTTTCATTGCTGATGGAGGAATCCTTTCTTTTATAACATATTCACCAATGAAATAAGAACGCTTAAATACTTTAATCAGGTTGTTAGAAATATTTTCATTAAACCTTTTCAACTTCAGAATATGAGAACATAAATATTATTCCCGCAAATTATTTCTTTAAAATTATTATTTGAGTTAGCTAAACTTTAGAATAAAAAGGCAAACTCGATCCTTTTAAAAATTGAAATAATAGCAGAGTTTTAGAAGCCTTAAACTCTAACAATTTGCTTCCTTAAACCCGAAGATTCTAAAGCATATTTCTTTTAAAAAAAATTTCATGGTACAAAGATAAAACTAGCCCCGAGTTTCAATTAAAGTATTTGCTTATTTAAAAAAAAAAAAAATTAAATGTGTTTGGACTAATAAAAAAAGTTTTTTGAATAAAACTTTTTGGTATAATTCAATTGCAACTTTTTTTAACTAAACTTTTTAATAATATCAAATAAAAAATTGAAAAATAACAGAATTATCGGCATTTTTTAGAGCATAAAATAGTAATTTACAAATATCGGAGAGAAATCAATTGAAAAATCACATATCAATCACATACAGACCCAGTTAAGCTTTCTAGGGTTAATTGAAAATTTAACTAAAGGAGAGAAAATACTACGGATCCAGCATTTTAATATCATAAAAGAACACACTTTAAATTCGTATTTTATAACTTTTCATTTACATAACTTTTTTTTTATTATTTAGTTTAGTATACACTCAAAGAAAAAATTTTGATTTAATATTTTAATTGATATAATTAAATATATAATAGATTTTTGTTTCCTCTAATTGACGACTAAATTATATCAATTAACCAATTATTTGAAAGTATTTTTTTTTCTTTTTTTTTTGAAAAGCATTTTATTAAATTTCTTTTGGGCAAAAATTTTTTCTGTATGCTTTGACATACCATAGAAAAGCGTTTATTTGCTTGCCAGAAATAGAAACAATTTGGTTAGAATATGTTGCATGCCACTTTAAGTCAATTTTCCTTTTTATATGTCTTTTGTTTTTTTTTTTTTTGCTGAAAACTTACGCAAATTTATAAAAACTTTCCTTTTATTGGTGCCACCTCAGATTTACAAATTTGTTGCTTAAGATATGAAATTTCCATTGCTGTTGAATTTTCTTTGCCTTTTTCCCCCGATTATAAGACTTTTCCTATCGAAGCAATTTTAATTGTATCAATTTAAAATTGTGAGCAATTTTTACAGATTTTTAGTAATTTTGATTTAAAAAATGTACTGAAAACAAAAATGAATTTTTACGCATTTTTTATTTACTTTTACACAATATTTTGCTTAAGTCGGATTTCTTAAAAATATTTCACAAAACGTTGAATGCCACTGGCACGCGTGCCATAGTTTTGCCATCACTGATACATTTGCAGTTTTATTTATGTTTTTTTTTTGTAAATAACGAAAAAACACACTAATTTGCAATAAACGATTAATCGATTAATCAACACTTTTGTCGATTAACCAACTCGAATAACCGGTTAGCACAATTTAACTATTTTTGGAATAAACCCGTAATCGGTTAACCGCCTTGGTCGAATAATTGGAAACACTACCTTATTGATATTATGAAAATAATCCACTCATGTCTGTCATAAAACAAAACATGTTTTTTTTATATATCAAATTAATCTGATTTTCAATATTAAACCAAATTAAGGTCAATTGTTAACTATTATTTGTATATGAGTGTATACATATTAGACTGTAGTAATATGATTAGCGTTTTATCGATTTCGACACATACATCTACACTCAAAAAAATAAGTTAGTACAAAAGTTAGTAAAACGTCTTGTAAATCAGGTATACTATTTTTTAGCAAATTTTTTTGCTAAAATCGTATTTCAGCTAAAATTTTTGTTATACTTATTCAGCACTTAACTCTTTTATACTAATGCTTTACTAATATACTAATGTTTTACGAATTAATTTTGCTAAACAAAATTGTGCTGATAAGCACATTAATAGTGTGGACGACAACCAGATTGAAAGATATACGCAGAATGAAGCAGATGTCGCAGCATGTCAAGATGTAGTAGAGAAGAGGAAAATGATACTAAAAAGTACAACTCTAATAAGACATTTAAAAAAATCAACCATGGAAGACTTTTGTATCTCTTTTTCATACATAAAACAAAATTGAGGATTAAAACAACTTAAATTTTGCGTTGTCACCGGCTTGTGAAAATAATTGTCTATTAATAAAATAAAAGACAAAAGAAAATATTTTAATTTAATATGTATTTCTATAATAAATGTTAATAGATTAATAATCTAGTGTGGTCAAATTGTAAACAAACATATACAGACATGCAGACAGAGTAAAGCGAAAGACAAAGACACACATCTTAGGTAGATTTGTATGGTAACTTTTTCTTATTGCAAAAAAAAGGGTTGTTTTTTTCGTTTCGTTTGTTTTTGTTTATTTTTTCGTTTCGTTTCTATAGTTATCTTCGGCAGTTGCGTTCTTTAAAAGAAAGCATCATTTAGACTACCATTGATGTAAGTAGTTGAAAGAAAATTTTTGTTATGTTATATATATTTATTTCTATATATTTTCAGATATTAAATTAATTCATGTCGTCAATGTGGGAAAATGAAAATTTTTTTATTTCGTAATTATTGTAAATTATTTTTAAAAGAATCACAAAAATATGTTTTATGATTTTCAGCAAATATATTAACTAAATTACAATTTTTTACAATTTTTTTGCGTTTTTTTTTCAGTCTACTAAAATTCAGCAAAAAATTTATTAATTTTTACCAACGCTTTTTTATTTCTAATCTACTAAGTGTTAGCAAAAATTTTGCTGAATCTACTAATTTTGTTGCTAAAAATCACCTCGCTGATTTTCAGCAAAAGATTTTGCTGACATTAGCAATTTTTTTGCTACCACCCTCCTGAATAAAATTTTGCTGACTCAGCAAAATTTTTTACTGACTTTACAAACTTTTTTTTTGAGTGTACTGTAAATACAATATGTATGAAATTTTTGAACGATTTGAGGTCAACTTGAGTGTCCTCTGACCCTCAAAAGTATTTTATATGATCAGTTTCTTCATAAAAGACAACCGCTAGTGCATTCCGAATAAAATGTGCAAACTTTTATGAAGGTCATCTGAATAGAAAGGTCACGTGAAAAATTCCTTCCGATACAATTTATATATGGAATAAAAGCTAAAAGAAAAATAAATCTATGTTACTTATATCACTTTTATCGACAAAAGCAGAAGTTCTAAATAGCCTTGAAGAATTTATTCTTCGTTCGAATTGAATTTTTAAAATCATATTGAATAATCAGTTACCCTAGATCCAAGTCAACACAAAGTGACAAAGGGCCAATATCCGACCAAACGTATATTGGATCCGCCATTTTAAATTTGTATTCTTCATTATCATTTTTGAAATCATCCACCCTCAAAACCTTTTGGGCTGAATTTCAGTTTATGGGGGACACCCCTAGAGAAAAAATCTGAATATGCCATCCCCTTCAGAATGTTCCCAGGAGTACGAAAATCATAATGAATAAGGGGGCTCACGCGCCCTATGGGCGTGGCAGTCGAAAAACGACCCGGCCCACCTACGTAGCCAATATGGGTATCAAATGAAAGCTAATGTCTTCACGATTCCAAAAATAGCCATAGTTGCCAGATCGGGCGGTTTTTGCAGCCGATACGGCCATTTTTGTTAAATAGGGGCGGAGGTGAAAAACGACCCATGCCACCTACTTAGGCAATATTGGTATCAAATGAAAGGAAATGTCTTCAACGATTCCAAAAATACCCGTAGTTGCCAGATCGTCCAGAATTTGAGGAAGATATGTTAATTTTTATAAAATGGGGGAAGGACTTTTTTTTGTTTATTTCTTTTTAGCTCGGCCAGAGGCCGAGCACTCGAGATCCCCGCCGTCTAGAATTAAGACATACTGGAGTTAAAAACCCCTAAGCCCGGCCGTAGGCCGGTCACGCAGAAAAACTTTACTAAGCGAAGCCAGTATAACAAATTTTCATTTTCAGTATAACAAATAAGCAAAAAAAAAGGAAAAAAAAAAATTTCCCCCACCCCAAATTTTGCCAAAATGGCCATATCGGCTACAAAAATCGCCCGATCTGGCAACTACGGCTATTTTTGGAATCGTGAAGACATTAGCTTTCATTTGATACCCATATTGTCTACGTAGGTGGGCCTGCCACGCCCATAAGGGGCGTGAGCCCCCTTATTCATTATGATTTTCGCACTCCTGGGGTCATTTAAGGGGGCGTGGCATTTTTTTTTTTTGTCCAGGGGTGTCCCCCATAAACTGAAATTTTGCCACCTTTTGCACAATATCAGGTTGCTAAGAGAAAGCGAAAGACTTTTGAAAAGAAGCGCAAGTTATGACCAAATATTTCGTCCTTCATTTTGAATTTCTAAAATCTAATTGCGAAATCATAATCACTTACCCCAATACCAACTAAAAAGAAAGTTTAGAATTTACTTTTGAAGCCCTTCATCTTTCACCACCTTTTATTTCTTTACTATCCCCTTTCCAAAGAAAGCAACACATTATTTAATAGGAAGAATTTCCTGAGTGTTGCTTCTCTTTAAAAAAAAAAAAAAAAAAAAAAAAAAAATATTGGATCAGCCATGTATAATTTTAAAGTTCATTTTTTAAATCACCCACTCCCAAGACATCTTGGTGCACAATTTAAGCTAGCTAATACAAAGGGAAGTTGTGAATAGTCGACTTGAAGTTTCTGTTTTATCGGATACAAAATTTAATTGGATCCATATTTGCTAAGACAAATTGTCTAGCTAAGATATATTAAAATACTATTGAACAAAATGTGCCAGATGTGACATACTTCAGCGGCATTATTTCGTCCGTAATTTTGAATTTCTGAAAGCTAATTGCAGAATCAGTTACCGTAAATTCAAGTCGACAAAAATTGTTATTTGATCAGATGAAAATTACCTCTTTTGTTTCCATATTAGATACGCAATTTTGAAGTTGAAATTTTTTTGTTAATTTTTACATCACCCACTCCAAAACTTCTCTGTACACCATTTCAGCCAAAAAAAACACATGTTTTTGCTCTGTAGAGCATTTATTTTGTAAAAATTATGATGCTTTGTTTAAAAAAGTCTGTAGCCAGATGGTTTTAAGTTCGAGCCCGGTTTCACATGCAAAGTATTTTGTGATTATTTTATACTTTTTGATATTTTTTTATATATACACAGTAAAAAGTTTTAGTTTAATTTTAACACCGAGCCGGTGTGTATATATAACAATCCCTAAAAAGTGTTAAATGTATTCCATTATGGTATACTTATAAAGAGATTGAAAAACAGACAGTGAGAGAGAGTTTCGTTTTTGAGAGCATAAAAATAACACCATTATGTATTACGGTTTATTATTTTTTGGTGTTAAAATAAAACCAAATTGTTTATATTCAATAAGTAACTTGGCATTAATATAATACCCTATGGAATACGTTTTACACCTGACCAAGAATTAGAATAATGCCATTAGGAATATATTGTATTCTTAAATGGGTGTTATTTTCAATACCTAATGGAATATATGGTACACTGAACGGGTGTTAACTTAGGAAGGGCTAAAATTAATACCCTTTTTTATAAAATTTCACTGAAAATAAATTAAACAACTTTAGTTTTATGTTCAGTAATTTTTAATTTATATTTATTGTAATATTTTACCATAACACAAATAAAAGGATGTAAATATTTCAAACTAAAATCACACTTTCAATATAATATAATACTTACAATGCCACCACATTTGCTGTTTTCAACTTTAAAAGCCGGAAACAAACATATAACAGCTTCAGCTACCGCGATCTTGTCTTCTCGGTTTGGGTAATTGCCACTTCGTTTGCGCAAAAAGTTTGTGGCTTCACGTACCAGACATCGTCGTGAACTATCGCTTAATGTTTTTTAATTGCGTATTCACTAAACAACGCACCGAAATCACCATTTCTTAAGTAACACTCTAATTCCTGTAATATTTGTTTGATAATGAAACACTAATGGAATTACACGATTTGTACTAACCTTCTTAAAATTGACCTTGCTTGTTACTTCTGTTGTTTCGTCGAAACAGAACTCTTTAAAAAAACAGCTACAACATCTATACTGCTTAATTATTTCTGGCAGGTCATCAAAATCTATTTGGACACCGTCTCAATCTTTAAACTGCAGTTATCTGCCTTCTAAATGAATTTCCAGCTTATTAATAACTAAAATCCCAAAAAAATGCATTATAAAAGATTTAAATTAATAAGGACTTGCAGTCAATACTCACTTGAAACTATTATTGTATTTGATGTGAATTCCTCACTTACTGGTTCCACAATAGGTACAAAATAAAATTTTCCACCACTTTTCACTTTAATAAACATTGTCAATCTTTTCGTTTCAATGACTGCTTGTTTTAAACCGCGTGGTGTTAAAAAATATAACTTTAACTCCATTAATTGTAACAAAGAGAGAGATTTAATACTTTTTCTGGTGTTATTTTTAAACCAAAACAAGCAGTTTCATGAGAGAGGCACATTTTTACAGCTGTTTTTAATACCTTATTAGGTGTTGTTTTTAAACTTTAAAGAATGAAATTGTTTTAAGAGAGAAATTTAAGTCTTTTTTGGCATTAAAATAAAACCGAAAGTATTAAAACAAAAAAAAAAAAAAAACCAATGCCTGCGTCGGTGTTATTTGTAAACTAACAGGAATTGTTTTTTTTTCTCCTGAAAATATTTAATTACAATTTTGGTGTTATTTCTATTCCAAATAGTCATTAAAAAACTTTTAAATTTCTCTGGGTGTTAAAACAATTCCCACAAGTATTACAATTTATACCACATGGTGTTAGACATAAACTCTTTTGGAATTAATTTAAAATTTAATTCCAAAGTAGTTTAGAATTAACACTGCTAAGTTTTAAAATTAAACCACGACTTTTTACTGTGTAATAGATTGTTTTGTTTCTGGAAAAGCTTTATAAACATCAACATTTGTTTGTTTCCCATTGTTTGCAAGTTTTTTGTCACCAACCCTTATACTAGTCTCAGCAAAACCACACATTACCAAATAATGGGTGAAGTAATGTATCGCCATTGGGATCCAAGCATTACATTACACCTTACTTCACTGCTGAATTTTACAGGCGATGAGCCTTAAAGTAATGGATTGACTAATTACCTTATAGGGGTTAACGTAACTGATTACTTCTGTGGTAACATGGTGGGAAAAAGTATTGCGGCTCTAAATAGTGTTTCATAAAAAAAGTTGATAAAAAAGGATTATTGCAAATATTTTTTTAATTAAATAAATAACGTGTTCACGCTGGAATTCGAATCTTTGGTCTCCGGTTCTTAACAATTAGTTAGGTGAGAACTCTACCAACTGAGCTATCGATACATATAATATTTGATTGCTTAAAACTTAAATGAATTGTTGTGCTTCGTGTTTTCGTTCGTGATATCAAAAATATACACCTTACCCTCATGCTTACAAATATTCACAAAGTAATGTGTCTTTAAATAGATTTTCTAAAAGACATTTTAATAATTACTTTACGTTTATAATTCATGCACTGTATGATGATCGATAAGTCAATAGTATATGTTTTGAAGTAATGGAAAAGGTAATGAGGTATCATTACAATGTAATCCATGAGTGTTTAATTATCGGTAACTCGTTACTTTATATTTTAAAATAATGTTGAATGTAAGGAGTATACATTACAATGTAATGCATTATGTGACCCATTATCGGTAACTCGTTACTTTTTTTTTTGTAAAATAATGATACAGGTCTGGAGTACACATTACAAGGTAATGCATTACTTTATCGCACCCTTTACTAGAGTTTTCCTGGGGTGCTAGCCTAATGTTTTAGCAACCAGCAGTTATCATTTACTTACATGCCATTCAGAAAGTGTCAGTGGTACAAAAATCAAGGTAAGTTGTTTTCAACAAACCTTGAATCTTGGCATGACCGCACAATTATAAATGAACTTAGTTTTAATGTTAACCTGTTGAAGTGCCTTATCAGCAATGGTATATCTTTTTCTGACAGGGAATATACAAAAATTGCTTTACTCAGGTACACAGACTTCAGTTTCGAAAGTGCTTCAATTCGTTTCACCTCCTAAATATAACATTGATAGCGATTCCTATTCTCACCTTCACCATTCACCTCAATTTTCGAATCGCATTATTTTCCGTGTATTAAATTTATGTCCCATTTTGATTTCTGATTTTTCAATATTTGTTTATTGTAAAGACGAATAGAAAAGAAAAAAATTATAATTTTGTATTATTTTAGAGAAAATGAGGTTCGAAAACTGAGGTGAATGGTGAAAGTGAGAATAGGAATCGCTACCATTGTCAATTAATTTTCGTAGCTGTATTTAACCAAACATAACGACATCTCTTTGTAACACAATACTTTTTCTATTAAGTTAAGGCCTTTAGTAATCATTATAAAGTTTAAACTTTTTCTATAAAAGTACTTAAATTGATATACTAATTTAAATTTTTCTAAAATATTTTGTTAAATTTATCCTTAAGGTTTTTCCTGCTGTGCAATTTTTATACGATATTTTATTCCCCAAACTATTGTAGATTTTTCTGCAAAATTTATAATGTTTTATTTTAAATTTTTGCCTCATTTTCATCTTTTTTTTCGTTTCTCTTCTTTAGTGCCACCAAGGATTCATCATATAAGTACCAGCGGTCATTTGCAAGTGAAAAAAGGTTCATCAGTACGTATTGAATGTTCAGCCTCGGGCAATCCAACACCAAATGTTACATGGAGTCGTAAAAATAATATTTTGCCCAATGGTAAGATTTTTTTTTACAAAAAAAAAAAAAAAAAATAAATAACTTAAACATTTTATAAAGAAATATGTTAATAAGAAAAAATAGATTTAACATACAAAAAATAAATTCCTGTATAAGTCATTCCATGTAAAAACGAACGATTTTGTACATGCTGTTTTTAGTTTGCTTTGAAAATTGGCAATTGTAAAAATAATTGACATGTATTTTTGGAAAACACATTTTTAAAAAAGTTTATATGTATATGTATTTTCAAACAAATTTATTTGTGTTAAATAATTAAAAAAAAACATCACAAATTTTCCGACATTTCAAAATATAAATTATATAATTTAAAAACTATCTATGTTGCCAAACTTTTTAGAGACACGTATTTTTTTGCAGCGGTCCAATACGTGAAGTATGAGAGTTAAAAGGTGGGGCCAAAATTAATACATTTTTGTATGGAAACATGTCTGATATTGCCTATATAGTGTTAAAAAGCTCTTCGGAAAACACCACATAAACCATAATTCTTTACCAATACTCCAGTTTTAATATCTCTTAATATGTCTGATATTGCCTATATAGTGTTAAAAAGCTCTTCGGAAAACACCACATAAACCATAATTCTTTACCAATACTCCAGTTTTAATATCTCTTAAAACACATTTTTTTAATAACAAAAATACTTTAAAGTTAACGAAGATGTTCCGTATACCAGTTAACGCGTGTTCAAAAGCTGTTTAATTCGTTACCCCATTTGTCTACTATTTCTTTGAAGCACTTCGAAAAAGCCTAAAAATGGGGTAAGTTTTTGACCCCATATGTGTCCCTTATTTTTTTTTTTTTTTTATCACATATCCAAATTTCGCTAAGATCGGAGAGAACCATTTTTGAAACTCCCCTTGTTAGTACAATTTTATAGCAGCTTCTGGGTCATCTCAAATGTTTTTTCACCACAATATTTTTTTTTTACCACAAAAATTGTTTTTTTAGCACACAATTAATTTTTTGCTTCTAAAATCTTTTTTCACCGCAAAAGTTCCTTTTTCATCTCTAATATTTTTTCTTTTTCATTCGTAACATATACACACGGTGGAGGGTATAAAATAAAAAATTTTATAAAAACAAATTTAATGCATTTACTTGTTTTTTTTTAATAATACGGGTATTCAAGTCATTGCCAACATTGAGAATTTTTACAAATAGTACTAAAAAATACAACTCAAAATATAAAATTAAATGAAAAATGCATCGAAAAGTGAAGCAATGCTGAAGTGCTGAAAATAAAAAAAATTTTTGTCTGATAATCGAGATGTTGAGGCATAAAAAAATATGGATTTTTTGGGAAAACTTATATTGAATTATGTATTTTTCTATGTATCCTTCAGTTTAAATTTACAACAAAAAGTTTTTAGAAGATCCTGCCTGTGTTATTGTGAAATGGATGCGTTATCTTAAAACTTGATTTGATAACGCAGCAAATAGCGATCTAACACAGGTGCTTGCATTCTCGCAATCATAATTAATGAAAAGAGGCGCTAACATCATCAATAGTGCAATTATGAATTTCCTATTTTTTCAAGAGGAAATTTTCTGACATAAATACAATTAATACGAGGGTGGATTAATAAGTTCGTGACTTTTCGAACTTCCCTCGTAGTTATATGAAATGCAACACTGCTGCCATCAACTACCACCTGTTAATAGACTACTGTCCAATTTTGAGCAAGTTCCGTCATTTATTTTGCGTTTGACAGCTGTTTAAAACATACAACCTCGTGGATTTTTTTAAAAATGCAAAAAAGTGAATTTTGAGTGCTCATTAAACATTGTTTTTTGCGAAAAAAACCATTAATCACACTAAGGAAAAGCTTGATAAATACTATGGGGACTATGCCCAATCGATTTCAATGGTAAAAAAGTGGTCCAGACATTCGTTGTGATCGCACAAGTACAACGTTCTGGACGGCCAATTGAGGTCAATACACCCAAAAATGTCGAAAAAATCCACGATATGGTGTTGGCCGATCGAAGAGTAAAAGTGCGTGAGATTTTTGATGCCATAGGCATTTCATATGGCAATGTGGTTTTGATTTTAAATGATCAGTTGGGTTTAAGAAAGCTGCCTGCAAGATGGGTGCCGCGTTTGCTCTCAATTGACTATAAACGTAATCGTTTGACAACTTCAAAGGATTGTTTGGAGTTGTTTAACCGCAATTCGAATGAGTTTTTGAGGCGGTTTGTAACTGTGGATGAAACATGGATCCATTACAACACTTCTGAGACCAAGCAGCAGTCTAAAGAATGGGTTTCTCAGTGTGAACCGGCTCCGAAGAATAATGTGATGGCAACAGTTTTTTGGGATGCACGCGGGATAAGCCACATCGATTACATACAAAAGGGAAAAACAATAAAAGGCGAATGTTATGACAACTTATTGGACCGATTTAACGAGGATTTAACAAAAAACGGCATAATATGGCCAAGAAAAAAGTTCTTTTTCATCAAGATAATGAACAGGTGCACACGTGTGCAGTCTCAATGCCAAAATTCCATGAATTGGGCTACAAATTGGTACCTCATCTCCGGATTTAGCCCCCAGTGACAATTTCCTCTTTCGAAACCTATAGAAATGGCTCGGTGGAAAGAGATTTAGCTCCAACGATGAAATTATGAACCTCGAAAAATCCTATTTTTTGGAAGGGATACAAAAATTGGAGAAACGTTGGACTAAGTGATTGAGCTAAAAGGAAATAGAGCATAATTTGATTTACTTGATCAATCGACCAAAATTGTTCGAGTTATTTCTTACTCGAAATTGGGCATTTTAATTTAATCGAACAATTGTTTGATTGAAATTCATCGAGTAATCGAGTAACGGTTAACCGATTGAATACCCTAATATATAAATTTATAGGTGATATATATATCCCAGAAAAATTTTTTCTTGTTTTTAGAAGCAGGATACAACAAATGCGCTGATGTGAGTGCTTACTATTGCATAATACTGAGAATAAAAAAGAAACAAATAATTTTCGAAAAATTTTAAGTTTTCCTCGATCTTTTTTTATTTTATTCTTTATAGTTTAAACGAGCTTAAGATCATTTATTTATTTATTTATTTGGTTTGATTAATTTTACAAAATTTGAAAGGTCAAAATTTCGTGGCATAAAGTTTGCAGGCGAATATTTAAAAAAATTCTATTCTTAAAAATTTAAAAAAATATATGATAATGATAAAGCATGTCTCCATAATGTCAGTAAGTTTCATGGTGAAGAACGTATCGCAAAGTGTATTAGAAATGTATATGACAGATAAGCGAGAAACAATGATTTAAGGGCTCATCTTATAGTATGATATGTGATTAAATTAAAAAATCAGCTGAAAAAGTTTATATATGCGAAAGTTATCCTAACAAAATCGTTCATTACAGTGATTGTCTACCAAATAATTTCATTTATTTAAAATCATAAAAATATATTAGCACACTTATTGGCGTTTTAAACTAACTTTAATTGCCTTTACTTAACAGATATTTAACGAAAATTTTAAATATTGCTATGAAGGCCAGAAGTGTGGCTGTAATATATGCTAACTGCAAATCTTACCGTACACAGTGGGATATATCCCAAGTTTTTGGCAATAATTCGGTCATTTATTACTTGGTGGTCCAATTGAAATAAAATTATGAAACAGGCATAAGTGGTGTAATATCGAACTTAAGTTTTGATTTTGAACCGAGTAGTGTAAAAAAAAATTTTTTGATTTGTATATATTTTTCCTCCTTGCTTCTTCTAAATTTGCCACATTTTTAAGGCAAATATCAACTTTAACCTACTGTTAAACATTATGCTCAAGGTAGGTAGCGGAATCGGTCTTAAATACTCCAACATATGCCGAAATTATTCGGTAACTTTCCTCCAATCCCCGTCTTATATGTGGACACGGCAGAACAAAATTTAAAAAATCCCATTTTAAGAATTTTTTTGTTATTTTTGGGAATTATGAAATTGCATACAGCAAATCATAAATGTAACATTGTTGACTTAAAAGTATATTTAAGTAGAAAAATCATTGGATAATGTCTATTAATAAATAATTTATTGAATATTGAAAATTTTCATTTTAACCTTCATATTAGGAGGACCCAGTTTTTTGTGCTGCCAAGAGTGA
This sequence comes from Delia radicum, assembly GCA_021234595.1. Taxonomy (NCBI): domain Eukaryota; kingdom Metazoa; phylum Arthropoda; class Insecta; order Diptera; family Anthomyiidae; genus Delia; species Delia radicum. The sequence goes on from CM037851.1 coordinate 209,975,168, forward strand.
TAAATGATACTCTTTTTAAAAATGTCGTAGTGCAGAGGTAATTTCCTTTCTAACGATTAGATTATATTAGATCAGAAGGCACTATGCACCGCGACCAATGTAGGTCTTTTGTGCTGCCTAAAGTTACCTACAGATTCAAGCTACCTATAAAGCCAATTATCCTATTAGGCAAAATGTTCGCGATGTCGGAAGGCGAAATGATGCGATCACCTAGAAGCCTAAGTCTCCTATCACAAAGCCTGGGCCATTCGCAGAGAACATGCTCCGAGGTCTCAGACACCATCTCACAAAACCTACACATATCCGTGTCCGATTGAAACTTCTTGTGCAGATGGTATCTGAGATTGCAGTGTCCAGTTAAGCACGACGCTTGGGTCCTCAAACCACCCCTTTCAAGCGACAAGAGTCGCCTCGACCCCCTACTGGAAAAAGAGATCAATCTTTTAGCCTGGCGCTGAACAGGAGAAAGATTGATCTCAGTAACCAGAGAATTCAGACTCTCTCCATGCCCTGAGCCTTTCCCTATCATACCCCGCAGGTATTCCACAGAATAGTTCAGGACCAATAAAGGGCCTTCGGGCACCGCGGTTGGCAAGACAATCTGCCCTCTCGTTGCCCTCATTCCCCTCATGACCAGGAATCCACCTCAAGGTTAGAGAGTTGCCCCTACCTAACCTATTAAGAGTCTGAATGCATTCCATGACCAACCCGGACGACACCTTATAAGCCATTAAGGCCCTCAGTGCAGCCTGACTGTCAGAAAGAATGCGAGATCTGCGAGTTCCCCTTCGCAGGCATTCCCCTGCACAGACACAGATGGCCCAAATCTCCGCCTGAAAAATGCACGGATATTTTCCCATAGGTAAAGCACGCTGGAAGCCTGGTCCAAAGACGCCCGCACCCGTGTTCCCATTCGACTGCTTAGAGCCATCAGTGAACCACACCTGAGAACCATCTTCCAGTTCCCAGGATTGATTGGTCCACATGTCTCTGTCAAACAATAACACATCAAAATATCTATCAAAGATCCACTCCGGTGACACTCTGTCAGCAACCTTAGAAATCGGGTCATCTATTAGGATTCGCGCGATCCTCATGTGACCCCTTAGGTCGCCCCCCCCTCTAACGATACCAAACACTTGTATGATGATTTAATAACTCCTTAACATGAAATCTTTAAAAGTTATCCATTAAGCAAATATTTCTAATATTTCTTATTATGACTGTTTGTATTCATTTTATCCTGAATTCAGTGATGCAAGATGTGAAAACAAAGACTCATAATAAGAAATATTTTCATAAGAAAGTTTTTAAAGATTTTCCGTTAAGGACTTATAAACATATCATAAACGTGATTGACACCGTTTTAAAGGATATTACCTGGAGACATTTTTAAGAAGAGTCCCAGTTAACACTACTGTTAAAAAAACAAAATTGGGTTATTCTAATTGGAATCCTAATGTAAATTTTCACTACCAGGTTGAAAAAGTTCACATATGATCATATATATTTTTATGTGATCATATATGTTCGATATATGGACAAATGTGGCGATATATGTTTATATATTATTTTGTATGGTCATCCATATTCGTCCATTAGAGCGACTCAAAAAAAAGTGATTTTGTTACCCCTCTGAAAATAAAGCTTGATATGTTTTATGATGATTCCCAACATATTTTGGGTTTAGCGTTGACCATCCGTAAGCTGGACCGTTTTAAAAAAGGTATTTTTTCAGTTTTTCGAATTTTTTGTATTAAAATTTTTAATTTTTCAATTATAATAACCTGGTGATAACCAAAAGATCTGTTTTCAAATCTAGGATGCTGTGAGATATATTTAAGTTTTTAAATATAATTTTTTTAGTTAAAAACATATTAATCTATGGATGACAGGTTTACCATAAATTTATAATATTAGACTTAAAAATAAATTTACGAAAACACTAAAAATAGATTTTTCTCCTGTTCAGCTGAACGAAACAAAGCTTCCGACAAAAAAAAAAAAACAGAAAACAGATCTTTTGCTTATCATCAGATTATTATAATTGCAAAATGAAAAAATTTTATACCCATATTACCTTTATTAAAAAAAGATAAAATATATCGCGATTTTCGCGTTTTATGTGAATAATTACAAAACAAAAAAATAAATCAACATTATTTTAAAACAGATTCAATATGAAAACCCGAAACGAAAATATGTATTTAGTTAAATATTTCAATTAGTAGGTCGCAAGTGGTCAAGTTTTATATACCATTGGATGCTTCTTCAAAACCTCTTTTCGATGATACCAAAGTACAAACAAATTCGAAAAACTGAAAAAAATACCTTTTTTAAAAATGGTCCAGCTCACGGATGGTCAACGCTAGAATCAAAATATTTTGGGAATCATCATAAAACATATCAAGCTTTATTTTCATAGGGGTAACAAAATCACTTTTTTCTCTTCCATACAAGTTGAGTCACTCTAACGTTCATACATAATATAATTTTTTTTTTATTTTTTAGAAAACTTTGTAGTTAAAAAACTGTTTTAATAAAAAAGCATTATTATGGAAAAGACCTAATAGTAATAAAAAAAGTTGTCTCAAATGGCAAAACATGTATATTATATATTTTTGTCAGCGGAAACATGCTGTTTATTATAGCATCAAAACGAAATTTTTGGCAATAATACGATATTTTAAAAAACTTTAAAGTAAGTTTAATACGACATTAAATTAAACATTGTGAACAATTGTGAACATATTTGACAACATTAGTCCTTCATTGGAAGCATTATTCACTGCTTCAAGGAAGGCATTTAGGGAATCACAACAGAACGCCTCTCTAATTGCTTTATTATATTCAAGGCGCTATAGCTTTATTTTGGAAGCATATAAATGTAGTTACTGCTTACCAAAGCGAGGTTTTTTTTTGCTGGGATTATATGTTTTTAAAATAGTCTTATAAAACCGATTGGACACGCCATTTTCATATGTTTCAAAATTTTACCCGTGATTTTTTTACAAGTTTTAACAAATGCGTTATATAAATTAATAAAAACTACACAACTTAATATAAACAAAAATTTGAAATATTTGTCCACATTTGCGAGTATATGGAGTAGCTTATTTTTCCATATATGATTCCTATTGGCACAAAAGTTATTGCATATACTTCCATATTTGTCCATATATGACTCCCTTTTGTTTATATGAAATAACATATACATCCATATATGTTCATATATGAGAAGCTTTTGAAAATATCAAATCGCATATACCTCCATATATGACCATATATGAGTGCCTTTTGCAAATATGAAAACTGCAGCTAATCATTACGTCGCTTATGTCCGTTCCATATATCATTGCAATCCGATTAATAAGTAAGAAATGGCCGAATTGTTTTGAAAAATTTTGTGATATTTTCAAAAATTTTGTGATATTATTTTCTTTTAATATTTAAATAAATTTCCAAAACAATTTTGGCAGAGTTTAATTGAATACTGAAATAATTACGAAATTGAAATAGCAAAATATTTAATTTTTTACACTCAAACATTTTTGAACATGAAAAAAATGTATAAAAATGCACCAAATTTTAAAGTCGTTTGGCAAAAAAAATATATCAATAGTTGAAAAACTATTTTCACGATGTTCAATCAGCACTGCTAAAATATATAATATTATTGGTTAAAGTGAAAGTAAAACATTTTATGTAATACTATTTAACAACACACAAGTTATCATATTTAATTATTTATTTTTACTTGGTGTGACATTTTTCTCAATAAATCAAAAACCAAAACGTTCTCCAAAATTAAACTTACGGACAAAATTTAGAAAGGGTTCATCATTAATATACATTTTATTAAATTTTTAAAAATGCCATTTTATTAAATATTCGCCCGCAAACTTTATTTCATGAAATGTTGACCTTTAAACTTTTGAAAAAACTAATCACGTAACATAACATTTTTAAGGGAATTTTGTCTTCTTTAATTTAAGGCCTCAGTGATTTACTTGAGTTGATTTTATGGACTCTAATATAATTATATCTCATTTCATAAGTTCCCATATATAAAAACATGCAAATAGATCCGAAAAATGTGTCATCTACATGTATCTAATTATACCAAATTAGATATAATATGATACAATTCTGTGATAGATTTTTCCATATCCGGTACCTTAAATCATGTAAATATATCTGATTTTATAAAATTTTAGCCGATAGTAGGTATGCTTTTTGTGACTTCAAAATATTCTGAAAATATTTAAGTTGAATATCAAAATTTGTAGAAATAAACTATTTTCAGGCGCCAAACTTGCGCAAATAAAACATAACGATTTTTTTTAAAAATTCTCAAGAACAAATGCCCATATATTGTATTTCCCTTGCGTTTAACGCTTCACATACGCCAACTCAAACGCTAAGTAAAAAACTTGTTATTTTATAAATCACTACGTCACCGCGTTGTCTCAACACTGAACTAATACGTTATCACTTCAATTGTCAAACCATTGCGTTAATATGGTTTCCTACATACAGGACAGTACTGAACTAAAAAAACAAAAAGTTGAGAAAACCAGGTTTTTTATGATCTGGTAACTCCATCAGCTGTGATTGTGAATAGAAATGTAAATAAAGCTGATGAAAATTTAAAACCAAATTCAAATTTGTGTTTATAGCTTTTTTTCATTTGTTTTATTTAAAATTAACATATTTTTTTAAATTGTGATAATTAAAAAGCAGTTTTTTTGTTTTATTAAAAAATATTCTTCTTCTTCTTCATTTCCGCTTAACTTCCTGTGGAGCATAGGGCCTCAAGAGGTTTCTAAAATACTGTCTTAAGATGAATTGCTCCCTCCCAGACACGTGGAGCTTGCCGCCAAAGCGGGAGGATTTGACAAACGTCTGTGACCTCCTGGGAGATTATTAATTTTTGTTTGCGTTATATTCATGTTTTTGTTGACTTGTTTGCCAGGATTTCTTCGATGCATGTAAGGACAAAGAAGATCTTAGTGGAGCCTGACACTCCATTTTGACTAAGAGCAGGCGTAGGCTTCCTGGAAGCTTATAGGCGCTACCGTTGACTTTTAATGGTTCTTCCGCTACCATCCCTATTGCACTATCCAGCCATAATAGTGCCGTAATCTGCTTGACCCTATTCCCGAATATGTCGGGTTGGCCCCAGAACAGATGAAACGTTGCTCACATTTGCTAATATCATAGCGGGGGCTATAATATCATTGCCCGGTGTCCACCTGCCCCGGAGGGTCGGAGGTTCTGAATCTTCTTAGTTAGTTGCAAGAGCAAGGATTGGTTCTGGACTTTAACAAGTTAAAGACGATCAGTTCCGTTACCTTTTCTGCCTATCTCTGGACACCAAAAAATATTACAAGTGGTTAATTGTTAACTTTATAGAAAATAAACTCAGAAAACTAAAATATATTTTTTTCTATTTGTGGCTATTTAAAAATATGTAAGGTAACGCTTCAAAAAATTGGGTGTTTAATTTGACAGGTCAAGTGATAAAAAAGTAAGCGTTGTGTTTTACACAATGGGCTTTTTCAAACTTTTGAGTTTAAAATAACGTAATAATCAGCTGTTGCAACGCGAGTAGTCACTTTTTTGAACGCGGTGATTTAAGAAATTCAAATAAGGCCAACACAAGGTGAAATGATGCGTAGCGTTTTACAAAATAAGGTCATAAGTATTTCGAAAACATTTAATTAAGTCTTATAAAATGTACAAATTTTTTTTTTTTGAAATTATTTTAAAATGATTTCGTTATACAATTAATTATTATGGTTATATGTGAAGCACTTGGTAAGAAAGTCTTAACTTGCGCATAACTTAATTTGATATTGAACGTTAGCTAAATAAGTATGAGATTATATATAATGCTATATTAAAGAATTAGAATCAGTATGACGTCACATATAATTTAATAAAACTTAGCATGCGACTATATGTAATCATATCTATCACTAGATATATTAGGATTATTATTATATGGCTTATGTAAATATATATGGCGTAAGATTTTGAAACAAATAATAATATCAAGTACCATATAAAAAATATCTCAGTAAAAATTATCAAATGTATTTGTATATAATGATATATGACATAATGTGACACAATTCAAAGTCTAATATGACTTAATCATATTATATATGACTAAATATAACTATTTTTACCCGAGTATATGTTTAATTTGGTAAAGTCATGTTAGTTCGTTTTTTAAAATTTTTAAGGCGCCATATTTCGCGGTTTATGCGGTTTAGTAAGATAACATTTGGTTTCAAACTTAGTTGCATAAAACACAATATTTGTGAAAATTTTAACAAATTTTGAAGGGAGGAGATCCAAAATTCTATATTTTTCAGTTGCTTGTAAATGAAACACGCCATTTGCTTTCTTTTCTTGTTTCTTTTGTGTTATTTAAAAATGAAATAAATCTTTAAAAACTAAATCCCATCGGCCTTCCCCTTTGAAACGTTCAGTATTTATTTTGTAAAAGTGTATGGAGAAGTTGATATATTAATTTTATGTTTAGATGGGGTTGAAGTGGTAAAAAAGACAAATGAATGGTAAAAGTTTAAATACATATAACTCCTTCAAAAATTTTATTTAAATTTTTCCAAAAATGTATGTAATATATTTTTGAAATCCGTCTGCCAAATTTCAAAGCAAACTGAAATCGTGATGTAAAAAATCATTTGGTTTCAAATGGAATGACTCCTATATTAAAATAAAAAAATATAAATTGAATAAGGCCAACATTGTTTAAATAACAAAGAAAAAAATCTGAAACTTAAGGGTCATTTTATTTCAAAACTAAATATTTTCTTTATGTTAATTTTTTTATTATAAATATTATTTTTGTTCTTTTTCTCTATTGTATTGTCATATTTTAGGAGAAGAAAAACTTCATTCGCATATATTGTCAATTGAAAATGTGGATCGTCACAAGGGTGGTGTTTATATATGTACCGCCAATAATGGTGTTGGCCAACCAGCCTCTAGTCAAGTGGTTTTACATGTTTTATGTAAGTATATGTTAATGAGAATACAAAAAAAAAATGTTTAGAATAACAAAAAGTATAAAAAATAAAAAAACAATCGACCCTCTATAAAAATATTATTTTATTAGGGAAAAAAAATATATAAAACTTTATTAGTCTTTTGTTGAGTTTTGTATTTAAATTTAATTTTTATATATTTTTTGTTTTCTTTTTTTCTTCCTGTCTTTTTATTTCATTCTAGATCCTCCTGAAATCAATGTGGAACGTCCTGTGGTATTTTCCGGCGAGGGTCATGAAGCCATGTTAGTGTGTATAGTTCATGGTGAAACACAACCAGAGGTATGTTTTTCTTTTTTATTTCGCAAATTTCCATAATTATCGTTTTGTTGAGGGGAATATACAAATTGTAAAAAATTTAAACCAATGTTAAATTTGTTTTGCAATCAAATGTTTGTGTAACATTTAATGTGAATATTTTAATGATAAGTAATGAAGAATTGGAAGCTAATTTAAAAAAGATTAACACCACATTTTTAAATAATTTTTCACAGGTAATAACGTACACTCACAATGCAACGTCTGTAATTTTAAAAAATTTCTTAGAAATTAAAAAAATATATATAGAAATTTTCTAAAAACTACAATTAATAACACGAAAACTTTTCCTATTAAGAACCCCGATTTCGATCAAATTCCACATATTATAAAGAAGACAATATTTACTATTTAGGGAGGTATTATGACCCTAATTCCTAGATTTTAATGAATTTCAAATATTTAATGGTTCGCTAGTTGGACTGTTACACAGACAGTTCAGGGTTCGATACCCGGTAACGACAACATCAATTAATAAAACTAATATGTATGAGTTGTGTAACCCTCATATGTATCGAAGCGCCTACCTTCGGTGTTTCCATAACAATTAACCCTACCGAAGTAAAATAATAAACCAGGATTATGAATATGTTCGGCAACTCTCCATCAAGTGGCGAGCAACAATTGTTCTAAGACTTATCAGCTCGCGCAGTTACAGTGTTGCCATGTTTGAAGCTGTTCATTTTCGCTACCTTTCACCTCTCAGTACTCCTCTATACCCTTTCCAAAGAAAGCAACACATTAATAAATAGGAAGCATTTCCTGAATGTTGCTTCTCTTAAGGGGTTTACTAACTAGCTTCAGAAATCACTAAAAACGACAATATTTAAGAAATTATACAAAAAAAATGCTTTATTCACAAAAATGTTTGTTGCGTCATAAAAACACAATACTGGATATTATTGTAAAAATAATAATTTAGAATTCCGATTGCCATGGCAACCCTGGTAACCTTATTATTATATACCTTTTAAAAGGCAAAATCGGGTGCAGCCCTGGGTAATCTTCCGAGAAAGAAAACTATTATTTTTTCATACACAAATAATTTTTTTAGTCCCTAACGTAGCCGACTTTTCAAATATTTTATCTGCATTAAAATTAAAAAACACCTAAAACAAAAATGGGTTTTTATTTATCAAAATAATACTACACTGATAGAAAAACCGTCATAACCCTAATGTATTTTGACATCAGTTCTATGACAAATGTCTTCGTTTTTGACCCCATGACACTTGTCATCACGGTGATGTCAGCCTTAACATCACTTAACCAAATTGTCATCAGGGTCGAAAACTTAAGTTGTGTCATCAATGGGATGAGACATCGGCATCACATAAATGACGAATGGGAGTCAATTTAATAAAAAAAATGTCATCATTGCGATGACAGATAATTAGTTTTATCCTTCCCCTGAACGAATATGGTTGTGTATACGCTTGAACAACGCTGGGAAATATTGCGACATTACTTTGAAAATCATGGTAATGTTGCAGAATGTGTGCGAAAATGAATGATGCCGATTTTGCCAAAAAATCATCTTTTCAGATGAAGCTCATTTTGATCTTGGCGGGTATGTAAACAAGCAAAATTGTCGCATTTGGGGCACAGAAAATCCGCAAGCATACATTGAAAAGCCAAAACGAGTCACAGTTTGGTGCTGATTTTGGTCCAGAGGCATAATTGGGCCATAATTGGACCGATCGATGCATGGCCAGCCGAGGCAGCCATTTGAATGAAATTATTTTCCATTATTAACCGGAAGGATTGTGCTTTTAAATAAAAAAAGAAATTTGAGAAAATATTCAGCAGTTTTTTTTATAGCATTTTCAAAAAAAAAAAGTTATTTGGCGGACCCTTTATAATGATTACATGTCATCAATATGAATGTTATATATTGTATAAAGTGCTTCTTGCTTTGACAACGAATGTACATCAATGTGATGTATCTTATGGAAGTTTTAGAAATGCGTCTAAAAACGAAAAATAAGGGATAAAACATTAACATTTTTACTAAAACACACTTTACAAACATTTTAACGTTATTTACTTTTATTCTTTATTCATACTTTTCCTGTTATTAATGCACAAAATGTGGCATCGAATTGATGTCACTGTTGTCATAGCACGGATGACGCGTAAAATATGACAAAATTATATGATAACGTCCATCATTAAATTGATATCACTTATTGCATCATTGATGTCATTTGTAATAACATTGATGTCACAATTCTGATGTTAGGGCATCATCAATAAGAAGATGCATTTTTCTATCAATGTAGGCAAACATTTTAAAACATCTCCACGTTAGGGACTTAGTTTTTTTGTCCTCTACAAAACAAAAAAACCGATTGAAAATCGGTCGAACCGTTAAGGCTGCATAGTGGAACCCGATTTTCAATATCGTGTTTTGAGAAAAAAAAAACATTTAAAGTAAATATTTCTCATGTTAAATTTAGCGCAAGGAGTTTGTTTAAAAAGCTGTAACTTTTTTATTTCTGCGATTTTTCTCCAAAATTTGCATTGCATAAGAAGAAAGTTGAAACAAAAAAATAAAATTTTTTAGAGCAAAAAAAGAGACAAGTATTTTCTTCCCATGAAAAAAGAAATATTTGGAAATTATCGAATCACAGGGTCTGCCAAATAAATTTTTTTTTTTGAACTCCTGAACCAATTGGTCTTTATGCAAAATTCGTCACAATGATGTCTCCGGAATGTTCAATTGTTGAGAACGACGGTGAATTGATGTTGATGGCGCTTCTCGCACACTTTCTGAAACAGCAGCAATATTCTCGGGTGTACGCACTGTTTTTGGCTTTTCACGCTTTGGTTTATCGATGAGGATGCCAGTTTCTTTCACTTTTTTCACAAGATAACGAACATACGGACCATATTCATTCAGCGTAATGATAAAACTAATTATATGTCAAATCAGACATGAGATAAGTGTTACCATTCACAAAATAAGCACTAGTTGAAAAAAAAAGTTAGATGGCGGACCCTTTATATATAATTATATTCAGAAATGATAACATCTAATTGTATCATATAAGACCTAATCTGATGGAATTAGACATTATTTGATACAATTAGATCTAATTTTTTGAAATTAGATATAGTTTGATACAATTGTATCCAAATTTTTTACTCATTCAAATGTATCAAATTATATACATTGTGATATAATTATAGCCAATAATATACAATTTTATACAAATATATGAATTGCATGTGACATATGTAGTCATATATAGAACGTTATGTAATTATATATATTTTTTTTCATATTGCTGTGTATGAAGTTTTAGAGATATAATTTTATATGATTTTATATGAATATATTCAAAATTCCTTACTGAATTTAATTAAAACAAAATTTTATTATAAATAAATATAATATCTTAAATATAAGACAGCTTAATTACTTAAAAACTATATTAAGATGCAGCTTAAATTTATCCTTGGACATGGAAAACTCTATATAAGATTTGCGTTCATGATTCTGTTGCAGACTAAAACTCATTTCAGTTAAATGAATAAACGTACGACTAAGCGTAATATTAAGAAAATACTCAGTGCGATGCAGTGTCACATTAAAAATATCAATAAATCTTAAACTTCTGGGTGGGACATAAAATGGAATAAGAGACAGCAAATCAGGACAGTCAATTACACCATTTACTATATAAAAGACAAGTAACGCCGACTGGTATAATCTACGATATTCTAAAGTCTTCAAACCTAATAATAGGCATTTCCATCCATAAGCAGTAATGAGGTCACAAAGATAAATGACCTTAAAGCGAATTTAATGAATATTGTTTTTACTCTCTCAATGCGATTTTCATGAGTATTGTTCTACGGATTCCAAATAATTGCAGCATACTCTAACTTTGATCTAACAAATGAAGTGTACATTACCCTCAAAGTGTTAGGATCCGAAAAGTATGTTATGTTTTAGTAAAATTCTTATTTTTTAGCAAAGCATACTTCAATTAGCTAAATATTGGCTGGTACTGATTAAAAATAATATGTTTAACATGCTTGAATGTTTTTATCTGAGTTTTATTAGTTACGATTTGTCACAGACTCTATATTTGTAAGGCATAAAAATATATCAAATGTTTGTAGTTTAAGCTATTTTTTTTTTTAAACTAAAATAAATTGAAAGTACGCAATTTTTTTCATAAATTAAGTAACCAGCGATGTTTACTACAGATACAAATTAAAATTCTGGATCTTCTTTTTGTTGTAGATCGTGAAATTTCAGAAATTTAAACTTTAAATACATACGATACATATGGTATCGTAAACATGTAATATACGAAATTAAAAAGCCTAGTTCATAATATTGGAATGTTGCAGAAAAGTAGCGTTATTATATTAAATTTTGTATTTTTTTGCAAATTGTTTATCAAAAAATTTTAATTTACTACACAAGGTTTTTTTGCATATATTTCTTTTACTGTATCTAACTTTGAAATTCTAAAGCCATATTCGTGATCTGCGTCCTAAATTAATTTGGAAATGATAGCTTGCAATGCCGATGCATCAAGTATTTCTGATTTTGTTAAACGGTGTAATTTGTCGAATAAGGATGGTGTTGCCGTTTTTAGAATTATCGTAGCTTTAACCGTTTTTGTTAAAATTCAAAAATAACGGCGAGCATAAAAGAATTTCGCCCACTCTACATTTTTTAAGTTTAATTTAACATAAATAAAAGGAAGAATTTAAAATCCTAAAGATATCACTTAAATGCAAAATGAAAATTATTCAAGTTCGAGGCCATACTCTATATTTCTTTATTAAGATATTGTCCTAACAAATAATCCATAGACTTTTTGTTTTCATATTTATTAATTTACCACTTTCAGGAATATGTTGATATATCTATTTCGGTAATTTTCTAGGTTCCCTTCATCTGAACACGTTTTGAAAGAAGTGACAATCTCATGCAAGACATCAAACATTCATATAAACTAGTTTTCTCACTATATCACTTAAATTTATAAAAGAAGCTTCATATTTCTTAGACAAGTATATTGTATTTTATTTTAAACCATCGCTTTCAGTTATGAATACAATTTCTAAAAATCGTCAAGTTTAAAGTCCATATTTTTGTGTTTTTAATGAATATTTTTTGGTTGTTTATACTGATGTTAAGCTCAAATTTTTTATTCTTTAGTGCTGGAAAATTGTTGACCTGCTCATAAGCATTTAAATATTAGTAATAATAAAACACAATTTCCGTTCTTGCCTTCCATCAAAAGAAAAAAAAACACCAAAAATGTATTTTACATCATTTTGCATTTTATACGGCGATATGTAAAATATATTTAAAAATCCAATTTCTAATTATGCAAAAAAACTTAAACCAATATGTATGATCTGTTGCTTATTTTTTTTTTTTTTTCGTTGTTAATTTTATGTATTTATTTAGCTGTCATTTTAAAATTTCATTAATTATTATGCATATTTGTTTGGCTGAGTGTAATGTTTTCATAATGAAAAATATATAAATTCATAAATTTGTATGACATTTATATGACAGAAAAATCAATAAAACAACAATGCATATTTTGGTTTATACAGACATTACGGAAGTTATTAGTGGTTTAATATTTATATTAAAAAAACAAAAATATTTAATTTGCATTAAAATTATTTGATATAAATTGGAAATAAATTGAAATATCTAATAGAAAGATATGATAAAACATAATGGAAAAATAATTTAAAGATTAAAGTATTGTATGTTTTAAAATTAACAAAAGCTAACGATTTTATATAACAGATGAGTGTTAGTTAATGCGGTACATAACGTTTAAACTTTTTAAATTTATCATTAGGCATGTAGCCTAATGTGGTCCAACACCTCGTATTTGGGCTATATATAAAAAAACAAAAAAACTAAGTGGACTATTCCAAATCCAAATACATCAGCTTATACACGCAATATGATTGAGGCCCCAAAACTATGTTTCATACAGCCATAAATGGTTGTTTCAATTTAGCTATTATTGTATCAATCATATTCCACCAATAATATGGTTGCTTTCATCATGTTCTAGTAAAAATTTGTCTTTTCTTCAGTTATCACATTATTGTATTGTTTACAATCATAATATATTATTTATTATCATATTCCTCCATCTGCCTATAGCAAGATTATAGTTGCGCCAACTATAATATGATCAGTCTGTTTTTAGCGTCTTAGCTCTTTTAATTTCAATCTTGTTTCAGATTTTGTGAAAAGAAGTTTTGAGAAACAGTCACATTAAATAATATTAAACAAAAAGACATTAAAAATAGACAAACAACGTAGTGGTGTTATTTGTAATGGAGCAATTCCATTTAATATCACCGTGAAATTAATCGATGTTTTCCGATTTTGATAAAATTTTTTAAGTGTATGCGGTAGTGAACGCAAGTATTAAAAAACATTTTTTTTTGTTTTTTTTTGGAAAACTCTGGCAACCCTATAGCTTTAAATTGTGGGGTAGGGACTTCACTTAAAAGGTCATATCTTTTGATGTGTCAAAAATATCGACACATTTATTTTTTGCAAAAAAAAACGGCTAGGTTTTGGGGTATAAAAAAAAAATAAAAAAAATTTACTCATTTTTTAAAAATAAAAATTTTTGAAAAAAAACTTTAAAATCAAGTTTTGGAAAAAAATCCATTTTTTAAAAATTTTTAAAATTTTTATACAAATAGCTACACATGTGTTCTAAACACACTGATAATTTCAGAGTTTAAAGCTCCTTAGTGAGATATCAGAAAAACTGTAGAAGTATGTATAAAAACATCGATTAATTTCACGGTGATATTAAATGGAATTGCTCAATGGTGATTTGTTTTGTAGAAGAAGAAATAAGTTTTAGTCTCAACCCGGTCCACCCTGGAAGTCTACGCAAAAGCTTAATTGTCGATCACTCCTTCAATAAAATTATTGTTTAATCTATGGACATAAAAGTGTTACAAGTTAAGTTTAAAGTCATAAAAAGTGCTTTATTTTTTAATTGTTTGTAATTAAAGAAAAAAATATGTTAGAGAAAAAAAAAATTAAAGAAAAATTTAACAAACTGTACGTGCGTTAAAGTCTGTAGTACGAAATAATCATAATACTTCTGCAATAATCATAATATTGTAATAAATGATGACGAAATTCTTGTCCATGATCATAATATGATAACTTGGACTATAATATGATTAAAATGAAGTTATTACGATTGCTGCAAAACATGGTTTGATCATTATAAATTTATTGTGAAATGGTTTTTATGCGTGCTGTAATCACATGCATAGCTTGTATATCTGACATAACATTTCACAAAGCGCAAAGCCAATTTGATTACTTAAATTATTTAAAGCCTAAGTTTATTTAAATGTGTGAATTATAAATAAATAAATATACTGTACTAAAAAACATGCATATTTTTTTAATCCAGCTTCAACATAATGCTGGGAGAATACTGTAGGGCTCACATTATGATAATTCATACAAATTTCCAGAACCACAATATGATAATATTGGGATCTATTTGGAACCAAAATATGATAATCTAATTGTCATATTATGATATAGAAGCAGATAAGAGTATGGTTATCACAACCATAGCAACATGGTTGCCGCAATCATAAATCCAAAAATGCATGATGCTCTTCGAATATGTTTTTCTTTGCATGTAGGGAACATGCACTCTACATTAAAAAACACTCTAAAGGACCTACATTAAAAAACACTCTAAAGTATATAACATTGTTGGAAAAACTACATAAAACTAACAAAAATCAACGAGTGGTATCGAAACACTTAGCGCATATGCATTATCGGTAAGTGTTATTAAAGTCAAGTTTAACAAAAAAAAAATGTTCCGTTTTTCGATATCTCGTTTAGTTTTCGAGATAATATACATTTTATAAAATGTCTTCTTTTTAATGGCTGTTATCTCCGAAACTAAACGAGATAGGGATATACAAATAGTCCGGGAAAGTTCCGGAGGGATTAATTTTTTATAAAACAACCACAGAGTCCCGTAAAGGAGCATATAGACGACATGTATTTGTCATCTGACATGTCAAATTTTCAAGTCACATGTAATTGTGCATGTCTGTCAAAATTGCTGTTTTACATAAGGTTTATAATATTTGGTCGCAAACGTACATGTTTTTTGCTTCTGACACAGTCTCTGTTTTTTTTCTTCAACAGCTGATCAGTGCGAAAATTTTATTAAAATAATTTTTTTTTTAAAGTGATAGTCAAATGGAATCAAAGGATAATGCAATTGCAGTGCAGTGTAATTTCAATTATAACTGCAATGAAATCGAAATTAAAAAAAAAGAAAAGAGGAAAAGAAACCGTTCTCTGTGGAGCCAACAATCAAGTCGATCTGGGTTTCAACATGGCATGCTGCCGCAGCAAAAATTTTTTTTGCGCCGCAAAATAGTTCAGCCATCTTAAATAATTTTTCTTTAAATGCGGACATACCAATTTGGGATATAATTATAAAACTTTTTATAAACATATATATGTACATAATTTTATTAAATGGGAAAATGTATATACATTTATTGGTATTGTAAAATGTTAACTTTAGCCGGCTAATGATTCCGTCAATAGGGGACCGCCGCTGTTTGTTTTCTCACGGCATGGATTTATGACAACTTTTTGTTTCATATTTAAAACAGCTGATGTCAGATGGTTTGTCAGAAGAAAATAGAGCACGCTCTAATTGAAATTTTGTCAGATGACTTTGCGTCTGACTTTTACAGAAGCAAAGTTAAAAAGGTCACACACGACATGTATGCATTTTGCAGTGGGAAATTTGACATGTCAGATGACAAATACATGTCGTGTATATGCTCCTTATTTATTTGTTTACAAATATACTTACATGAAAATACAAATTTAAACACTCTGATAAAAGAAGTTACATGGGTGAAGTTTTCGGAACACATTTTTCGTTTTGCTATATCTCGCTTAGTTTTCGAGATACTAGCCATTTAATAATACGCTTTTTTTTAAATGGCCAGTTTCTCCATAATTAAACGAGATAGCGCAATACGGACAAAATGTTTGGTCCACTGGAGTATTAATACATACTAATAATACAAATTGGCTAGGGCCAGAAAAATCCAGAGGATTTAATTTTTTTCAAAGCGGCCACAGGATAATTTATTTTTTTTTTACTTTTAATATAAATTTAAATACTCCGGTAAAACAAAGTTCGCTCCCTGTTCTATTCAATTTCATTACCTCTAACTACTGTTTCAATTCCAGTCGTTCCTAATTTCATATCGTTCTTTATGTTTAGTTTATAAATTCCACTTATTTTCCGTTCCATTAAATTTTGTTCCCAATATTAAGCACTACAATTCCACTCATTGCTTGCTTTATTCCATATCGCTCGAATTAAAAAAAGAAATTCTTTAAAAAAAAATTATGTATTTTTACCCAGGATTTTTTGTATAGAAATGCTTCTTTTACCAATTCTAATTAGATTTTTTTATGCATTAGTGTGATTTCATTATCATTAATAATGATTTTTCTAATGGAAAATAGTTCATTATTATTAAATGGTAATGAATTGTTTTTAATTTTCAGTAATGAAAAATTCATATGTATAGGGGTAACCATATATAACGCTAACTTTTTTAATTGCGGTAAACAAACAATTTTTTTTTTTGTTGTGAAACATGTTGAATAATTAATAATAATGAATAAGTCCAAAATAGACAGTAATTTGTTATTCACTTTAAATGATTACATAAAATTACACTTTATGTTGCTTTTTTAGAGGACACATTAAAATCAAGAAAAACGTTTGCATTTACGTCGAAACTTTTTTAAAATAGTGGTAGAGGAACTTAAGCTCAATGGCAGTTGACAGTTTCGATATATTCATGCAACAACAAAAAAAAAAACTTAATGTCCACTTTAGGAAACAGCCACAATAGGGAACATTCTCTTATTATTTTAATACATTAAAAAAAGGTCGTAAAAATTTATCAGTGTCAACAGAAAAAATTACCTAAATTTGCGTCGGCAGAAGTTTCAATAAAGTTGAGAATTACTTTCTGCTAAATTTAGATGACCTAAATTTTCGGTAAAAAGGTTATTTAAAGTACAATAATTTCGCAGAAAAGCTGATAAATGGAAATGAAAATAAATTATTTGAAATCAGCACGTGTTATCTGCTAAATGGCAGTTGGTTAAAACTATGTAAAAAATTCAGTTAATATACAAAAATTTAGAAGAAGTTTTGTTTAAAAGAAATGCTGCTGTAATATGAAACATTTTGCCAATTATTTTTTTAATTAGAACAAATTTATTTAAATTTTATTCTTGTATAAATTACACAATTTAAAACACTTTATAAATACATTTAATATCGTTTTTATATTTTATGTTTTTTAAGCCATCCTTGGTTGTATATGCTAGTTTTCTAACATGCAAAATTGTTTAAAAATATTAAAGGGATGAAAAAATAGAAAAAATTATTTGAAATTATTCACTTAAGTATATATATTTTTTACTTTAAAACTTATTTTATCAGTTTAATTATATTTTAAACTGCAAAATTTTTCTTGTTTCGGGATTGGCTTCCTACTATGAAAAGGATACACATTTGCAACACAACAACAGAGTTTATGCTTCTCGATCATTCTTGTCTTTCTGTGTTTGTTTCTAGTTTTCTCTATCAAAGCCATGTTTAATTGTAGGAAACTATTAAACTGATGAGAGAAGAGAAAAATAATATTTTTAATCATATACTATTATTTCTAATTATATTATTTAATATTTATTAATTCAATATTTTAACCGGCAAAACTTTGTCTTGCTTTCTTCTCGGCATTTTTTTTATTTGACTGAAGCACAAATATGTTTTTATCTACAATCGCATATTGCTTGTATGTAAAAAAATTTATACACACTGGAAAAACAACTACCACCTAGTTTATTATACACTCAAAACAGTTTGTAGGTTAAATTAACGGAAAATGTAATTACACAAAAATTATAATTCACTTAAAAGCCGGCCTGCTTACTTTTTATTTAAATCAAATATTTCTTGTTATTTATTTTTAAATATTGTTTAAATAACTAACAAATCGTAAGAACAAAATTACAGTCAATAAAAAATGTAAAAATGTAAATGTTCAAATTTTAACCACAAATCAGTAAAAAAAGAAAAGTTTTAGTCAGCGATTTAAAATTATTTCAAAATGTTTTTTTTTTTCTCTACAAAATGTGGGCATACAATACAACATACACATTTTGTATGTATGGATGTAGTATTTGTGGAAATTTTTTCAATTTCTTGTAATTTGAATTAAAAAAATTTTGTAGATAAACAAACCATTTTGAAAAAAAAAAATAAATGACAATATTCTGCTTTGTGGTTAAATTTTTATGAAACTTTAAATAAATGAAACTAAAAAAATTTGTAAATCGTAGTAAACTATTTTGAACAAATGTATAAAAAAGTTGAAAAAATTATTTATTTGAAAAATAAATGCATGTTCATTTATTTGTAACTCAGCTGAAAACTATTTTATTAAACTACAAACAGTAAACTACATAATATTCTGAGTGTAGACATGCACGCACCCATAACAATAGCTTTATAAAGCATTCGTAATAACTTTATAAAGCATTCATCAATTTTAACGAAAGTGTCCATTTATTGAAGATCATTTTATGCAATTCTATAATAAATTAAAAGAATTTATTAAATTTCACATTTATATACAATTTATGAGCATAATCCAAAAAAAAATCACATTTTAGGCATTTTACTATATATTTCGAAGAGGTTTCGTTTGATGTAGGAGACTCTTGTAAAAATTTTTATGCATTTTTGGCAATACGTGTAGTGGTTGTCATAACTGCTTAACAAAGAGCCAGAAATCTCTTTCTAGTCGAAGTACCATAACTTCATACTATAATTTTAGATACGATTATTTT
The DNA here is from genome assembly GCA_021234595.1 of Delia radicum. Lineage (NCBI taxonomy): Eukaryota > Metazoa > Arthropoda > Insecta > Diptera > Anthomyiidae > Delia > Delia radicum. Next base: position 209,994,536 of record CM037851.1, read on the forward strand.
AGCTAAATACGGAGATTTGTGTTCTATGTACAGAAAACCTGAGGTTTGTTATAAGGACATTATCCAATATCATATAATTAATTATGAACACCTGGTGATGTATTATGGAACAACAACAGATTTAAACGATATCAACAGAAACAATGTTTTTAATTGAGTTGGAACGGCGTTTAACAGATTTTTAAACTAACTTTCTTTGTTATGAGTGTAGCTTAATTTTTAATGAGTTTCGTTAAATCACTGGAAATTTATATACCTTGTAGTATTTATTTCTCAAGTTATTGAAATTATACAGATTAATCCACAAATGAAAAGTATTTCCATTTTTAATTTAGTAAAAGCTGTTAGTAAACAAAAACTAAAGCAAAATACACTCGTATACAGTAAAGACCACTCCTGAACTCCCACCTGACACTCCCAATAATATTAAATTTCAACGGGAAAATTTTATAGTACAAAAAAAAAAAAAACATATTCTCGTCATACAGTCGTTGCGAGTTATACGGGTAGGGTTTTCTGTATATTCATCGAAGTTTATGTATTCATTTCTATATAGGAATAGTTAAGAAGAGTAATTTGCATAGACACTGACTGAAAACATATGTATATTGCCAATATGGTAACAAATCACTATAGGCCAGAATAACAATTTTTAAGGAAATTGTTTTCCCCCCAGCATTAGCAATATTTTTTATATAACAGCAACATTTTGTCCATTTATCAATTTCTGTAGTTTCATTTATTTAAGATTTTGTAAAAATTTAGATTTATTTATGTTGGTTTCAAAAAAATATTCTAAAATTTTCTTTATTTTTTATTTAAATTGTTTGTTTTTGTACCAACAAAATTATTTCATTTCAAACCAAAAGAAGTTAAAGAATTTTGAAAAAGCCTTGATTTAAAAACACAATATTTTTTTGTAGTGTCAGTGTCTACTTTTTACAGATAACAAATTAAGCAAATTGAAATAAAGTTATAAATGTTTTTACCGAAACTATTTATTAAAAAAAAAGTTTAATATGCACCCAGCAAAAACTGTTCTGTTAATGAATGATTCTAATCAATCGATTTTGATTGATGAATTTAACATTGGCTTGTCAAAGGAAGGACTCATTCTTTTAAAGCTTCAAAAGAACTTAATAGGAATATTGTATGTCCAAATAACTTCCAAGAAGTTGTTTAGGCAAAAAAAAAAACTTTCAAAGAATCATATTTGGAATGATTCACTCCTATGCCAAGCCAATGTTAAATTCGTCGATGAAAGTTTTTGGTGGGCATTTTCACAACTTTAAAAACGTTAAGAAATCATAATTTCTTAAAATTGTAAAAGTGAATATACACACAGAAAACAGTTTTGTAGTTGCAACCGAATTTTTTGGCAACCGAATTTTTGTGGTTCCACGTACTATTGCTATTATTAAATTTTAATACTGTTGTAGCAACCAACATTTATTTACAAATTTCGATTTTTTGTTGCAACAATTGAATATTTTGAGTTTATGAGCTATTACATTCTATAAATAGATTCATATGGGTTCAACAAAATTTATTTTATAATAAAAAAAATATTATTGAGCTCGAACCGGCGCACTGTGGTCAATATTTTGAGATAGCGGCCAAAACTCCTTTTGGTTTTTGTTTTTCGATTTTAAAGTTATTAGACTCATATGAAAGTAGACAGTAGTAAACCTCGGGAGCCAAAAAATTAGAACTCTATTTCAACTATTTCACTGAGAACAGGGTGGTCCAAAATGGGCTTTTTCAGAATTTAGTAAATTTATGATATTTTTAGTTAGTTTTTAAAGTTTAAATGATCATAACTTTTTTGTTTTTAAGATTTTTGGACGAAATAACTTAACTTATTTCCTATTACTGGTAAAAAAATTGAAGCTCTACTGTTTTCAGAACAATTTAAATATTTTTTTTAAAAAAGGTCAAATTTCTCGGAAATTTCCTACTTCATAGAGCACAACTCCTGTGAGTCAAGCTGAGTCAAAACACAAATTTACTATTTTGTAGTCCTAACTCTCCCCTACATTCCTATATATACATGTCCATGCATCGGGACTGCACTTTTTGAGCTACAGCAATTTTTCTGACCCAAAATGCACGGTACAAATGCACGTCATATTTTTTGAGAAGTTATTTGTATGTGAAAGTGGCTATTATGCATATATTTTCATGAAATTTTGTACAAGAGTTCTTATTGACCCAAAAAATAATTCTGTTGAAATTAGGAGAAGTTTGCCCATATTTGGACCTAGGCCACATAGAAGGGTGTATCAAAATTTTGACAAAAATGACAATAGAACTCTCAAATTATGTGGTATCTGGCAATTCATTTGGAAAAGGTAAAAAATGATTTTATTGCCATCTAATATTACATAACTTAAATACCTGAAAATTGCAAATAAATTTAAAACCAATGGAAATACCTGGTAAAACCAAGTACCTGTTATATTATTACCAGTACCTGTTAACTCTCAAATTATGTGGTATCTAGCAATTCATTTGGAAAAGGTAAAAAAGATTTTATTGCCATCTAATATTACACAACTTAAATACCTGAAAATTGCAAATAAATTTAAAACCAATGGAAATAACTGGTAAAACCAAGTACCTGTTATATTATGTTTCAAAGAGGTAAAAAAGATCATGTTGAAACTTCGAGCAATAGTATATTAATCCATGCATTTATTTTTTTTCTTCATTATTGTTTAAACAATGGCTAAATTCAGTTATAGTGTTCTATCTGATATATATTTTGAACGGAAAGATGAAAACGACATTATTTTACATATAATGAATAATCCATTCTTCAAAATATGCGACAAACAAGAAATTAAAATTCATAACTTAAAAATAAAAAACTTTTTAAATACTTTAAGAAAACGGTACAATCAATGTTCCAGAAACAAGAAATTGTTTTACTCACGCAACCAAGAATGGCTAAGAAATAAACTTATTTTTAAAAAGCCATCAGTAACTACCACGGAAACTGGAAAAGGTGGTCGACCAGCAAAGCCAATTGATAATTGTAGTGAAAGATCACGAAGACGCAAGCTTAAACATATCAATGAAGAAGTTTCTTGTTGTAGCATCATAAAGGATTCATTTCTGCATCAAATTCAACCATCGAAAACTAAAAAGAGTAAAATTGCTATCATTGAAAAAATAGTGGAAGCAAGCCCCAGACGCACAAAAAGGATTTTAGAAAGTATGCCGACACCAACTGAAGAAAATAAATTTACTCCAGAAGAAGCATTTGCACTATTTTTGGATTTGAAAATGACTAAAAACCAATATACAGAATTGCGGAAGCGAACCAATGAAAAAAATTGTGGAATTTTTCCATCATATCGAGATATAGTTTCTGCCAAAAAAGATTGATTACCTTCACCAACTGCTATTAGTGTAACTTCAAGTTCAGCAGAAATAAAATTGCAGGATCTTCTTGAACACACTGCAGAACGATTATTAAAGACATTTGATGCTGACTATTTAAAGAAGTTTAAAAATTGCAGCATGACTTTAATTTCTAAATGGGGATGTGATGGGTCCTCTGGCCAGAAACAATACAAACAATGTAATGCGGAAAATTCATCAGATGCCAATTTATTCATGATTTCTTTCGTTCCATTACGTTTAACAAAAACTTATATTGGTTCAGAGCTTTCAACTAGTAGAGCTGCAGAGATAGATGTATGGAAGAATGAAATTCCCTCGTCAACAAAATGTTGTAGACCAATAAAGTTTGCTTACAAAAAAGAAACTAAAGATGTCATAACTGAAGAAGTTGGCAAAATAAGAGATGAAATTAAAGAACTTCAGCCAGTGATATTTGAATTTAATGACCAATGCATCGAAGTTAACTTTAAAATGTCACTTACAATGATCGATGGAAAAGTTGCACAAGCTTTAACCGAAACAAAGTCTTCGTCAAGCTGCACCATATGCCAAAAAACATCAAGTCAATTGAGCCAACCACCAACACAAGACGATAGTTTTAATGAAGCATATGAATTTGGAATGTCACCTCTTCATGCTAGAATTCGTTTTATGGAGCATATTCTTAAATTGGGATACGATTTGGAATTTGGCCCGTTAGGCGAAACAGTGAGAAACAACAAAGAAAGTTTGGAAAAAAGAAAGCAAAAAGAAAAAGATATTCAAGAAAAATACCGTGAGATAGGCCTTATAATTGACCAGCCAAAGCAAGGAGAAGGAAATTCTAATGATGGAAACACAGCAAGGAGATTTTTTTCCGATCCAGAAACTGCAGCTTCTATAACTGGAGTAGATTATGATTTAATACGACGATTTCAAATCATATTAGAAGTTATAGCATGTAGCAAAAAGATAGATGCAAAAAAATTTGGTCAGTATGCTAATGAGACAGCAACCCTTTATAACCAAAAATATTCTTGGAGACATATGCCAACCACAGTTCACAAAGTTTTGTTCCATGGGGAACAAATAATTCAGCACAATATGCTTCCAATTGGAGATCTCTCAGAAGAAGCGCAAGAAAAAAGGAACAAAGACTACAGATTCTTTCGCGAGCACAATACAAGAAAAATTTCCAGATATTGTACTAATGAAGATCTTATCAATATTTTGTTGTGCACATCAGACCCATATATGTCCAGTATTCGACAAAAATGGAAATCAACCTCATTAGAGTTAGATGAAGAAGCTAAACAACTACTGCAAAATGAAAATCAAAGCTATTTGGAAGAAATTTTTACTAATATTGTTTAATTAATACTAGTTTAAAGATTATAATTTGTTTCTAATTTTAGTATAAATTTTTATTAATACATTTAAATAAAATATATGTGCACTTTAAATCAATAGTAAAAGTTTACTTAAAATTTTGTCGATGTTGTGTTCTGTATATAATATATCCAAATGGTATTGATATTGTTGGGAATTTCAGTGTTATTTTTCAGTTTAATCCTCACAAGAATTAGCTTTCTTCCAAAAAAAACCAACCTTTGGCCCCTGTGAATATTGAGACTAAATAAATGTCAGGGGCCAAATGTTGGCATTTTCTGATCAAAATTAAGTTTAGGAATAATAAATAAGTATTGGTTGTAAAATACGATTGAAGAAAATAAGAAATTATAAAAAAAATACCTATTTAAAATGTCAAAATATTCAACAAAAAATTAAAATGCATTTTTAACTCCACATTACTTACGTTCCCATCAGTCGATTTTTACGTTTGAACACGCAAATTGAAGCTTAAAGTCCCTCCTATTGAACAAAACAAATTGCGTAAAAAAATACCAATCCGGTCAAAAGTTATAGAGTTTTGACCGCTATCTCGCGAAATTGACCACTGTGCGGCGATCTTTCGTTTGTCAGGCAAGTACTTTGCCTCTAGCCTAAACCAAATTTAAATATAATTTTTTAAATTTAAATTTCTAGTATTTTAAAATTATTTTATTAATAACAAATTCTTATCGTCGAACTGGGCTCGAACCAGCGACCTCCTGCTTGTCAGGTAATTACTTTACCTTTACCCTAAACCTAATTTGAAATTGTATTTTCCAATTTCAACCTTGAATGTTTTTTTTTTGTTTGAAATATAAATATGTATGTCTAAAAATAGATTTGTATGTACAACAGAAATTCGGTTGCTGATCTCAATATATTATTAGAGTTAACAAAACTATAAAAAAATTAATATATTATTTGAAAATTATTTTATTAAAAAAATTCTTGTGCAGCGAAATGGACTCCAACCGGTGATCTTCTGCTTTACCTCCAGCCTAAACCCAATTTGAATTTGTATTTTCAAATTTCTAAATTAAATTTTTTTTTCTTTCAAGTTTAAATATGAATGTCTAAAATTTAATTTGTATGTACAACGGAAATTGGGTTGCTAATCTTAATATTTTAATAGAGTTATCAAAACTATTAAAAAAACTACATTATTTTAAAATTGGTAACGAAAACTAATACTTAGATAGAGTAAAAGCTCCGAAAAGTGGTTGGTTGTTGGTATTGAAGTTATTGTAGAAGTTAAAATTTTTTCAATATTGATAATTAAAACCAATAGTTTGAATGATGTGACTGTGTTTTGGTTAATTTTACATATTTTTTTTTAACAGTATAGTTTAGTTATTCTGATGATGAATTTTAAGTACTTACAATTAAATTATTGAATAATGATTAAATTTTGTTGGTTACAATGTAATTCTAACCAATTTGTTCTCTGTGTGTATAAATGTGTTATAGTAGAGATTGCAAATCGATTATAAGCGTAGTCGAAAGCGTGATTAATCGCATCGTTTAATGATAATCGTTATTGAACAAAAACTGACTTAAAATTATATTTTTAATACCACGTTTTCATTTAGAACTTCTGAACTGCTGCTTTTAATTTTAAAATACTTTTTTTTACAATTAGTGTTGCTATTGATTAAATATTTTTTTATAAAAATATTTTCAAAAAAATAACTAAAATATATGCATTTAGTATTGTGTTTCAAGTTAATTTTTATAAGTGTTTATTTGAACATACGAATCTTTATTTATTAAAATACGGAACTTTATTTATCAAAAATGTTTTAATTTTTGTATTAAAAATACAAAAATTGTTTTTTTCGAACTTCCTATATTTTCATATATTTAATTAGAATATTGTTCTACCTCAAGTCCAAAAATCTAATATGATATTGTCATATTAGATTTTATTTGTTGCTTTTCAAAAATTTTGATTACTTTTATGATAAACAATATAATTGTTTCATTGGCATCACCCAAATCTTCAGTTGTCTGCAATAGAAAATGATAATTGGCTTAACTCAAACCGGAACATTACATACAACAGACAAAATAAACTCGATGAGAATATATTTGTCTGGCTTAGTGTATAAATTGCCTAACCTGGTTACCCTAATTATAAAATCAAACTATTTGAAAAACAACAATCTTACATGTCGATATACTTTGTGTTTCAGTACATGTATGTGTATAACAATTTGTGAAAACTACATATATCCCAACAAGCAATTATATTGTCTATCATGAAAGTAATCAAACTTTTTGAAAAGCAACAAATAAAATCTAATATGACAATATCATATTAAATTTTTGGACTTGAGTTAGAACAATATTTTAACTTTATTTATGTTCAAAATATTTGTTCGTTGATTGTATATCGTTTTTTAAGAGCTGACCGATTTTTTAAAAATGTCAAAGTTGGTATATGACAATTATAAAAAGTATCAAAAACTTTATATTTTGTGGAAATTTAAACTTTGGTTGCCAATATTTCCATTAGAGAGGGCAATTTAAACTAAAAAAATACAACATTTTTTAAGGGGTTTACTAGGTTTATATTTTTTTTTTAATTTTTTGTTTGTTTCATAGTTCAATAGTTAAAAAATTTTTGAGAAAGCATTGCAGAATCAAAAAAGTTACACCTTGTTAAACAAACTAATTGCCCTATATTTTACTTAGCAATAAATGCATATTTTTAAAAACAAGATATTGAAAATTGGGTGCCACTGTGCAGTCTTAACGGGTGGACCAATTTTCAACAGTTTTTTTTTTTTTTTTTGTTTTGTAGAAGACTTAAAAATTAAGTAATTAACGTAGAGACAATTTAAAATTTCGCTTAGTATTTTTTTGAAAAATAAAAAAAAAACGATTTATTTGGGTGTTCTTAATTTTTGAGTTCACCATTTTAATGCAATTCAAAAATTTCAAAATCTGACTACATTTGTGACTAAAGGGTTTATTCGGGTTTTTTTTAATTTTTTTTTATTTTTTTTTTATTTTTTTTTTATTTTTTTTTTTTTACAATCTATTTTAAAAATAATGATATGAAATAAAATGTATTTTAATAACTGTAGTTGATTGCAAAGAATAACAAAACTTAATTGTGATTTTAGTCTTAGCATCCAGTATAGACGTTGCAGCTTTTTATTTAACTGGTCTCTTTTAGCTTTGATATGTTAATGCCAAGTTAGTCTTCCGTAAATATGAATACCAGGATATTTTATACACTTGGTAACAGGGATTTCTGCATCATTTATTTTAACTGTTTTACAATTACTTCTCCTCATATTGAAAGTCATGTGCTTTGACTTGGTAGAATTTACTTTGATATTCCAATTTTTGAACCATAACATTCCTGTATGAAAAAAAATTAAAATTTTTTCTCTGATTTTTCTAAACGATTGCACCCGATTTTGCCGATTTTTTTAAAAGAAGGGTCTATCATGAAATTCTTACAAGGGTTTCCATGTCAGTCAGAATTCTAAATTATAATTTTTAAAATATTATCTAGTTTTGTGTTTTTATATCGCAAAAAAATTTTTTTAATAAACAATTAAAGAGTTTATTGTAAAAACTCAGTAAGCCACATTTACATTTTTTTTTTAGTTTTCGCTGTTTTCTAGACATCTGTTGAATAAATTTTGAATGAAGCCTTGCTTAACCACTTGTTACACGTATATAGAGTATAAAAGTCCTATAATAGCCATATTTCCTAAATTTATTTCCTTTTTACGAGGCGAAAACTAACCAAAAATTCAATGTGGCTTATCAAGTTTTTACAATAAGCCCTTCAATTCATTTATTTTTTTTAATACAATATTGTCGTTTGTATTGATTTCTAAAGCTAGTAAAACCCTTAATGAACCACTGTTCCAGTTTGATTGAAAAACTTCTAGCTGATCTTTGACGGACCTTTTTTTGAAAAAAATCTGATATTAATTCAAAATAAATGCTGAATTTAGTTTTTTGGAAAAGAGATTAATCGTTATCGCGATAAAAGTAAACTTCGATTATTTGCAAACTCTTGTATCATAGGCTCCATGGAATATCTGTATACAACAAATTGATCAAAATTAAAGACCCTTGGTGTTATAACAAAACATTTAACCGATATGTACATTTTACACAGTAAAGGAGAGGGTATAAAAAGCTACAAAAAAAAAACTCATAACTAAGGACCGTTGTAGTATGACAACCACATTACAACGAATTAAATGTATTTCTATGTGGGTATTACACGTTTTTGTAAAAAAAATATAAAAAAGCAAAATATATATATGGAAAGAAAATATTCTATGTGTATAAAAGAATAACGTTAATTAATCACTGACTTATGACTAACACAACATCGCGTAGGCAAAACAGCTGGAGCTGGGAAGTTGAACTTTTTAGGTTCCTCCTCCAGCAGAGACGTCCGTTAAGACACGATTTTTGGAATCTCCTACGAGGATGGGTAGCAAGGGGCAAAGTCTCCCTCTTTGAGGCCTGACCGAACCCCTAAAGCGAGGATCTCGAAATAATATGCTTAGACGATTGGTAAATTATGGTGTAAACGAGCAAAAATCTCCCCCTTAACGGAACATAAAATTTGATAAGTTTGTTTTTCATCCCCTATTTTTGGAGATTCCAGCTGGGAGGTGTGAAAAATTGAAATTTACTGCTGGGGTATATCTTTGTAGTAAGCACACATGAACTTTAAACATTTGTTCACTGTTGTATTGGCTAATTCACTGGAACTTTAGAAAAGACCGGCATAAAATGTTGAGGTTAAGAAGAAGAAACGGTTTTCTCAAAAAATTATAAACACTATTAATTTTTAAATCAGGTTAGACTAGTTTATGCCTTGTTTTAAAGTACAGGCGACATCAGTGATTTTCCATTTAAATTATATTATTATTTGCGTCTTAGTTTATAGATTAATCCTCGAATGTAGAGGTGATTTTTTTAAACCACAATGTGAACTCGGTTTGAAAAGAGAAAAAGTCTCCTGCTTAAGCACACAAAACGTTGCAGCCAGGACATTTTTATTTTGTCTTGGACATTTTCTACGGGGAGAAACTGAAAGAGCTCCCCCTTAATGTCCCGCACAAACGATTTGGACTAGAAGTCTGAAATTTAAAATACGTGTTTCTAAGTTATATTTTAAGTAAATTTTATGAAAAAAACAGCCATTGCCTCTTTAATTACATTTCTAGTTATTTAAACAGTTATTTTAAGTTATTCATACCTACACAAAATTACTCCCGATTAAACTGGGTTTTTGTACATTTTCACGGTTTGTGCAGGACCTTATATTGTCCTTCACTGAGTAAAAACCTAAAATTCAAAATTTGTGTTTTTTTTGTGGAAATACTATAAGGAAATACTTTTTGGATTTATATAAAATCGTGGTATAAATGTTGTTTATAGTAAAGTTCCCGCTTTAAAGACCTATTCGCAGCCTATAACCCATTTTATACCACTCATCGATCTCGTGGGCTATAATGGTTTCTCTATAAGCTTTTTCTGAAGTTTTTGTATACACTCTGGGAACTTCTGCTTTAAAAATTTGCAGTTGTTTGGGTTGTGATACAGTTTCTTTATTTTTAATGTAAATGGTACAAATTTAATTTTTTACTAACCTTGTAGTTCATCCAAAAAAAAAACCACATCATTTGACTGTTTTATGATTTTGCATTAATTTTTTACTGTAGTTTTTTGTTATTTAAAAAAATAAATGTTTGTTTATTTTTTACTAACATATGTGGTTAAGTTTTACTAACATTTTTCGTAACTAAGTTTGATATAATTATCAAAAATAAAAATTATGTTTTTTCGACCTTTAATTGTGCACTGAAAATGCAAATTATTCAAGTTCGAGGCCATACTTTATATTTCTTTATTAGGATATTGTCCTAACAAATAATCTAATTTTTGTTTTCAAATTTATTAATTGACCACTTTCAGGAATGTGTTGATAGATATATTTCGGGAATTTTCTAGGTTTCAATCACCAGAACACGTTTTGAAAGAAGTAACAATCCCATGCAAAACATCAACATTCATATAAACTAGTTTTCTCACTACATGAGAATTAATTAATATATGAATTCGAAGTTAAAGATTATCACCATTGATCAAACATTCCTGAAAGTGGTCAATTAATAAATTTGAAAACAAAAACTCTATAGATTATTTGTTAGGACAATATCCTAATAAAGAAATATAAAGTATGGCCTCGAACTTGAATAATTTTCATTTTAATTTTTAGTAATTTTTTGAACTGTAAAACAAATGAAAAATGTTAGTTAAATTTAATGAAATGTTAGTCGTTCTTTCTTTAAGTGAAATTTCATTTTTTTTGACCACAATGGCTGTCGTCTTTAACTATATAATGCACTTAATGTACTTATTGCGTCCTTGAGCGGTTGTATTTAATTTGAACTAAAATTTTAGCGCTTTGTATGTACATGACGGGTTAACATTTGTTTAATTTCCATTTATTGATGAAACATATATCTATAAAACTGTAATACACAATTTGATATATCAGATTTTGACGATTTTTGAGAATTTTTTGTAAATATTGTTGTTTTTTGAACATTTTTTAAAATTGTTATATGACAACACTGGCGAATAAATTTTAGAAATTTCTCATTTTCATTTTTAATTTCTCAAAAAGTTAATAGAAGAATATTGGTAAACTGTGTTGATCTTTTTCCTTCAAAAATTAAAAATTCGGTTATTCATTTGCCCTTTCTATATTGGTCTTCTAAAGAATTTCGGTGACGTAAAATGAAATATGTAAGGACCTGCCAGTAGATAAAATATGCAGATGAAGGAATTTTTAATTAATAAATAATATTGTACGGTTATTTCTTTAACAAAAAAAAAAAAAAAAAAAAAAGAAACACATGATCTTGAACTTGAATATTCTTGCTCACATCATAATTTATAATAAAAAAAAGGGAAAAAATAAACTTTAGGCATTATTTTTTTAAAACTTAAAATTTAAAAATAAAATGTTTATCTATTTGTTTAAAGAAAACTTATAATTTTTTACATTTAAAAAGTAGTTTTACATTAAGGAGTAGTTTTCAGCATATTAAAGTTTTTACAGGTTCGCAAAGTTACTGATTCGATTTCTTAATTTTGCACACAGAGAAAAAGTGAGCTGTTTACCAACAGAAATTCGGTGACTTTAACTCAAAGTAGTTTATCACGAATTTCAGGTTTCCACAACAAAGTTCGAATTTTAGTTGCAACACCCAAAATATTCAGAAATCTAATTAAAATATCGTTGTAAATACTAACTGAATTTATAAGTTGTTACAATTAAAATACACTTTTCAAGTCGGTTGGCACTTTATTTCTCTGTGTGTACTGCACAACAAATTTGTTATACTAAATTAATGTTTATCCCGATGAAAATAAATTTAAATAAAAAAAAAAAAAAAAAAAAATGCCTGCGTTTGTTACCAACTCAACCTTTATAACACCGGTCGTCTATCTATAATTGACAATTTTTGGAAAAAAGCTCTAGAAAAGAATGTCAAAAATTGTATTTTCAAAGTCATTTTGTGGTATTCCTGGAGCAATAGTTTTTAATATTAGGCATTGCTTTAAAACAACGGCAGTGTAAAATGTGTTAAAGTAGAAATCTGAAACTAAAAATTTAAGAAACAAATATTTGCAAAAGTTTAAACAAATGTATTGAAACAGACAATTTTTTAAAATAAATAATTTAGTTTTCTTCTTATTATCTTCCACAATATAAAACTACCGGTAACGAAGTATCGGGCATTTAAGCTTGTTTTACATAAAGCATGAATCTGTATAGTATAATGTCACTTCTTACTTTTTTGTTAAACAGTTTCAACACTAATTAAAAAGGGATTTAACATGGTGGAGTGCGCATCATGGCAACAAAAAATTAAAAAAAAAACTCAAATGAAAAGATTTTAAGCTCCTCATTATTGCAAAAGTTTTATATATTCTATTTTTCTCACTCACACACAAAGAATTTACTTTTTATACGTTGAATGTTGTTGGGTTGTTAAAAGTAGTTTTTATTTTTAAGTCTTTTTAACTCAAAAATCAAAAACAAAAAAAGGAGCTATGAATGCAAAATGAAGTTGAATTTTTAATTACTTAAACTAATGATGACATTTTAAAACTAAAGAAACATTTCTATGTAAAATTGACAACGCTTTACTAAAGAAAACTTTTAAATTAGTAGAAGCTCAATATTATTTTTAAACGCAAAAATTTTGTTTAAAATTTATGGAATTTTTAATTGTAAAGATTTTTGTTTAAATGTGTTTTGAATATATATTTATAACTACTCAGTAAATTTTTTCTTTCCAAAATTATATGCAATTTTCTGCATTTAAAGGGTTAAATACATAGATGCATTTGAATGTAGTTGCATTTATAGATGCATCGTTTTTAATTTAAATACTCCTTTTTATTTATACAATATTTTACTCAGATATTTACACACATATATGGGCTATTCTCAACAATATTTAAAATTGGGGTTAACAGTTTTTCTTTAAACTTTGTGGCACATTAACAGTAGTTTACGTGTTAAAGAGCCATTATCTAGGAACTTCAAATCCGTTTGCGTGCATTACTTTCTGCAAGGGGAGCAATAGCTATGGCGGTTTCAATTATAAAATTTAAAAAAATTCTCAAAACTACATTTTCTGATTGAATTCGAAAATATTTCGAAATTTACTGACTTATTTTGTGCTTTTCAAAAAATCTTTGTCAAGTTTTGTGGTGTTTCAAAAAATTTTATTTTTGTCTTAAAATAGCGGTTTAATTGATATTTAACAAATATAATTTGTTTTAGAGATTATATTTGTATTTAACATAGTCAGTTCAAGAGGAAATACATTTTCTGTTGCTCTGGTTTTGTGTTAAAGCATTGACAAATCGTACAAATAATGTTAAGTTTGACGAATTTTGCGAAACAGTGCTGGAGCAAAAAGTGTGTAGAAAATAGAGTAAATTTTTCTGTCAAGAAAACTGTTTGCAATACAAAAAGCAGAAATACTTGATACAATTTTTGCACAGTTTTCAAAAAGTCCATATACTTTTTGAAAACTGAGCATTTGCATTTAAATTTGTTTATATGCTCTGCTGATTTTATGATGTAAACTAACAAAACAACTCAATTCATGCAGCAAACTGCCCTATTTAAATCTTAAGAGCGAATGTGCTATGCAAATAACTGCTTTTTTAACAAAATTCAAGCTCACGTCTTACAACTTTTGTGGCAGTCGTATTCTTTATCTGTTAAGGGCACATCAACAATACATACCTCCACTCTGCATAATAACAGCTTCTAAGAAACATTTTTTTATACATTTTTGATTCCCTGAAGCATCGCCACTGCCCGGTAAAAAAATAATAACAATTTGAAAACTGAAAATATTTTGGTTTCAATTTTTGACTACCCTGTATTTATTGGCCCTCCAATAAGGCACGTATTGAATTTATCTCTCAAGTGTTGGGAGATTGTGTAATATCAATATAAATCCAAAAGTTGAAAGCCCCTAACAAAAAATGAAAAGAATAAAAATAGGGCTTGTTGCAAATGATTTTTCAACTTTGCATAACGATAACAATTGGTAATCTCAATTTCCAATTGTTATCGTTAAAGTACCCTGCGGGAAATGAAGGGTAGATTGATCCAAATGTGTAATTCTGTGATATATGATTGGGGGCACGTCACGAAACTGGTGAAACCAAGATTGTGGTGTACCAAAAAGTGTTAATTTGGGTCAATTTAACAATCACGTGACTATAATAATGGTGACAAAACCTTGGCTAACATTGAAAACATTGAAAACTATTTTTCAGAGCCTTATATTCAGACTTCAGGAGTACCACAAGGTAGTATCTTGGGGCCACTTCTTTTTAATTTATTTATTAATGACATTTCGTCGTGTTTTAATAAAACCAAATTTCTTTTATATGCTGATGATTTAAAAGTATTTTATAAAATTTCCACATTTCTTGATGTTTTTGATTTACAAGCGGATTTAAATAATCTTCTTGTATGGTGCAATTTAAATAGGCTTTATTTAAATCTTAGTAAATGCCTCCATATGTCGTTTTTTAGGTCATTAAATCCAATTCATGCTACTTTTTATATTGGTGATTATAATTTGGAATCTGTGGATTCAACTCTTGATCTGGGTGTTGTTTTTGACTCAAAGTTGTCGTTTGGGCTTCATGTGGACTATATTGTTCCAAAAGCTTACTCTATGTTAGCTTTCCTGAAAAGAAATTGTGCTGACTTTTCCGATCCAACTACATTAAAGCTAATTTATTCTGCCTTTGTCAGATCAAAACTGGAGTATGCTGCCATAATATGGGCTCCTCATTGTGGTAATCACATCGCTCGTATTGAAAGGGTGCAAAGGAAATTTGTCAAATTTGCAACCTCGTCGTTTAGGTTTACTGATCCTATACCCTCTTATAGATCTAGAGGTCTACTAATAGGTTTAGAAACCCTTGAATTTCGTAGGTTACTGCAATCTGCTTTATTCGTTTTTGATATTATAAGTGGTGCTATTGATTGTTCTGAGTTGCTTTCCCGTATTAATTTTCATGTTCCACCAAGAAGATTAAGGTTTAATTCTATTTTTGATGTACCACTACATCGTACCAATTATGGGCTTAATAGCATTTTAACCCGTACTTTTATTCAAATGAATGAGATTAATAATAAACAGCTAATTACTTTAAAGCAACAAATTGAGTTTTGGACATCAAAAACTAGCTTTAAACAACAATTATATTCCATTATGATGGATTTAGGTATTTAAATAAATAATGTAAATATTAAGATTATTATAAAATTGTTATATCATAGTCTGTAAGGATTTATGTATCCATAGACTGAATAAATTGAAATTGAAATTGAAGAAACTAGGGTCGTTGCAGTTGAAGTTGCTAGTGGTCATTGAACTAGTTCAAAACCGTTAGCAGTGGATGAAAACATGGCAATTAGTGCCAAAGGATGCAGGCTATTGACTGCTACAAAGCGGACATAACACTGATGAAATTTTATATGTACCGACTTTGTGACAGTAGAAATGAAGACGTAACACTCAGTGACCAGGGTTGCAAGATATTGCGATTTCTCGCTAAAAGTCGCGATATTAAAACTCGTTGGCAAGTTAATATTCTAAATGCCGACTGGCGATTTTTCTAGTGAATGGCGATTTTACCCATAAAATGTCGCTACTATTACCAGAATATGATTTTTTGCACAACTTATTCAAGAACTTGAAACATTTTACAAGAATATAAATTAAAATTTCATAATATCTGCATAATAGTTTCGAAATATCTTGTTTAGATATTTTACAAGATTTTTGGTAACGATTTTTTATTTATAAGTAATTGGCGATTTGCAAGAATTTCTTTGGGTACAAAATTTAAATAATATATTTTGTACTCTGCTTTATAAGTTATACATTAAATTTGTACTGAATTGTTTCTTCTTTTTCTAAAGTTTGTTTTTCGAACATCCGGCCTTTTTGTCTAGTTTATGTACTTTTCCAAATTTAAATTGTTATAATGAATTTAATGTTATAGTTTTTTGTTGGGTATAGACAAACTAAACAAATTTTAAAATTAAGTTTTGTTGTGCCTTTTTGAAGGTTTTTTGAACAGGTGACATGACACACTGTTTTGGATAAGTGCAGTGACTGGTTCCGGATGGGCTATTTCGCAACCCGCACATAATATGACGCATGCTGAATAAAAAGTGACAGGTTAGTTGCTAATTATTTTTCGAAAGCCCGGCGACATGTACCCCTTAGACCAAAGCAGTGGTACGTCTCAAAATTATTTTAGTGAAACTACCCCTGTTACAGAACATATTGCGCTTAATATGTGACTTGTTTTGCTTCAAAAATTGCTCAGTTACGTGATCATTTTTTCCCCACTGGTTCTGTTGCATATCACATAAATTCTAAAATGGTCATACTTTGACACTACCTACTTCTAACTTGTCCCGTAGCATACTCATTTCAGTCGGTACGGTGATAGGTTACCTTGGTCAAGTTATTCGCCACGTCACACAGTGCTCCACAGGTGGCAATTGTCACCTCCTATGACAAGCCCATGTTAAAAGTACCGGTCACTTTCATATAACAGAACCGAAACAATGACAGGTTCATACACACAAAGTTCTAGTCACGTGACCATACCAGTGACTGGTCCATTTCCCGCATGGTAGTTAAAGTGTTATAAATCTGCTATCGAACGTTATTGGAAAATAATTTTAGTTTAAAAAAAATTAAAGATTTTTGACATACGCTCATATATATTTTTTTTTAATACATGAACGTAGGCGTTTTCCGGCAGAATCGTATTTCCGCATGCAATTTGTACATTTGCATTTTTTATTTCTTTCTTGTTTTATTATTGTGCTTAATGTATACAATTTAACGCCTTTCATTAATTCTTTAACAATTTTTTTATACAGAAGATATTTTTTGTTTGTTTCATTGTTGCATTATGAAAATAGGTCAGTTTATTGAAATCAACCATTTCTGTTTTTTATAAATTTAAATTACTGTAAAAGAGATTTTTTTGTGTTGCATTTTATTTATTTATAATTTTATTTTTATTTTTTCGTTGCTTATTTTCAACAACATCCTTTTATTATCCGAACATATAGTTTATTTAAAAAATATTTAAATAGAGTTTTATCTTTGTTATAGCAACAAAAAGGCGTATACATTTTTAATTGACATCAATTCATACATTTTTACGAGGAGGCTCATAAAAATGTGTTTATAAGTACACCTATCTCTCGATTTACTCGTTGGAGATTTTACTTAAACATACCGTATAAATTTAAATTTTAGTTTTTGTTTGGAAATGCATTGGTTAAAGACTTATTTACGCAAAACGATAACATATGTAGCAAACTAGAAATAATTACATTAAATTTATAACGAGCTTTCAACCTCCGCATATTTACAAAAATAAAGCAAATCTAACATATTAGCTAGGTGGATACTAGTATTTCGATCTGGATAAAGATCTCATCAGAACCCGAAGTTTAAGAAAAGCTAGAGCCTCCATCAGCTCCACTATTTGAAGCATTTAATTTTTGACAGTCACTAGGTCTCACCATTGACTGACTCTTTCAAAATCAAAAAGCTTTGTCCTTTGGTGGATATAAGCCAGTGCGCCAAAATTTCACCGAATGCATAGAGTGGAATGTTTAGTATGAAAAAAATGTGTTTTTTTTTTTGGAAAATCCAAATTTATTGTTCAGTTTATTGTGGCACTAGGTCTAAAAGTTATGTTGAGCGAATTTGAGCAAAATAGGATAGCTTTAATCCGTGGCGCCCTGCGACCAAACTTTCAGATTTTAAAAAAATTTTCTTAAATTGCTGTAATAAAAATATGCCTTGCAACACATCAAGACATCGGACTAACGGATTTCGAGATATTGCGATTTTATTTCCACTAAAAATGAAGTATATTTTCTTTATTCTACAAAGTTTTTGAATATAACTTGAATAATTTTCATTTTCATTACATTAGAACTTTCACATAGTATATACAGAGAAAAATGTTGTAATTTTTCAACTGCATTTTTTGAGAACATATGGTACTAATGAATATGGGTTTTCATAACGAAATTGAGGTTAATACTACTGACTTTTAATTGCAGCACCCAACACCGATTCGGTTGGCACTTTTTTCACTGTGAAAAAAGTTACTTGAAACTTACAACAGTTTTTTCATTCATTTTATTTTTTTGCTCATAGGTTTAAACTTTTAGAACCAAACCAATAAAAAATGGAGTCACTAGACTTGAGAGATACATTGACTAAAACAATAATTGTTTTATCGCTGCTGGGTGAAAAGTTGTACGGTGGTTTATAAGTAAAGCCATAATTTTAGGATTTTTAAACTTTCGCAGGGTTTTTGCGTCATTTAATGGAATTGAGTTTTGAAAACACAAAGAAAGAATTATCTCCATAATACTAATGAATTTTTGCATGAAATTGGTTAGCCTATTACGTTAACTGATTTACTTACTAGGAAGGTATATTGTGGTCTGGACTCGCATAATCTTAAGTAGAGAATAACAATTTTAGGAACTCCTTTTTTTTTTAGCTGTTTTTGTAATTTTTAAACTTATTTCTTTACAAAAACGAATTCATTTTTTACAAATTTTTTTTATAAGTAACATGATTTGAGAATATAGTTAGGTAGGTAGAGTAAATGTTCACGGCGGACTAAGTTGATACAGTGCAAAGAAAATTAATTTTGTTCACTGCAAGCGAGATGCTTAAAAAAAGGAATTTTTCAAAAAAAAAAAAAAAAAAACACTTTTTTCAAAAAAAAAGAGTACTTTTTCCAAAAAAAAAGTACTTTTTTCAAAAAAGTACCTTGTTCAAAAATAGTATTTTTCCTTCAACGAGTACTTCTTAAAAAAAAAATCAGTTTTTCAAAAAAATGATTCTTCCAAAAAAAAGAGTGCTTTTCCAAAAAAGTGTCTTCCTCAAAAAGGACATTTCTGCTTTTTCCCAAAAAATATCCTTTTTCCAAATAAAAACGTACCTTTCTTCGAAAAATTACTTTTACCAAAAAGAAAAACACATTCTGAATATCCTACATCTTTTTTTTTTTGTTTATTTATGAAGTCTATGGAAAATATCCTTACAGACTAATATATAACATATATATACATAAAAATTATTTACAAAAAATAAAGTACAATAAATTTTTCAAAGAGTTTTTAATTGATTTAAAATAATGATAAGATTTCTTTTAATTCTACTTACATTTCTGTATAAGTCTATATAAGTGCACATAGTATTAAATTCTTTGCAAATTCTGCAAAAATGTTCAAAATATTCATAATTTTATTGACAACGATGCAATTTTATTGAAAGATATTACTTTGTAGATCGAATTGGAACGTTGAAATGGACTTTTAAAAGAAGAAATACAGAATCCACGTCACCATTCAGCAGATTATGTAGAAAGGATATGTTTAAAACCAATCTTCTGCTTTTAAGAGTAGGTAGTTTTATGAGTGAAATGTGGTTTACATGCGACGGGAAATTACTATCTCTAGTCCAAGCATATTTCCGAAGTAAAAGTAAAAATTGTTTTTGCACAGACTGAATTTCTTTTATGTGTGTTTCATAGTAGGGATCCCATACTACAGATGCGTATTCAAGAATCGGCTTAACCAGGGAAATGTATAGTTGCTTAGCAACGTATGGATCTTCAAATTCGTTTCCGCATCTTTTTACAAATCCAAGCACGACTTTTGCCTTGTTGACTGTGCATTCAAATTTAGTGATTTATTAAATAATACTTCAAGATCATGGAATGTGTTAACTTGTTTAAGTTCATATCCGTATATGTTATATTTATGTTATTTAAATATACGCAGCAAAAGTATTGGACGTGTTTTGTGAAGGCTCCCGTGTGTGGTAGAGAAATTAAGGAAAGTACATATTCTTAATTACCAACCTGTTGGTGAATCACTCGTTTGCATGTCTGTCGTGCTGTGAAGTATACTTTTTTCCAAATTTAAAGCTGTGGTGAGCGGAATTTTATAATTTTGTTAAAATTATTTTGCAATGAAAATAAATAAATCACTGGAAGTTATTGCTTTTACCAACACAAATAAAACAAAAAATAACTAAAGCAGCTGACCCTTTTCTTCAAACATAGAGGTAGCAATTGATCGATAAGTTTAACGAAAGTTATCGGTAAGAGAACAAAAAGGAGTTGCCATACCACATAACAAAAGGACACTGAACAAATTTATAGAGTAGATCTTATAATACCTTTTTTTCAAAATAATTTAACAAAGGTAAATGGTTTAAAAATCACCAAATATTTTTCTTTTCATAAATTATGCAAAATACCCCATCAAACAATTACAAACGCAAAATAATTGAAACTTCACCTGAAAGCCAAGAAGTAATAAAACGTAAAATGGAAGCAAATGATCTTGTACAGTTAATAAAAGACACAATTAATACAAACCTTGATGAAAAGTTTAAAACTCTGTCAACTAAAGCTGATTTGGAGGAAATAAAAACTCAAATTGGTACTGTTAATACGGAAGTAAATGCACTAAAAATAGAAAATCAACAACTAAGAGAGGAATTGGTCAAAGTAAAAAAAGAAAATGAAGATAATAAAAAAGACATTGCTTGGCTTGAAAATCAAGTTAGACCTAACAAACTTTTTATCAAAGGCCTTAAGGCCGCAAAAAGCCCAATAGAAAAGGTGCAACGTATGTTTAAAGAACAGCTTCAAATTAATACCAATATAATTAGTGTTCGGAAAATTTTTGAACGGAATGAAAAGATGGCGGTGATAGTAGAACTGGAATCGGCCAAATCTTTAGATGAGGTATTCAAAAACACTAGAAAACTTTCTGGTTCATCTATTTCTGTCGAGCGGGATATGATTCCAAATAATCAGGAACACAAGAAAGCTTCCTTAATATTAAAGAAAAAAATACAGGAAATAAGCAAAGAGCATAAAGTCATTGTTAGAGAAGATAAGCTGAAAGTTAAAGATCAATGGTTTAAATGGAATAAAGAAAACAAATTAGTTTCTGGTAATATTGATGGTAAAACTGAATTGGTGAAAATCTTTGGGGAACAAATAAATACTCTAAATTTAGATTACAATTATATATGATTCAAATACAAAAAACTAAAGGCTGTCTGTCAAACGAAATCAAACATCTGTAGCTACAAAAGAAAACAAAATGCAACAAAAATAAATGAAAACAATACATTAGATTTAAAAATATTATCGTATAACATAAATGGTCTTGAAAATAAATATATTTACCCGCCTTTGTTTACTTATATCAAAAACTCAGAGATCTTTATATTGCTTGAAACACATGTTGAAGAAGACAAAATAGAAAGAGTTCGAAAATATTTTGCAGGGTTCGATCTTTATTTTGAAGCAGCTAAGAGAAACCATCGGTTTGGGAGAGCAATAGGAGGTTGTGTTTGTGGCATAAGTAAAAAACTTTCAGAATTAGGTATTACTTGTGAAAGGACGATAGACTCAGATGTTATCCTGTTAAAATTTTATGCAAAATCAACTTCTTTTACAATTGTACCTATATATCTGAGGCCGGCCAGCTGGGATTCTGATTTTAAAAATATAAAGGATCTATTCGAAAATAAAAACATTATAAACCCAATCATAATAGGCGATTTAAATGTCAGAATTGGCGAAATTAATCAGGAAATGATCGACATCTACAAAGACACCTTTAGTGCTGGATGTGATTCAAGAAAATCGAAAGACAAAACTGAAAATAGAAAAGGGCGGCAGTTGGTAGAGTTTTGCATAGAAAACAATTTATTAATTTTGAATGGTAGAACCAGAGGTGATAAAGAAGGAGAGTTAACATACATCAGTAATGTAGGAGAATCTGTTAATGATATCTGTGCTTCATCACAGGAATTTTTACAATATATTGATGAATTTACAATCGAAGACAAAGTATGGTCGGACCACTTTCCCATTATGTTAAAACTAAAGATCAAGAGCACAAACGAAATAGTAAGGAAGCTACATTTACTTCCGAAATTACGCTGGAAAAGTTGGGAGAAAGACCAATATCAAATAAAGCTAAATGAATACTTAGAATCTATAACAAACACAGAAACTAGTTTAAATGAACTA
Organism: Delia radicum; assembly: GCA_021234595.1. Taxonomy (NCBI): domain Eukaryota; kingdom Metazoa; phylum Arthropoda; class Insecta; order Diptera; family Anthomyiidae; genus Delia; species Delia radicum. The sequence continues at coordinate 210,017,039 of CM037851.1, forward strand.
TGTGAAGTAATAAAGAAAGCCACATCCACAACACCATTAAATAAAGTGCCGTTCGAACGCAAAAATAGATGGTATAACAACAAATGCAATAATGCAAGACAAAAAAGCTTTGAATTACTACAGCAATATAGAAATACTAAAAGCCCAAATGATAAAGCAAGGTATATTGAAGCACAGAAAAAATATGAAGTCGTTTGTAATGTATGTAAGACTGAGTACTATCAACAACTTACAAATAGTATCAACAGTGTCAATGATAGCAGGCAATGGTGGAAATTGGTAAACGAAATACGGAATAGTCATTATCAAATTGGTTATAACGTCTCAGTGTCTACTTTTAAACAGTACTTTGAAAATTTACTAAACCCCGTACAAACAAAAGTACATATATACTATGCACCAATATTTAAAGAAGATATTTTGCTAGATAGTCCTATAACTATGAACGAAATTAAAGCCATTCTGAATTCCTTATGAATTTTTTATAAATGCCACAGATGAATTCTACACAAAAATGCTATCAGTATACAATAATGCGTTCAACAGTAACCAGGTTGACAGCTCTTTTACAAAAACTATTGTTTTTCCTATCTATAAAAAGGGAGATCCAAGTCAACCTGCAAACTATAGAGGTATCTCATTTATGAACTGTGCTGTTAAGATAATGATGGGCATTTTAAATGAAAGATTGTTAAATTGGGTAGAACATAATCAAGTACTTAATGAGTATCAAGCAGGTTTTCGCAGAAATTATTCCACGGTTGACAATATTTATAATTTATCAGCTATTGTGAGCATAAAGTTAGCAGAAAAAAAGAAAGTTTATGCTTTTTTTGTGGACTTCAAAGCTTCGTTTGATAGTGTCTCAAGACAAGCTCTGATTTATAAGCTCTTTAAAATGGGAGTATCGTACAAATTTGTCCAGTTCATAGAAAGAATATATACTAATACACAATCTGCCGTGTGGACGGGTGAAGATTTTTCAGAATATTTTCAAACAAAATCAGGGGTTAAACAAGGGTGTTTACTGTCACCATTACTTTTTGCCCTGTACATTAATGATTTACATGATTGTTTGAAAGGTGGACTTATGGTGGAAAATATGAATATTCGACTTTTACTCTATGTTGACGACATAGTCATATTATCGGATGATATAACGGTAATGCAAAAAATGATACAAAACCTTGAAAATTACTGCAACATGTGGAATCTGGAAGTTAATTTAAACAAATCCGAAATTTTGGTATTCAGAAATGGTGGTCGACTAAGTCAACAAGAAAAATGGGTTTTTAAAGGAGATGAGGTAAAAATATCCTCTGAATTCAACTACCTGGGAGTTATCTTCACACCAAAACTTAAGTTTAACAAACATGTGGAAAAAAGAAACAATCAGGCAAAAAGTGCAATAAACTCAACATGGCAAAGTTTGTTAGGAAAACAAGATATAAACCTAAGAATGAAGTGGAAAGTTTATCTTGCAGTGTGCAGGGCAATTCAAGCCTATGCAGCTCAGGTGTGTGGCTTTAGACATTTTGAAGACGTTAATAAACTGCAACGATATTTCATGAAAAAAATATTACATTTACCTAGCTTCACCCCAAACTACATTCTTATGTTAGAAACCGCTGCTGAAGACAGTCATCTATATACTTTGGGACTTCATCTTAAATATTTAAGTAGGATAATGTATAATTATACACAGAATAGATTACCTCACCAATTATCCTTAATTTTATTGCGTCGTAACGTTTTTTGGGTAAACGAATTAAAATCAAAAGCTACTTCCTTAAACATACAATGGCCAGAAACAAACCCCACGGAACAACAATGGAATTGCTTTAGTACGGAATTACTAAGTAACTTGAAAATGAATATTTTTAATGACAGATTGGAGAGTAAATCAAAAACCACCACAAGAATTTACAAACATCTAGATTATGAAATAGGAATACATTACTTTAATGATGACTTAAAAACTAATCAAATCTCATGGATATTTAAAGCACGCAGTGGGTTAATTGCACTAAATTATAACAGATTTGGCGCAGCAAACGAAGACAAGTTTTGTAAATTGTGCAATTTACAGGAACATGAAACATTCCAACATTTTTTTGGTATTTGTCCTGTGCTAAAAGAATTTAGATATGCTATTTTTCGGAAATATTACCTAGCGGAAAAAGATATGATACATATATTAAATGGCCAAACTGAAGAATACTGGGTGAATTTAGTAAAATATTTGAAATGTGCGTTAGTTTATAGAAATTTTTTAATAACAGAATTTAACTAAATTTGTCATAATTTTAAAAATTTTAATAATCAAATTTTATTTTTGAATTAAATGCCGATAGTTGTTTGTGATCGTTCGACAGACGTTTTTATGAAAAACATGTCGTTAATCTCTTTAATATTTTTCTTTTTATATATTTATACTATTATTAATAACATGTTAATTAATACCTAAGAAACTTTTATAATAAAGAAAATTCTAATTCTAATTCTAATGTTATATTTTTTTAAAATATGAACAATTCCACTGAAAGTCATATTTTTGCAGTTTTTTAAATGCAGCTGCATGTTGTTTAAATTGCAGCAATGAAAGAAATTGTCCAAGTCCATTTGGAGAAACTGGCTATGAAGAATTTGAATTTTAGAATTTGTATAATGTTTATTATAGCTAATAAACAATTTTACATCATCTGCATACATTAAAATTTTGGAGTGATTGATGCATAACAGGAATAGCACAGGCCCAAGAGTGCTACCTTGAGGAACGACGGACTGAACAGAAAAAAAATTTAGATTTTATATTTTCTTAAAGAGAGTGCACTGTATTCTGTTTTTCAAATATGTTTCAATCCAGTTAACAAAATACGTAGAAAATCACACTTTTTTTTTATTTGAAAAGAAGTATGTCATGATTTACCTTATCGAATGCTTTGCTAAAATCAGTATAGATTGTATCAGTCTGCATGCCATTTAAAAATTAATTATTTATTGATGATGTTAGCTCTAATAAATTATTAATTGCTGAACGACCCTTCGGAAAACCTTGTTGCGATGATGACAATATTGAAGTAACTTAATGAGAAACAATTATAACTTGATGATAACAATAATAATCTTCTCAAAAAGTTTTGGAATACCATTAAGTTGAGCAATACCTCTGTAATTGAATATGTTAGATTTATTGACGGATTTAAACAGTGGTTTGATGATTTCCAATATGAGGGAAAGTATCCATTAAGAAGTGACAAATTAAATAAAAGTATTTAAGGTGTGCAAAGAGTATCAATAGAATTCTTTAAGACACAACCAGGAACATCATCAGGACAAACAGAATTTGAGTATTTAAGCTGCATAACAACTTTTCCAACACTTATTGGAGATGTTTCTGTGATATTGAAGGGGTAATTTGCTATTGTTGTTGAAGAACTTGATGAATATGTTGATGCAAAAAAGTCAGCAAACAAATTGCAGATTTCATTAACCTCTGAAGATTCAATGTCACCAAACTTCATTAAATAGGGAAATCCAGATGTACGGCGTTTGGAGTTATTAAATTGATTGAATGATTTTAGATCACGTTTCATCTACTCTAATTTACTTTTTATTATCACTCATGTATCTTAAAAGCCCGAGACATCGTTGCAGGTAGTTTTCAATATCGCAATACGTTTAGAAGAAAACGTATTTCCTGTTTTAATAGATTTGATTAGCCATTTTGTTGTTTTAAATTTAAAACATAAAGGGTTTGGGTGTTCTTTAAAACCTTATTTATGGCAAGTTCATTATTAATAATATATATTTTCAATAAAATTTTTATTTATAGCCTAAGGGGTTTGGTTAAGGCTCTAACCAAATTCGTTTTGCCCCTCCATCTGCATGCCAAATTTCAAGTTCTTAGACCCTGCGGTTTAAGCCGGTCGCTTAAGGAACACTTTTCCTCCTTTTATACACATTTTTACCACATTTTAATTAGAAAGAACACATATTTTAATTGTCAGATTTTAAGCCAAATATTATTGTGCAGAATATTTAAAGGGAGGTTTTCAATTTTTGTCAACCACCTTTATGAATTTCCCAAAATTTTGTTTTAGAGAATGTCTGTGCCGGTGGAGGAACTTTCATATCAAAATTTAAGTTCCTAGCTCCAACGGTTTGCCGTTTTTACCGTTTTTATTTTGCTCCTCCCCGTATAAATTTCAAAAACTCCCATCTTTATGGATAACTACACCAGAGGATGAACCTATACGCAGAGAAAATTTTAGGTATTTGCCATCTGAAATTCCGTTATCACAACGCCAATTCGGTTTTATGAATTTCAGTCGGCTAGCACAACTTAACAACAAAGTTCGATTTCACAACAAAGTTCGGTTAATTCAATTTAATTTTAGTTGCAACACCCATAATATTCAGAAATATAAAGTAAATATCGTTGTGCTAACTGAATTTATAAGTCGTTACCATTAACATCCATTTCTCAATTCGGTTGGCACTTTATTCCTCTGTGTGTGGTTTAGACTGGGTGATTAAGGGGACACTTTTTTCTTTGTACCAAAATTTGTATGAAGTTTTTATTAGAAATTTCAGATTTCTACTCGGAGTTCTCTAATCAGGATGTTAAGGGGAAGACTTTAAATCATTTTTGTGTCACCCTCTAACCATTTCCAAAATTCATTGCAAATTTTAAATTCCAAGCTCCAGCTGTTTAGGCTGGGTTTTAAGGAGACACTTATTCCCTTTTGAATCCTATTTTTACTATATTTTTATTTCGAATTTCAAAAATAACATCTTCAGTTAGGTACTAACTATTTTATTATACAGATTCGCAGAAATCTTTTACTCAACGAAGCCGACTTCGGACATGCCACAGAGTAATAAACCCCAAAGTCTGGCTGTAGGCCGGCTACGAAGAAAAACTTTAATCTTTATACAATGTTTTTTTGAAAAAGTAGACATATTCTGCATGGTCATTGACTTTTAACTGATGATTATTAGCACAATCATGTTAGTCGCTGCCATGTTTGCCATTTTTATTTGGGAGTTATGACAGAAAAATGTTTAGCCATAATCCCCAAATCGGAAATGGTGATAATGCCAACCAGGCCAGAATATGCAGAGACCAACTCTACTACATTGTGTTTTATTTTCATCAATAGATTAACTTCTGATCCAAATTAAAGCACATTTTTACCTTTAAGGCAACATAAAGTCTTGCCCACAATGTAGCGGGCTTGCCCTCTAGTAAAGTATAAAGTTCAATATAGCTACACTCACAAGAACTTTTCCATAAAAGTTCAACAGTTAATTAAAAATGTTATCGGTACAGTTGTTTCAATGGAATATACAGTTAAATTACCAAAAAAATATATTTTTTAACTTTCTGTCTGTTATTCAATAAACAAAATAAACAAATAAACAGACTTTCGGTAATAGTTAAAATATTCAGTTAAAATTTCCTATTTAAAACAAAAAGTTGTTATATTATATTGAGTATTGAAAGAAATAAAATAACAAATATGCAGGTGCTTGTGCAAATTTAAATGTAACTGACACTAATAGAAAACATATGATTTTCTATTGTTGATTTACTTGAATAAACGTCACTACATTGCTAGGTCTGTCAAAAAAACAGAGTAGTATTTGGAAGATGACGAAGCCAATTGTGACAATATTTTGTTGTTGTTTTTGTTTTTTCTTTGATATTTTAAATTTTGAATCTCGCTCCTAGACGAGGACAAGAAATTCTCATTGAGTTTGTGATTTAACATAACAAATTTCTCTAGAAATTATAATAACAAAGTCCCCTGAAGATTTCCTTGGGCAGGAATGAAATCCGGATAGGGACACGCCTACATCAGATTGTTTCACAATTTGTTAAATAAGCACATTTAATTACTATAAAAACAATCTATTGTTTTTATGAATTTTGTCAATTAATTTTTCAACAGTTGAAAATAAACTAAAAAACGAAAAGTAAGTAGTGTTCTTTTTAACTGATTTTCAGTTAATTAAATGTGTATAGTCTGTAGTCTCTATAGAAAAAATATTATGAATGCACTATTGTAATCCAAATACTTAAGCTGGTCGGATGTGTGGTGAACAAAACTTCAAAAAATGGCTAAAGACCCAAATTTTCGCTTTTTTAATCGCTGTTTTTTCACAACTGTGACGTGATGGAAAAAATTTGTAAAACAGATTTGGAATCAGCCAGACAAAATCTATTAAAAATATAAATCGCGGTTCAAACCATATGGACAATTTATGATTTTTTAACTTTGTATATATTTTTTTTTTAACTTAATTGATATCGTTTTCCAACGATTTTTAAATACGGCTGCTCTTGTAGGTACTAACAAATATATTTAAGATTGCAAAAATAAATCTACCACGTAGGGTGTAAAAGACTCACAGCAAAATATATTAATTTTGTTTGTATTTATTTCATTATGGCAATAAAATAAATGAAATTAATTATGAACATATCAATTATTTTAATTTGTTATTTTTTTCGGTTTGATTAAGTTTACACTTTGGCTTCATTAATAACGCCATCACCGTCATCATTAATGTTGTAAATATCCAGACAAAGTGCAAATAATTTTATTGAAAATATTGTTAACAAACAAGCAAGCAAAAACATGCATACCTAAGTATCATTAACTGTACTCCAATGCAAATCGAATATCATAATCTATAAGAGTGTGTTGGTTATACTTAATATCGTATAAGTGTAGCACTTAATTTCAAAGGACTATAAGTTTAGGATGTTACTTAATGATACTTAGGTAATATTATAACATAATAGTATTACTTACAAGGAAAAACCGCTGATGGGTTCCATCCGATTGTCATAAAATATAGATACAGTGAACTCTCGAAAACCTGTACTAATATTTACCAAGGGTGTTTACGTTTTCAAATTTATTCACGTCTACAGTTGCCAAAATTGTTAAATAAAAAATAACAATTTAACCATAGAAATAAACTTTAGAAATCATACCTCTAAACAGTATTTTTTCATCCACTTTTTATAAAAAATTATTTTTTTTATTATTATTTTTTCGAAACTATTGGTCTTCCAATATCAATAATATTTTATACATTAACTCTCAAAAGCAATTAATTTTATTGACGTTTGTCTTTCTGCAAATAAACAAATAATAAAGGGTGGAATTTTGTCGCATCATAAAATATTTAAATAGGTTTTGTTTCATACTAAGTTTACCTGCAATTACTAAATTTTTATGAAGTATTTCACATACACAAATGGAAAAAATTGTTGCGTCAAAATATAAAGACAGTCTAAAGTATACAATTTATAGATTTGTTTCATAAAATGTTTTCTAATTAAAAAATATATAACATTTATGCACAAAAATATTTTGAGGGCGTCTAACATAAAAACTAAAAGTTTTTGTTAAAACCCGATTTGTTGTTATAAAGGGTCCGCCAAATAACTTTTTTTTTTTGAACTCCTGAACCAAATGGACTTTGTATGGCGTCATACCAAGGTCTTTAAGCAAAATTCGTCTCAATGATGTCTCCGAAATGTTCAATTGTTGAGAACGACGGTGAATTCATGTCGGTGGCGCTTCACGCACACTTTCTGCCACAGCAGTAATATTCTCGGGTGTACGCACTCTTTTTGGCTTTTCACGCTTTGGTTTATCGATTAGGATGCCAGTTTCTTTCACTTTTTTCACAAGATAACGAACATACGGACCATATTCGTTCAGCGGAAGGATATAACTAATCATCTGTCAAATCAGACATGAGCTAAGTGTTACCATTCACGAAATAAGCACTAGTTGAAAAAAAAAACGTTAGTTGGCGGACCCTTTATATTAAAAATAGAAAAGAAGAAAGTGGCCTATAAATTGATAAATGAAAATAAAAAAAAAAAAAAATTTGTTTAAAACAACATCTTTTCACGGATCTTTTTACAGTACACTGTAATATATCACTATTCATGCATGATACTTTCAAAGTTGCAAATTCTTATATTCTTAAAAAGTTAAAAATGTGAATAAAAACGTCAGCAATTTAATTTTCGGGATAAACAAATTTTAAGTCTATAGAGGCTTAATAAAGCGTATTAAATTCGGAAGACCCCATAATTTAAATCAAAATCGCTCTTGGATTGTAATTTTACACAAATAAAATCTCATTCACCTAAAAAAATTGGTAATAAGACATAGCATTAACATGCATATCGATCACTTCATATATTTGGACTATTATTATATGGCTTATGTAGTTATATATAGAGTAAGATTTTAAGACATATAATAATATCCGGTACCATATAAAAAAATATTTTAACAAAAATTATCAGATTTATTTGTATATATTTATTGTATATATGACTCAATTCAAAGTCTGATATGAGTTAAGCATATTATATATGACTAGATATAACTATTTTTACCCGCGTAATTTAATTTTTCTAAGTAAATGATATATAAATTAATATATAATCACATATAAATTCACTTAATAAAATGTTTATCATATATGAAACAATATTTGACATATAATTCAATACATGATATCGTGCATTCACATATATGAGGTTTTTTTTTTAAATTTATAACGAGCTTCTTACCTCCGTATATTTACAAGTTTACAAGAGTGGAATAAAATTGATGATTAATAGGGTGGGGTGAAATAACGCCTTACGAAATAAGGCCTTTAAGGCTTTATTTCACTTCCAATTGAGAAATAAGGCCTTTATTGCGAAAAGGGCTTTATTGCACTTTGAAAGTGACATAAGGCCTTTATTGAAATTTAGCCAATGGTGCAATAAAGCCTTTATTTTGTATTTTTTGATTCTTTTGTTACACTGTTCAGTTTTTCTGCGTGGCGGCCTGCGGCCGATCTCAGGGGTTTTCTCCTCCATAGGACGCGGCAGGTGGCTTCGCTGAATACAGTTTTTCTGCGCGCGTCTCATTATCTTCCCTAGTGTGATGCGCGCAGGGAAACTTTATTCAGCGAAGCCACCTGCCGCGTCCCATGGAGGAGAAAACCCCTAAGAGCGGCCGCAGGCCGCCACGCAGAAAAACTTTATAAAGCAAAGATTTTCAATTTTGTTGCAGTTAAATTTTTTGTTGAATTATTAATGTTCTATTAATTTTTGCTTATCATCATATTTGCAAAAATGTGTAATGATTAAAGTGATTTTTTTTTCATTTTGGTGGGATTTATTTCGTTTCCAGAAGTGGGATTAATTATTAATGTTCTATTAATTGTTGTTAATATGAAATTTTTTTATAATTGTTCAATAAAATTTAAGAAGAATAAGAATAAGAAATTTTATTGCTTCATTTAAAAAAAAATTTAAGTGAAATAAGACCTTTACGGCTTTATTTCACTTTCAAAGTGCAATAAAACCTTTTTGGAAATAAAGGCCTTATTACACTTTCCATTGAGAAATAAAGCCTTTAAGGCCGTATTTCGTAAGGCGTTATTGCACCCCATCGATTAATAGGTTTTTTGTTAAAGTTCTGCCTATTATGGAGGCTCTAGCTTTTCTAAAACTTCGGGTTCTGATGAGATCTTTAGCCAGATCGAAATACTAGTATCAACCTAGCTAATATGTTGGATTTGCTTTATTTTTGTAAATATACGGATTTTGAGAACTCGTTATAAATTTAAAATAACATAAAAATAATCTCGATGTATATAAAAACAAAAAACTAATAAAACTGTAAAAAATATTACTTGAGCCAGAGTAAAAACTAAATTTTTTTTATACAAACAGAACATTTTTGATCTTCAAAGTTTAGTAACGTTATGATGCTTGTTAGGAAAAGACCCTAACCACGTGTTGGATTACTAAGAAGACAATAATGCAGCAAAATTGATGATTAATAGGTTTTTTGTTAATGGTCTACCTATTATGGAGGCTCTAGCTTTTCTAAAACTTCGGGTTCTGATGAGATCTTTAGCCAGATCGAAATACTACTATCAACCTAGCTAACATGTTTGATTTTCATTATTTTTGTAAATATACGGAGGTTGAAAAATCGTTATATATATGAGCTTTTTGTTTGCATGCATGAACCCATATATGCTTCCATAAATATATGGCTCATATATGAAACAATATATGCACATACATGGAAACATGCATGTTCATATATTAGCAAATATTATATTATTTTCAACTGGATTGTCAAATTCATAACTAATTTTTCAAAAAATGCAACCTTTATGGAATAAATTTCTTATAAATAACTCTCACCCTTATATGCATATAAGCAAATGAACTGGCATTCATTAAGTATATAACAGTGAATGAACACATTAGATGTATGAATGTTTTGATTGAAGGAATGATATTTGAATTCGTACTACCTTAACATATTATAAATCCTCTAGACATAAATTGAGGGGGTTACATATGATGAGTACCACAACGTAAATACGTGACACATCCGTAATAAATTTGAATATTTCAATATAATTGCTTGAGAATTGAATACCAATGTAGATTGCATGCACTTGTATTTGATTTTAAGTGTATTGAATGTTTTCGAACAAATCAATTAATTATAATATTTAAATTATCGTATAATAATAATAATAAACAATTCAATTTATATCAATCAATTTTAACATAGCACTCTATCAAAGTCAACTTGTCTAAATATAAAATCTGCTTATCTTTTTGATACAAAAAAAAATAATATTTAATGATGTTGATGTTAATAATATTATGCAAAATAATTGCATGTTTATAAAATATCTCAATTTATTATAAAATACATTAAATAATTTTAGCTAAAAACCAATTTTTTAATTTCAATTAAAAACATATGAGGCTTTCCAAGCCATATTTTATAAAAATTTCTCAAAAAACAAAGCGAAGTAACAAGCTGAAACTTTCTAAATTGGTAGAAACATACACACAGAAAACAGTTTTGTAGCTGCAATTGAATTTTTGTGGTTCCACGTACTATCATTATTATTAAATTTTAATAATATTGTAACAACCGATATTTATTTAAAAATTTTAAATTTTTGTTGTAACAATTGAATATTTTATGTTTATAGACTATAATATTCTATAAATAGATAGACATGCATTCAACAAAATTTTTTTTATTAATAAAAAACTGTTATGCCTCGAACTGGGCTCGAACCTGCGATCTTCCGTTTGTCAGGCTAGCAGTTTACCTCTACCCTAAATCCAATATAAATATGTTTTTTTTTTTTTAATTTCAACCTTGAATATTTTCTAGCTTAAAATTTAAATATTTGCCTAAAATTAGATTTGTATGGACAACAGAAATTCGGTTGCTAACCACAATATTTTATTAGAGTGACCAAAACAATAAAAACAATTTATATTATCTTAAAATTATTTTATTAATAAAAAATTGTTATGCCGCGAACTGGGATCGAAACGGTGACCTCCTGCTTGTCAGGTAATTACTTCAGCTCTACCCTAAATTCAACTTAAATTTGTGTATTCCAATGAATGTTTTTTGTTTAAAATTTGAATATGTATGGCCAAACATATATTTGTATGTACAACATAAATTCGGTTGCTGATCTCAATATTTTATTAGAGTTACCAAAAACTATAAAACAAATGACTATATTACTTTAAAATTATTTTTTAAAAAAAATTCTTATGCCGCGAAGTGGAGTCGAACCAGTGACCTTCTGCTTGTCAGGAAATTGCTTTATCTCTAGCCCACACCATATTTAAATTTGCGTTTTCAAATTCCTACCTTGAATATTTTTTTTCTTTCAAGTTTAAATATGAATGTCTAAAAATAGATTTGTATGTACAACAGAAATTGGGTTTCTAATCTTAATATTTTATTAGAGTTACAAAAATTATTAAAAAAAAACTTTATATAATTTTAAAATTGGTTACGAAAACTAATATTTTAGATAAAGTGATTGTTTTTTTTTTTTTTTGCAGGCGAAACTAATATTCGATTTTAACTGCAAATATTTTTTTTTTTAAGGGATAACATCTCCGAAAAGTGGTTGGTTGTTGGTATTAAAGGTAATGTAGAAGATAACATTTTTTCAATATTGATTAGGAAAACCAATATTTTGATGATGTGATTCTGTTTACAATAAAGTTTAATTATTCAGATCAAAAATTTTAAGTACTTACAATTAAAATTATTGAATATTGATTTAATTTTGTTGGTTACAATGGAATTCCAACCAATTTATTCTCTGTGTGTACTTTAACTTTTTTTTTTGTTGTCAAAATAATAGTATTGACAGATTTTTGGATAAATTTTGTTATAGGTGATATTACAAACTCGCAACGTGCTTTAATTTTTTATTTTTAAAATTACACTAGTAAACAATTTTTAACTTTTTGCAGAACCTATCTTTAAAAAACATATTTTTTTAATTTTGTTTTTGATAAAACGAAAACCAATTGAGATATTTCCAAAACTTTATTATCGATTTGAACTGCAATCAAAACATTTATGAATGGAACTCGACTTCGTTCATATGGCCACCGCGGGCATGTCGGCAGCGGTCGATTCTTTGGACCCAATTTTTGATGAATCGGTCACACATTTCACCCGTAACGGCCGCTATTTCGCGTTAAATGTTGGCCCAGAGTTTTTCCAATGTTGTCGGCTTGTTGGCATAGACCAGTGGTTTGACGTAGCCTCAAAGAAAAAAGTCTAGATGCGTTAAATCGCACTAACGATGCGGCCAATTGACTGGTCCATTTCTTGAGATAACACGCTCACCAAACTTACTCTTCAATAAATCGATTGTAACGTGTGCTGTGTGGCTTGTGGCACCGTCCTGTTGAAACCACATGTCGTCCAAGTCCATGTTTTCCAATTCGAGCCAAAAATAATCGGTAATCATGGCGCGCTAACGATCGCCATTCACAGTAACGTGACAATCGTTGTTGTCGACGAAAAAATATTGCCCAATGACGCCGCCGGCATGCAAACCGCACCAAACAGTTATTTTTTGTGGCTGAAGTGGTGATTCATGAGGCACATACCAATAACGCATATTTTGTTTATTGACGAACCCATTGATCCAAAAATGAGCTTGGTCACTGAAGATGATTTTGCGAAATCGTCATCTTGGCGCATCTTCTCCAGAGCCAAATCGGATAACGTACGTCTCGTCAAATGGTTCCATCGGCTTCAATTCTTGAGTCAGCTTGATCTTGTATGAGTGTAAACCAAGATCTTTACCCAAAATTCATCATAAGGTGGTCTTGGCGATGCCCAGTTCTTGAGAACGCCGCGGAATCGACGAATTTCGGTAGTACATTTTTATTATTTGCATACGTTGTTCGTTCGTGTACTTTACCATGACGAAAATGTTGAGTTTACTGAAAAAAAAGAAAGTAACAATTAGATGATCAGTGAAATATGCGTTCACAAATTAAATTAAAAGTTGTCAAGTACCTATTGGAAAACCCTTTATTAAAATCACTCACTCCGTTTTTTCTAACTTTGCTTAACTTCTCCAAATTTCACCACAAAATTATAATTTTTTTTTAAGAATATAAATCGAAATAAAACTTCGCTACTCTACTAATTTTACCTTTTTGCACACCTCTCTTTGAAACTCATATTTTTGAATAGTATACTGAATCCAAATCTTTCAAAATTTGTTTTTCTCATTTGCAGTTTTTACCACATATTTTCGTATAGTTTGTTTAATTTTTCTAAAATTAACCACAATATCATGAAATTTTTTTATGAATAAAATCTACACAAAATTATCTTTCAGTGAGCATTCTCGTGCCGGTGTTTGTTTCAAGATATTTTACCGATATTGCAAGGAAAATATAAATTTGACTTATGCTAAAATAATTTTGAATTTTATCACTACACTGATAATAATCATAGATGGGCATATTGCAGTACCAGTAAAATTTCAGTAAAAAAAATTTTACTGGTTATTGCAACAAAATTTTCATTACCAGTAAACTGTTACTGATTACTGAAAGAAAATTACAGTAACCAGTAACGTTTTACTGATTACTGAAATAAAATTGCAGTACCAGTAACGTTTTACTGATTACTGAAAAAAAATTCCAGTACCAGTAATGTTTTACTGATTACTGAAATAAAATTGCAGTACCAGTAACGTTTTACTGATTACTGAAAAAAAATTGCAGTAACCAGTATTTTTTTACTGATTACTGAAAAAAAGCAGTAATCAGTAAATTTGTACCAATAAATCAATTAGGCACTAGATAGCAATTAAATATACCAACTAAAAATGAGTGTTATAAAAAAATATGCCTACACGCAAAAAACAAAAATGTGTATTATTATCTAAGTACTTAGGTAAAATAAAACTTGAATAGTTGTTTGGTTAGTTACACATTATCTAAATTAAAAAATTATATTTTCTTAGATAAATTACAAAAGAAAAAACTTAGGTAACTTAACAAATTTTTAATTGCTTCAGAATGGAATGCAACAAAAACTACGGAAAGTTAACAAAAACGAAAAATATATAAATCTATATTAATTTTTTTATTAACTCTCACAAAATGCTTTTTAAGTTGTATTTTACCTAAGTAATTCGATAATAATACACTTTTTATTTTTTGTGTGTAGTTATCATTTTTAAATTTGTTTGTTTAAAATTCCCAGCAGGAGTTCAATTACAAGGCTACTTTTAGAGAGCCAAAATCGGTTTATCAAAGAACTTGCTTCTAAGCTTGAAGAAGTTGAATATGTGCGCGTAACTGTGGATGTGTGGTCAGCTGGAAAAATATCGTTTTTTGGTTACACTTGCCATTTGTTAGATGCTAAAAATTTCTCTAGCACTGGCTTGTCGAAGATTTAAGGGAACCCATTCTTTTGACAATATAACGAAGATGATATGCGACATAAACAAACAATATAAACTGCCAGTTGATTGTTTATACGATCACTGACAATGGATCAAACTTCATTAAGGCATTTAAAGAATTTGGAATTAATTTGAGTAAAGGATATAATCCCAGCCCTATTAATGCACATAACAGTGATGATAAATCTGACTCTGAATTCGATTCGGATGACTCGATCGATGTTTCAGGCCCTCAATTTGGTTCTATAACTACACGTCTATCAAAACATTTTCCATGTGCGAGCCATACTTTAAATCTTCTGGCTACAACCGATTTCAACAAAATTATGAATTCTTCAAGTCAGGATTTAAAAGATGTTCATAAAAGGTCTTTCGACAGGTTAACATTTACTTAATTTTAAGTACACTTTTCATTTATATTATTTACATTTATAGATGCACACAGCTCTAGAACAAGTGCAATAGACCAACTTCTGCAGAAGTGGTCACTGAAGTTTTAAGCGCCAATTTAATAACTCCATGCGTTACAAGGTGGAACTCATTTTATGATTCCGTTAAGAAGTTTCTGAGATACAAAACCAATTTAGCCGAATTGTGTTATCGTCTGGGAATTCCCACCATTCTAAGTGATGAGGTTGAGTACTTAGTGGAATACATAAAGCTTATGGAGCCTATAGCAGAAGCGATCGATTTTCTTCAGGGCGAAAAGACTATGTATTTTGGTTACTTTGTTCCTACTATAGTGTCTTTAAGAATAAAACTTTGTCGTTTGGAGCGTGCGAACTTTAAGAGTTTAGCTGAAGTAAGCGAAAAAATGCAAGAATCTTTACTCAAAAGATTTGAGAAATATTTCCTAATGAAGCCTGAAGCTTCGGATGCTATTATTGCGGCTATATCTGTTCCTGAAATAAAATTAAGATTTTTAAAATCTTTGTTGGAAACAGCGACAACACAAACAAAAGATGACGTGAAGAAAATGTTCAACACTTATATACTTAAATATGGCAAAATACCCGAAGCTGAAACTCGTGCCATACCTGCAACAAAACAGAATTCATTTCAGGAAACAGTTTTATACCTGGTCGAACAAGACACGGCAACAAAGTGCCTAAATAATCACATTGCCATTAAAAACGAATTTCTCATATACAATACTGCATTACCCTCATCTGCACCTGTACAACGATTGTTTTCATTCGCTGGAATTGTAAATCGTTCCAGAAGACAAAAGCTCAGCGATTTATCAGAGTAGCAAAGAGGCGTGCCCATTCAAGTGTATTTCAAAGTCTTGGCCACAGGCAAATGTGGAACTACTTAAGACGTAATGGTTGTTTGGAGACAGTAGATCATGACGCATCCGCTAACCCGGATGAGGTAAATGATTTTTTCGTTTCTTGTCAGATAGGCAATACTTCTAATCCGTTGGATTTGCCGGATAATAGTGGTTTTTCACTTCGTCATGTAGAGCAAGACGAATTGTTTGTAGCATTAAAGAAAATTAAATCGAATGCTGCTGGTCATGATTCTTTATGTTTAAAATTTGTCAAAATAATTTATCCATTAATATCTTCTCATTTTCTTCACCTGGTAAATACAATCATTACAACATCGGTATTTCCTGATGATTGGAAAACAGCTAGAGTTGTTCCCATAAGGAAAGAAGGCAACTCTAATGCATTGGATAATTTATGTCCGATATCGGTTCTTCCTGTTCTTTCAAAAGTTGTAGAACATATTATTAAGGATCAAATGGCTTTTTATATCGATGAAAATTCTTTGATTCACTCATCTCAGTCCGGTTTTCGTCGTGGCTATAACACAAATTCTGTCCTAATTGGTCTGACTGATTCTGTGCGAAAACTTGTTGATAACGGTAAAAATGTAGTGTTGCTTTCATTAGATTTATCTAAAGCTTTTGATAGAGTAATTCATTCTAAGCTTATAGAAAAATTATTTCACCACTTCGATTTTTCAGCCCAAGCTTGTAAGCTTATATATTCCTACCTTAGTGGAAGAAAACAGTTTGTTTCTATTGGGAACTCTTCTTCTTCAACATTGCCAATTACTAGCGGAGTTCCTCAAGGGTCCGTAATTGGACCTTTGTTATTTATGATTTATTTAAATGATCTCTTAAGAATCGTACATGGTTTATCCGTTCAGCCATATGTTTATGCTGATGATGTACAGTTTCTATGCTATGCTGATGCACAGTTCTTAGATGTCTTGGAAGGTTGTGTTAATTTTGTTATTCAAGAAGTTTTGTCATGGACATCTAACAATGGTTTTTGTGTTAATGCTAGAAAAACGAAGTTGATGGGATTTGGATCTTTGACTAATAATTTATCTGTAACGCTTAATGGTATACCTTTAGATTTTGTAGATAGGATGAAATGTCTTGGAGTTGTTATAGACAATGATCTGAGTTTTTCTTCACATATGAATTACATTTCATCTAAGATTTCGTTTTTATTAAGAAGGTTGTACACGCTTGATCTATATCTGCCACTTCGTATTAAAATTAAAATTGCAAATGCTTTGTTAATGCCACATATACTGTACTGTGCTGAGGTGATTTCTGGAACCACAGCTGGTGAATTTAGTAGATTTACTAAAATTTTTAACAGAATAATACGTTATACTTTCGGATTGAAACTTCGTAATCATGTTACGCCATACGTTAAAAAATTTCTTGGTTGCGATTTCGAGAACTTTATTGGTATGAGAATATTGATATATTTTTACAAGTTAATCATAACAGGCTTTCCTAACTATATTGTACAAAATTTCCATTTCTCGCATTCTATAAGAAATCCTCAAATAATATTCCCCCGCATTCATACTGGCTTTTTTGATCGCTCATTTAATGTAAGATTAATACGATTGTGGAATGCTTTACCCAGAGACTTAAGGTGTTTTTCATATTCGCCTCAGGTCTTTAGGCGAAAGCTGGAAGAACATGCCAAAACTCATAACTTAATTTAATCTTTTTCCCTTTTTTATTTATTTATTTATTTTTTTTGTAACGATTAAACTGAATCCACTAATTATTTGTTTATGGAAATAATAATTTAAGCATTGTCTGTATTTTTTCTTAAAATTTTAGTTATATATTGAATTATTTTTATCTTTAAGGTATATTTTATATATATATATTTAATTTTTTTTTTTTTTATGTTGTTGTTACTGTAGTAGCCTTAATTAACTGTATATGGCCCTAAGGGCTCGGTTAAATAAAATGAAGAAATAAAAAAAAAAAAAAAAAAAAAAAAAATTTTGAAATGCTTGTGTTGAGAAAAGCTAATAATATATAGTATCAATAAAAACAAAAATAGTATGTCGATCAATTCTTTGATATTTGAAAAACTGAAAACGTTAATTTTTAAGTGCGTTCAAAACCTATAAATAGAAAATTATGATTGAAATTTGAAAACGCAAGGTCAGATTTTTGACTTTTTAACAAAAAAGTAATGGTACGCTTTAATTTTTTAACAAAAATTGTGATGCAATTTAATAAATTTGTTTTGTTAACATTTTACTGATTACTGCATTTTTTTCAGTAATCAGTAAAAAAATTACTGGTTACTGCAATTTATTTCAGTAATCAGTAAAACATTACTGGTACTGCAATTTTATTTCAGTAATCAGTAAAACATTACTGGTACTGAAATTTTATTTCAGTAATCAGTAAAACATTACTTGTACTGCAATTTTATTTCATTAAACAGTAAAACATTACTGGTACTGCAATTTTTTTCAGTAATCAGTAAAACGTTACTGGTTACTGCATTGTCTCTTTCAGTAATCAGTAACATTTTACTGATTACTGCCAATCGTAGTGCAGTAAAAATATACTGCAGTGTGCCCATATATGATAATAATACATGTGTAAAAATATAAAAAAATGTCAATATAAAGAACAATTTTGTTTTTTTGACATTTTTTTCGTATTTTTAGCATGGATTATTATGAGTGTATGCGTAAACTAAACATTACACTAAACTTATTTTTGCATTCAAATTCCAAATCCATTAAAAATGGCGTAAAATACTTAGAAAAGAAGAAAATTTTTATATAAATTTCAAAAACTACAAATGGAGAAATTTTTTTTTTCAGATTTAGACTCATCGTATTCAAATATATTAGAAAATATGTGTTATAAGGACATGTTCTGTAAAAAGTTGCAAATTTTTCAGTAGTAATATTGGAGAATTGGAAATAGTTGAAAATTAGTTAAAATGTTATGTTATTTTCTTAAAGTTTCAGGACATTTTCCAGGGATTTTCAAATGTAAGATAAAAATTTGTTCACTGTTCTAGTTCATTCACAATGACAAAATTTAAAATTTTATTAACATGCATAAAATTTATAAGGGTAAAACTAAAAAAGGATCATTTTTAACTTCCTGGGAATACCAGTAGGATGGCCTGATACAAACGCAGATGTTGAAACTCTGTTCATTATCACTGACTATTGTTTGTAGAAGTCCTTCTATTGAAAATATTCTTTGTAACGCTCTTATTGTGGATATTCCAGTGGCAGAGTTTACTTGTCTTACGAAAGGAAATTTTGAAAACGAATCTACGTCGATTAGCTACATTTTATTGTAATAGGGACCGGCGTAGTCTATATGTATTCAGTGTTGAATCATTTAGCAAGAGTGGATTGTAATTTTGTATGTGAAAATGTAAATTGCAACGAGTATTATATTGACAAATTGAACATAATTTGGATACATTTTCGATTTCTTCGTCTATCTTAGGAAATCATACGTACCGTCTAGCGATTTGCTTCATCCTGCTTGTTCCCCAATGTCCCTTATGAAGCACACTTAAGACTTTTGAATGTAGTGCTATAGGAATTATCACAAACAATAGTCAGTGATAACGAACAGAGTTACAACAGCAGACATGATTATACTCAAATTAAAAATAATTTTGTGTAGATTTATATTATTACAAAAAATTTCATGCTTTTGCTACAAAACTTCGAAAAATGAAGCAAAATAATCAACAAAAATGGAGTGAATGATGTAAATATAAAACTCGCTATATTTTAAAAACTGCAAATGAGAAGAAAGAACTTGGCCAGATTTGGATTCAGCGTACATAGGTCTATTAAAAAAGATGTGTTTTTGACCGTCGAGTAGTCCCAAGAAACCCTTTCACGGAGTCTCCGATACGTAGGAAATCATCAAGCCGGCTTTTACGGCACATTAACGGCCCGTTTATCATGCATATCAGCAAGCACGTAAACGGAACATTTTCGGAAAGTTTAAACTGGTTTTTGAAAACAATACATTTTTTTGTTTTTGTGCCGTAAAATACGGACTTACTCTCCTGCTTATTTAATTTTTTTATTTTGTTGTCAGTTAAATTAAAAAGTTTTCACTGTAACTTACTAAGCGGCAACGCATAAAGAGATTTTGATTTGAATCGCTCATTTACTAAGAGAATATCATACACTCAGGGAACTTCTGCCTTAAAAATATGTAGTAGTTTGGGTTGTAATACAGTTTCTTTATTTTTAATGTAAATGTCAGCCATTTGTAGAACAAATAAAATTTTTTACTAACCTTGTAGTTCATTTTAAAAAACAAACCACATCAAATGACTGTTTTATGATTTTACATTAAATTTTTACAGTTGTTTTTTTGTTATTTAAACAATAAATGTTTGTGTATTTTTTACTAACATGTGGTTCATTTTTACTACAATTGTTAGTCATTTTTGAATTTACTGAAATGTAAGTCGTCCTTTCTTTTAGTGAAATTTCATTTGTTTTTAACTTCATTTGCAGTGGTCTTTACCTACGTGCTGTTCTAAGTATAGATCAAAAAATGCGATTTTTGAGTTAATGATGCCGAATTATAAGTTATACCATGGATCATATTGTGTAAAAATTTTCGAGTTAGATATACTTTTCGAGTTAGAGGAGAATATATTTTATTTTTTCTAAAATCTGGGTGCAAAGAGTATATAACTACACTCAAAAAAAAAAAGTTTGTAAAGTCAGCAAAAATTTTTTATGAGTCAGCAAAATTTTAGTCAGGAGGGTGCTAGCAAAAAAAATGCTAATGTCAGCAAAATCTTTTGTTGAAAATCAGCGAGCTGATTTTTAGCAACAAAATTAGTAGATTCAGCAAAATTTTTGCTAACACTTAGTAGATTAGAAATAAAAATGCCTCGCTAAAAATTAATAAATTTTTTGCTGAATTTTAGTAGAAAAAAAAAACGCAAAAAATTGTAAAAAAATTGTAATTTAGTAAATCATAAAATATATTTTTGTGATTCTTTTAAAAATAATTTACAATAATTACGAAACATAAAAATTTTCATTTTCCCACATTGACGACATGAATTAATTTAATATCTGAATATATATAGAAAATATATATAACATAACAAAAATTTTCTTTCAACTACTTACATCAATGGTAGTCCAAATGATGCCGAGGATAATTATAGAAACGAAACGAAAAAATAAACAAAAACAAACGAAAAGAAAAAAACAACCCTTTTTTTTGCAATAAGAAAAAGGAACCATAAAAATCTTCCTAAGATGTGTGTCTTTGTCTTTCGCTTTACTCTGTCTACATGTCTGTGTATGTTTGTTTGTTTGCAATTTGACCACACTAGATTATCAATCTATAAACATTTAGTTTAGAAATACATATTAAATTTAAATATTTTATTTTGTCTTTTATTTAATTAAAAGACAATTATTTTCACAAGCCGGTGACAACGCAAAATTTAAGTTGTTTTAATCCTCAATTTTGTTTTATGTATGAACAGATACAAAAGCCTTCCATGGTTGATTTTTTTATATGTCTTATTAGAGTTGTACTTTTAAGTATCATTTTCTCCTTCTCTAATACATCTTGACATGCCGCGACATCTGCTTCATTCTGCGTATATCTTTCAATCTGGTTGTCGTCCACACTATTAATGTTTTTAACAGCACAATTTTTTTTAGCAAAATTAATTAGTAAAACATTAGTATATTAGTAAAGCATTAGTATAAAACAGTTAAGTGCTGAATAAGTATAACAAAAATTTTAGCTGAAAACACGAGTTTAGCAAAAAAATTTGCTAAAAAATAGTATACCTGATTTACAAGACGTTTTACTAACTTTTGTACTAACTTTTTTTTTTGAGTGTACAATCACAATATTATTACGTTTAAAACTACAAAAAAACCTATTGACTTAATTGAAAACACAGTTAAAAAAAGGACTACTGATTATTCTTTATATTCAACTTATTTTGATATTTATTTTTTAACGTTGCTTAAATAACCGATTAAAGTAGTAAAAACAACAGAAAGTCTTTTAAAACAATCTTCAATATTTAACGGACAAAACTTAAAACCAACGATTTTTTTAGTTCGATTTTAATATTTTAAAGTTTTTTTTTGTTGTGATTACAAAACCGAACAAATCGATAAAGGGTCAAGCGAGGCAAATATGGATTGAAAACTCTAAACCAGTTGTCAGCAAAATCGCAGATTTAATTTATTTACGGGGCTTTTGAGATGAAAACTGCACCGCAGTTGAAAACGGTGTTTAGATCGTCCCAGCAAAAAATTTCCAAAAAGGTAAGCGGGTTTGTAATCAAGTATTTTGGGCAGAACGCATTCCTTACTAGATTACCTACTCGATTCTTTTAACAGGGCGTGAGACTAAAATAATTGATTCTTTAGAATTGATTATTTTTTTTACCGAAGAACCATTTACTTTATATTTTTAAGAACTACATACATTTTTTAATAAAGAAATAGAAATAGTTCCATTGTAAAACTACGAAGTACTTACACAAAAAAAAAAAAATACATAGTTCCCTAGAAAAAATAAGAAGTACATACTTACATTTAAAAAAAAGAAGTAGTTCCATAAGTAAATTCAAATTCAAATTCAAAACTCATACGGAAATAAAATCCTAAAAAGTGAAACATCTAATTGTTATGATAACATGGGTTTGTAATAATTTTGGAGCTGTAAACCACGAAAATATAAATTTTTCAAAAAAAAAAGAACAATTCAAAATTGAAAAACAAAAATATGACTCACGCACAATCACCCTCGAAGATTTTTTTACACTCACTCACTATAACGTCAGTAATTTCAACTTCCACACACAATTTTCTGCTCACGTGCGCTTCCCTAATTTATGCCTAACCACAGTTTAACAAAATTTAGGCAACATGCAATTTCGTTTTTTAGTATTATTTTTCTGCAAATTAAAATTTGTTTGAAAACATATGTATATGAGAAAAATTCTTTCAAATTGTATAACTTCTTTTTTCAAAATTAGGAACTACTTCCAATAACGTCCTTTTATTAAGAAAACGTATATGATTACTTCTTGCGTACAAAAAGTTATATATATAAGTTAATAGCATTGTTATTTTCTTTTAAGTAAATAATTACTTTGTTATTGAGTTCATGCTTTCTGGTTTAAATTTAAAGAATTAATTACAATAC
This sequence comes from Delia radicum, assembly GCA_021234595.1. Lineage (NCBI taxonomy): Eukaryota > Metazoa > Arthropoda > Insecta > Diptera > Anthomyiidae > Delia > Delia radicum. Next base: position 210,040,350 of record CM037851.1, read on the forward strand.
TACTTGCTTTTTTGACTCTACCGTTGGAATGAGTTTGGTATTGCAGTTAGTAAATTTGGCAATGAGATATGTAAGCAAGTGTGGGCCTCACCTTCTTTTTGGAATGTGTAATTTTTTCCTGGGGTAATATACATATAAATAATTATGGTGCCATGATATGGAAAATGTGATGGCAATTCGGGTATGGAAACTAAGAAATTCTGTTAAATAAAGAATGCTACAGATAGTGCAAAATTAATTATAATTGTATGTAAAAAGCTTAAATTCTAATATTTTTAATAAATTTATTATAAAACATAAAGGCATCCAACAATTAACAGAAAAAGCGTAAATTTAGACAAATTCACAAATTCGTTTTTATTTAAAAAAAACCTGCCGGACGGAATACGGAATGCTTACAACACAGTTCACTCCGTTTTATTTTGAAAAAATTACTTTGGTGAGAAGTTCCAAAATTATAAAACATATAATTTAAGTGTCAAAGCGCCACTTTGGTTAGGTTTTTAATTCGAAACTTTCGATTGAAAACATTTGTCACCGTTGTTTAATTCGAAACTTTCGATTCAAATGTCTCAGTTCAACTAATATTTAAGCCGAGCTAGATTCTACTCTAGGGTAGTCTACTCCTTCGTGTATGACTATAGTATGTGTATTGAAAGGTGTTAAAATAATAGGGTTTGTAAGTAAGAATGTAACCAGTTATCGACCTTAATTTCTTATTCCCAAACTTATTACCTGGTAATAGAAAGTTTTGCTGGGATTATATCATTTTTATATTTATTTGATATCCTTTCATGTATCCTTTTAGTGCAATCAACAAACAATTGTAATACACACAAAACTAACTAGCGAAACATTTTAATATTTTTAATAAAAAAAAAATATTCGATTGTATACAAATCAAATAGCAGAAACAACAACAAGAACAATGTATTTTAATAATATTAACGCTTTTATGCCATGTCAACACATACGCTTCGATACGCTCTGCTAACTCAAAATAAAAATTATTATCTTTACCGTAGTTTTTTTTTGGATTTTTTATTTTATGAACAACAACAAAATACATCTAGTGTTACCAACAAATAAATACAACATGAAATGAAATAATATAAATAAAAAGCGAAAAAACTTATATAAATATAATAATGAAAAAAATATGTACACATAACAATAGAATATTTTACAAAAAAAACTTAAAATTTTACATACATATACAGTTTAGTGTCCAATATATTAAAAAGTTTATACAAATTGCAAAATTTTGAAATAACATAGATTGTACAGGGTGGGACAACTTCGACTGACTGATTTGAAATGTTTATAACTTATTTTTTATTTTTACAGTTTTTTTTTTTTTTTTAATGAAAGTATAACTTATGCCATTCCCTTTATCTAAGTATGAAAAATGACATCCATGAAATGGCGTCCATTTTCCTGTTGGCATTAATGGCTCTTTTCAAGAGGCTTTGCAATAATTTGCTCAACTTTTCTGACTCCAATTCTGCAATTTCTGTGCAAATATTCTGCTTAAGTGGCTGAATATTTTCTGGTTTGCTGACGTAAAGTTGTACCTTCAAGAAGCCCCACAAAAAATAATCAGTTGCTGTGAAATCTGGTGGCTATGGAAAACCAGGATTTTTTTATATTGTTGATCATCAATAAGTTCTCGCAGAATTGCCATTGTGTCTCTCGCGGTATGAGTTGTAGCTTCATTCTGCTGGAAGCATATGTCAGGATTATTAAGAACTACCGGAAGAATCAATTTTCCGATACGGTCCGATACAACTCTGATTCCCCGGCTTTATTTTCGAAAAAATATGGACCAATAACTCTACCAGCCATAAGACCAAACCAAACCGTGCCTTTAAAAGCATATCAAATTGTTAGAAAATAAAGTAAAATCGGCAAAAAATTTTATTGAGAAAAAACTAAAACTGGCGAAAAAATATAAAAAAAAATATTAAAATATATCAAAGGGTTGCTTTAGCGAATGTTATGAAAATTAAAATTTTTAAATTTTTGTTCTATTTATTTTGTTTTATAAATTAGTTTATTTAAAATTGTAAATAAAATTCTTACCGTTTACAACAATCCTACTTGGAAATGTTTTTAAAACTTTTTTGTTATTCGCTTTTTATATTACGTTTTTTATTTTTGTTGCAACGGCACTATTAAACTAATAAAAACGTGTACATTCAAGTAAAAAGTTTTGATAGCAGAAATTAAGCCCGATTCCAGTTTTTGCATAATCATACAACAATACAAAAAAACTGAAAATTCACTTTCGAGAACAGTTCACATTCGGCAAGATTCTCTTATATTTAATTAAAAGGTGTAAACGAAAGTTTGTTTACATGTTTAAATGCTAATTGAGATATGAAAAATTTTATATCCCAAATAACAGAAAATTTTATCATATTTTTAACTATTGAACTTTAACGAATTGTTTCTATTTGTTATTTTTTTTTTTAATTTTAAAACCGTCTTGAAAATGTCTTGCCTTTTGTGTTTAATTTTTTGCATTTATTGTTGCTGTGGCCGGCAAGTGGTGTTCACCAGTTTTTAACATATTTTGTCTTTAACTGATTACTACTTGGGATATACTGAATGTATTATTCTGTCTTTTATATACATTTTTCTGTTCGCATCACATTGTAGCAAATATGATTGAATGATATCTAGAAACACTGTAATATTTAAATTTTTGTTCTCAAATTTATGAAGTTTTTCATTTATTGAATTTCGTGCAATGCAATACTTCATAAATATGATAATGGTATTTCATAAAAATTCAAATTGATGACAAGCTTCATCATATGTATGAAATGTTTAATAAATATGAAGAAGTTGGATAGCTAATCATGCAACGTTTCATACAAGTTTTTCAAGATATGTGTTTTGTTTATTTTGTCATTTTTTTTTTTATTTTTTGGGCAAAAAACAGCTTTTTCTTAATATTTTTGACCTTTCAAAATTGCCTTTTTCAGATACTTATCGCTTTAAATTCTGTTTTTTTATCAAATTTGTTTGCTTCTTCTTTTAAAAAGTATAATTTTTTATTTTATGTAGTTTTTCCATTTTCTGCATTTTTTTTTCAATATTTTTTGCTATAAACACAATGGATTTTGCCATTTTTTGTATTCTCTGGTTATAAGATGCTTTATAAATATACCGTACAAACACAATAAGGATAACAAACAGCCAATGGCGAACATTTATTTTTAATACATTTTTTTAAAAACCTTTTTTTTCTAACTGTGATTCAGAATATATCAATTAAAATTCAGAATTTCAAGTTGAACTTCAGAAAAAATCAATTGATATTTATTTTCGGAAAACCAAAAATACAGCTTTCTGTATTGACAATGTTGCAGACAGCGTCGAGCTTAAAAAAAAATGCACAAAAAACGACAATTTCCCATTCTTCAACTTCAAACCGTTATATCTCATTTACTACACCTAACCTAATAAAACGCCGGAACACGTATAATTTTTTTTTAACCGATATAACTATCCCGGTAAGACCCCAACAATTTGTCGCACAGTGTAATGCATCTACTCAATCAGGCCTGACTCTAGTACCGTTCAATTAGTCTTACATAAGTATTCGTTAAGAATCATTCCGATTTACAGACAGTCCCCAACTTAGGCAGAACGATTTCAATTTTTTTTTTATGTTTCTAATTGATAAGAACGTAACTGTTGAAACATATACTTACATTAGGATGACTCGATAAAATTAAAATTTTAAAAATAACACTTATACGATGTGTACTAATCAACTGAATATACGAAAAGAGTAAACAAAAAATTGGAGTGGAGTCTTTAGCTTCCTATTAGCGTTTAAGGTTGGCGAAATTGGTGTACATCAGTAAAAAATTAACTTTTCAGCTAAATTGGTATCAAAGTTTGCATAACGGCGGGACCGTTACAAAAAATATGCTTCTGATTGGTTTTTGATTAGTTTTGGTCTACACTAAGGATATTATGTATGCAATTGTAGCCAAAAAGAAATGAAAAATCACTTGAAGAAAGACGACGAACATTTCACTAAATTCAACTAACATTTGTCATTTGTTTTTACTGTTCAGAAAATTACTAACAATTGTAGTAAAAATGAACAAAAATTGTTAATAAAAAATAAACAATCATTTATTTTTATTTAATTTTTTTAATAACAACCAACGACTGTAAAAAAATTAATGTAAAACCATAAAACAGTCATTTGATGTGGTTTGGGTTTTTAAATGAACTACAAGATTAGTAAACAATTAAATTTGTTCTACAAATGACTGACATTAAAAATAAAGAAACTGTATTAAAACTCAAACAACAGTAATTTTTTAAAGCAGAAGTTCTCTGAGTATACTAATGTTTTTTTATGACATCCATGGAAAATAATATTTTTTTCCATGGAAAATAATATTTTTTTCTCTGGTTAAGAAATACAAATCACCGCCAAAAAATGTTTGGCTTGTTTTTATCGTATTTGGCTCATTAATAAATATCGTTTGAGTGCGCTAACTTTAAAAAGTTCACAAGAAATCCATTCGGGACACCCCTGCACATGTATAGTTGTATGATAAACAGGGACAGGAGCTTCATGCACTAAAAAAGTGTGTTTTATGAGCGTATAATATGAATTACAGATCTTAAAATATGCACTAAAAATTAAAGAAATATGCGTTTATAATTTTTTAATTGCTTTAAAAACAACATCAAACATAGTACACAAAGTGTTAACTTGTTTTTGAATATAGAAAATGACCGCTCAACGTCTACGGTTGCTATCGGTGCATGTTTAAACGATGATAATTCTCTTTGTTGTTTAATGATTTTCTGAGTTTGTATTGCAATAAAAATTAAAACCAAACCATTGTACAGCAAACAAAGTCTTAAATTGTTTTTGAATATAGAAAATGACTACTCAAGGTTTACGGTTGCGATCGGTTCATGTTTAAACGATATTAATTCTCTTTGTTGTGTATTGATTTTCTGAGTTTGTATCGCAACGTATCGACGTCTTACTTTAAAAACCTGGGATTTTGAGTTTTTCGATGAATAATAACACAAAACGTGAAAATAGTCGAATTTCAAATTAATTAATTTTCATGTTTTTAGGCGAAATTAATTAAATTGTAAAGTTAATTTGTATTGTTGAATATATTCTCTGCATATGTTTTGCACAAAATTTAAAGTTTTTATATTGAAAAAAAAACTCATTTCAAAACCATTAAAACATTTTTTCTTACTGCTTCAATAAATTCGTCAACTCTACATCAGGTGGCGAGCAACAACTGTTCTAAGACTTATCTACTCGCGCAATTACAGTGTTGCCATGTTTGAAGCCCTTCATCTTTCACCACCTTTCATCTCTCCACTATTCCCTTTTCAAAGAAAGCAACACTTTAATTCATAGGAAGAATTTCCTGAGTGTTGCTTCTCTTTTTAAAAAAAAATAAATAAAAAATAAAAATATGCATTTATAGGAAAATATGCAAAAATATGCATTTATAGAACAAAATATTAAAAAATATGCACTAGCAATTCAATGCCATTTTAACGTAAATTCTTTGATTCGCAAATATATTTTATTTATCCTGTTTTCAGACTTAAGGAAAAAATATCCATTTGCATGAACTTCCAGTCCCTGATGATAAATAACTTAAAAAAAAATATAACAACAACCAAACTGCAAACGTCAACAAAACCAAATTCGCCATTTTTTAGACACATTTTGAATGGAAAAACGTCACGTAAAACTGTAAACAAACATTTGAAAATAACTGTACATATATTTCTTTTTTCAGGTTTTGTATTATGCACACATGCCATGTTGCTTAAAATGGTTGATGTTTATACACATGACAAAATATTGTATCAAAAATATTTCCAAAAAGAAAAAACAAAAACATAAACATTTTTATATGGACAAAAAATGTGTCACAAAAAAATATGAAATACATACATGTCCGAATATATGTGTGTGTGTATGTGTAATAGGATTATAACTTTTGATTTGGTTTTGCAAATATCGAATTTAAGTAGGCTAGCCGTAAAATTAATAATAGAAAATATAACAAAACGTAATTATATTTTTTCGCGGTTTTCAGAAAAGTTCTCGCATAGGCCCTTCCTGTTGCTCGATCAGTTTTGATTGTTTAATTAAACTTAAAATAAGTATTTATATTTCGATAGGCATCTAGCAATGCTTATCGATCTTAAAGGACACACAACTTTTAAAATTGTACTGCTTCGCGGATTTTGTAAGAAAAAAAAAATTATTTATTTCCAATATTTCGTCTCCACATTGGGTGACTTGTTCAGGGAACAATTATTACAATTTAAAACAAGTTTTTCAAATTGTAATAATTGTTCCCTGAAAAAGTCACCCAATGTGGAGACGAAATATTGGAAATAAATAATTAATAAATAAATGATCTTAAGCTCGTTTAAACTAAGAAGAATTAAATAAAAGAAGATTAAAGAAACCTTAACATTTTTAACGTCTTTCGCGACAATGTTCGCATTATGTAAAAAGTAATTTTAGAAACGTTGTGCTGTAATTTTGTTAAACTAATGTTGTTTAATTGTAAAATTAACCTGTACTTAAACCAAATTTGTAAAACTGAAGAAATTTAATTTTTTTCATGTGAGAGCTTTTTGTTTTAAAGTGACTCGCTAAAGCAGCTTTTATTATTAATATAGTATTTCCCATCATGTGGTTATAAACATTTTGCCAAGAAAAAGTTATAACCCTAATTTGTACGTATATAATAATGACAATGATGATAATCATGATGTTGATGAATATAACATTGTTTTCCTTTAACAAAAAAAACAACTCAAATGGCAATCAAACAAATATAAAAATACATGGCTTACCTTTTTTGTGGGGATTTTTAATTTTTTTTTTTTTTTCTTTTGTGCTCCGATATATCATCATACAGCGTTGATGCTGTTTGTCGTGTTTTTTTTTTTTTCTTTGGAACACATATGTTTTAAATATCAAAACCATGTGCAATTGTGGCCTCAATTGTCTATTGTATTTATTCTATTTATTTGCGTTTCAATTTTTATTTTGACGTTTTTCTATTTTTTTATGCTGTTGGCAAATCTGTTTGTCACAATTTGTTTTATTTATCTTTTCTATATTTTCTATTTAAAATTTGTACACCTGCTGTTGTTATTTATTTTAAATCCTTATATGCTGTTGTCTTATATTCAAACGGAGCCATCTACATTTTTTTAGAAAAGAGTTTATGCTGCCAAAATATTCACTCACGTAGTTGTCATCTATGGTATTAATTTAAAATTTAAAAGATCATTCTATCACGGGGATTTCAGATCAGATTAAACAACCCTTGTAGATCTGGTTAATGGTGTACGTTTGATAAATTTATTAGAATTTACCAAAACCAACAACTAAATGTATTGTACTAAAATTTACCACGCTGCACAGTTTGCTTCATACATTTTTTGGTAAAAAGTATAAGGAGAGCTCGTAGAACATTGAAATTTGGGCCAAAGCCTTTTTATTAACATTGAAGAAGGTCGATTTGCAAATAATTTAAATCTGAGCAAATTAAACAGTTCTTTCTATCTCCTGAATAATTGTATAGATGTAAATAGCTCAATTTGAATATAAGACAACGATGTTCTATTTTATTATATTAAATAAATATGTTGCTTTCCAAGCCAACTGACTAACTAAAAAAAAAGTATATCTTAGCAATGTCAAACTGACAGTAGTTGTTCTTCTATATAATGCTAATAAATATTGACAAATTTTGGGCTGACTTTTTGAACTATTTGAATAATTTAACTGAATTTTTTAAAGTATTAGAAATTTGATCCAGAAAGTTTTATCGTGAAAAATGTCATCCTAATTATTTTAATATTTCTATATAAAGCCAACGTAGCTAGTACGTAGGCGTATGAGTGATAAATAATATATATAATTAAATAGCTCATACTCCTACATATAGTGCTGTATGGTTAAAAATATAGAACTTCTGAACTAATGATCAGATCGATCTGAATCAAATTGTAAAAGAAGAATCTTTTGAAATATTTTGAGTGGGTCACCCTGTTTTAGTATAGGTTGTCAAAGTTTACTACCTCGTGTTTAAATGTTTTAATAGTTGTTTAAAATTGAAAGTTAAAATTTTGTTTTTTTTACCTTGACATTTTTTCCTAAAGTTAAATCTGAATGTGTCTAGGCATCAGAAATAGCTTACAAAGACCACTTTGTACCTTATAGTCGTTTCTGACTAGACTACACTTTTATTGCATTTTTATTTACTTTTATTGTTATTAAAGAAAGCAAACAAAAATGCAATAAAAGTGTAGTCTAGTCAAAACCGACTTTTTATAAGGCAGAAAGTGGTTTTTGTGAGCTATTTCGAATGCCTAGACACATTCACATTGTATTGATATGTTCACAAAAGTTGTTCAGATTTACATTGGCTACAGTTTTGTCATATATTGTTAGTGAAAAATTGTGAGTCGCTGTAAGTTATGCTGAAAAAAGCAACAAAAAAAATAATTTTCTCCTATATTTTTTCAAAAAAGTGCAGGAAAAAATGATTTTATGCAATACAGCTAAGCAATATCATCAAGTCTGAATTAACTGTTGGCCAAAAACTAAGGACACCTTTTTTTGAGTGGTGCACTGATTTTTAAAATATTTTGAGGTCCATAAAAAAAAAATTGGTAGTTAAACTGGCCAAACTGAGTACAGGGTTTTATTAACCTTTGGTAGTACAATCGAACCTATACTGTCGAGTCCGTGCATTTTTTTCACTGTTGCAGTGTGTTACCCAAACAACATGAGTTGTTTTCGGTATTTCTTACAAGTTTAGCCAAAAGCTTTAAATCTTAAAGCATTTCATTTAACTGGATTGTCAGTCCAACTTCTAATGTTACCATTACTGGGAATGAATTGGGTATCCGACATGTATATTAATATATTAAATACAATATATTCTAGTTGATTGTTCCCTTATTCGATTTTACATATCTTTGATATTTTAAATTATTCATATAAACAATAAGATTATAATTAAACTATTTACTGATACTGCTTAAATAAATGCTAAATATGCCCTCCATAATTACATTTTTTGAAAATGGAAAGGTGTTTTTTTATTTTTACCTCTCGCATCAAAAAATATATATTTTCAAATTAATAACCTCTACAATTTTGCCCAAAATGTAAAAATAAAAAATGCGTAATTTTTCACAAACATGTTGTGGTTGGTTTTTTCATAACGAAAAATTGTCCAATATTAAAAACGAATTATTCTTCAAGAATTACAAAAAAATCATATGAAGAATGTGGTTATTTTTCATATGAAAATAAAACCAATTTTGTATGACAATTTTTTAGTTTTTGGACAATTTTTTATTGGGTCATTTTGCGTACAGTCAGCGTAGGAGTCTTAATGTATTTAAAAGTGTCATAGAATAGCACAAATGTTTTGCATTATTTTTTCATAATTTGAAAGAAAGTATTTATTAATTATATGAACCAAATATTAAAAATACTGTTTGCGCTGTATTTTCCAAAATTTAGTTGTTTTTTTAAATAAAAAGAAATTTGGAAAACAAAATTGTACTTAAAATGAATGGTATGGAATTGTAAAATACACGAGCGAATAAAAAGTAAAAAAAAGTTTAAATATTTTGCAGTAAACCTACGTTTAATATCAGTGAACTTATATTTATTTTTTGTTTTTCCAACTTTGGCAAGTGGCAACCAGTGGTTACCCAATAGTTGTTTTTCACATACATTTCAATCTATAAATTATTATATGTCTTGTTAGCTCAGTGGATAGAGCTGACGGCTGTCACTCAGGCTGCCAGGCATAGTTGGGAAATTTTAACTTTTTTTGAGAAAATTTTGCCTACACGCCACGGTCTTAAATGAATTTGATAAATTTTAAAAATAATTGACTAAATTCGAGATCGTTTCCTCATAACCAATTTTTAAAAGTGATTTTTTATTTATTTTTTATTTTATTAATTAATACTCTTATAATTACAAATTATATACTATTACCCTAACCGAGCACTAGCTACTATGGCCTTCGGCGCGTTGTATCGAAAACAGACCAGTGCCTCCGGTGGGAATCGAACCTACGACCCCCGCAGTGATAAGCCAGCACGCAACTAACTAGCCTACCGGGCGCACCGTTAAAAGTGATTTATTCTATGTCTTTAAATCAATATCAGCGAAATTTGCATTTTTTGATATTTCGGCTATAAACTTTAAATTTGTTCATAGCAAAACTATCAAAAAATTTAAAATTTCGCGGATTTTGAGTATTTATTAAGGATATAAAATGCACTAATACCCCTGATTGCATCGGTAACAGGGACTGGAGAAATGCGATGCAAACCAAAATACGATTTCACATACATTTGTACTGATTTTTTTTAATTGGTTCCATTCCCCTATATTTTAGCTTAAAAAATTATTTTTTGATAAAAGATTTTTTTTCAACGTTTTTTTCAATAAAAAAATGCACTTTCGGTAAAAAAAATATAGCTTTTTTTTTATTATTTTTGTAAAGCAAGTTTTTATTAAAATAAAAATTCATAAGAAAAATATTAAATTAAAAAACTAAAATAAAAATTTAAAATAAGGAATTCATCGTATAAAATTACCATCTATAGTTTTCATTGGCAATCTTGCCGATTTTATGAAATGATCTAGAGTTTACTGGATTCTAACAGCTTGTTTTTCAAAATAAATTTCCTTGAAACAATTAATAGCGTCGGCAAAATTTCTTGGCACTTTTAAACTGCGATCTGCGTCCGGATCATTATTTATACACACAGAGAAAAAATTATCTATTTGCCAACTGAAATTGGGTTACTACGACTCAAATTCGGTTATTACGAATTTTAGACAGTTGGCACAACTTAACACTAGTTTTTACAACAAAGTTGGGTTAATTCAACTGAATGTTAGTTGCAACACCCAAAATATTAACAAATATAATATAAATATCGTTGTACTAACTAAATTTATAAGTTGTTACCATTAATATACATTTTTAAATTCGGTTGGCACTTTATTTCTCTGTGTGTACAAGTGGTAAGCTGGTAAACTTTTTTGTGTTCTGATTCACATTGCTTGTGTTAAAAAAACGGATTTCTACAAAAATTTTCATATATCCCACGCAAATCGAAGCATTAGCGATTCATCTTCGAAGCCATGCGACGCAAACTGAAACATAAACGACGGAACTTCGAAGTCACAGAAAATGTTTAAACGACGCAACTTCAAAACGACGCAAATGGAAGCGACGCAAACCGTGGTATTAGAATAAACGAATTTTGAAAATAGCCCACGTGGAACCGATCTGAAATGTAGTCAATAATTTTTAAAATTTTAGTTTTGTCAAATCCGATTAGAACTGTGGGCTATAGGCAAATTTTCTTAAAAAAAATTAGTCCACTGTGGACTTTAATTTTAATTTGAAAAATAACTCGCTAAATTTCAGATCGGATCCACGTGGGCGATTTGCAAAATTCACTTAGTTTATATCCTTAATAAATCGTCAAATTCTGAAAAATTTCCGATTTTTTTGATAATTTTGCTAAAAAAAAAAAATTTAAATGTTGTGGGATACAACTGTAATGTATCTCAAATTAAAGATTATTATATTTCTTATTGATACTTTTCGTTGAATTCGCTGTCACAATTTGAAAATAGTCAAATAAAATTACATAGAATAAAAAAAGGAATGGTAAATTTTTAAAGATATTGTAGGAAAATTAGAAATGTTCTATTTCCAAATAAGATTGTTTATACAAAACAAAAAAGTGACTGCGGATTTGATAACGACTATTAATGGCGAATAAAATTAAATTTGAGATAGATTTCGTTTATATACCGTTTATATTTTAATTTTTTCAAATTCGTTTAAAATAAATTTGTCCAATCTCGATTTGAAAAAAAGATGCATATTTGCAGAATATGTGATATTATTTGAAGGTCAAGCATCTGATGATGCTTCTACCATAAGCAATATTTTTGCTGATTTTTTTGCTAAAACCTATACTGATGCCAAATATAACCAATCTGATAATTATCCATATCCTCTGCGCTCAACAAATCAAATATGTTTTCCATCCATCGAACATTCACTTATTTATCAAAACTTAAAAAATTTAAAAATATCCTTTAATCATGGACCTGATGGAGTTCCAAGTTGCATATTAAATAAATGTGCTGAAAGTCTTTCCACCCCTTTATCGTACCTATTTAATATATCAATCAATCACGGTTATTTTCCTAAGCTTTGGAGGAAATCGTATATAATCCCATTATTTAAATCTGGATCTAAGTCGAATGAGATAAATTATAGGGGCATTGCCAAACTTAGTGCGATTCCAAAAGTTTTCGAAAAAATTGTTACCGATTTTTTCTATCACCAAGTAAAATCTATATTATCACCTTTTCAGCATGGCTTTCGTAAAGGTTGCTCAACAACAACTAACCTTTTGCATCTTACAACACTTGTTAATCGAGGATTTGTTAAGGGACAACAAACGGATGCGGTTTACACCGACTTCAGTAAAGTTTTCGATAAAGTCAATCATAACCTTCTTCTCTGTAAACTGAACTCACTTGGTCTAAAGTCTATCAGCCTTAATTGGATCAAATCATACATTTGTGATCGAAAGCAGACTGTCCGATTTAAATATAAATCCTCTATGATCATACGTGTTATCTATGGAGTGCCTCAAGGAAGCCATCTAGGCCCTATTCTTTTTAGCTTGTTTATTAACGATCTTCCAACTATAATAAAATACTGTAACATTTTAATGTACGCTGATGATGTCAAAACTTTCTTTAGCTATAAAAACCCATACGAACATATATATCTTCAAAACGATCTTGATAATTTTTATCAGTGGTTTAAAGCTAATCTTATGGATCTTAAACTGAAAAAGTGCAAATATATGCGATTCTATAGGAGTAACTGCGTAGATATTAATTATGTTTTAGGAGAGCATAAACTGGACTAGTTGATGTTTTTCTTGACCTTGGAATTTTACTTGATCCAAAACTGAATTTTGTTCCACACATTCATATGACCGTCAATAAAACCAGAGGTGTTCTTGCCTTTATCAAGCGATGGGCAAAGGAGTTTACCGATCCTGTTATTACAAAACAGCTTTATACCTCACTTGTGAGACCGATCCTTGAATATGGATCCGTAATTTGGGACCCGCAGTACAACGTACATAGTAACCATATCGAATCTGTTCAAAAACAATTTCTTCTGTTTTGTCTGCGAGGTTTACAATTGAATCCATCTATAAATCTACCATCATATCCAAGTAGACTTGGTCTTATTAAATTACCAACTTTGAAAAGCCGAAGAATTATGCTAAATGTATCCTTCATGTTGAATATAATCAAAGGCAATATTTCATCAGAGTTTCTTTTGAAAAATATTACTCTCAATGTCCCTCAAAGACCTACCCGTTACATTTGTCCCATAGCATTACCATTTTTTCGAAGCAATTACGCAAATGCTGATCCGTGGCGGAGAGTTTGAAAAGATTTTAATGACTTGTATAAATTAATTGATTTTTCATTAACTTCTACAATTGTAAAACGTAACATAAAAATTAATTTAAACACCTATAACAAAAAAACTGTTTGCTTAATTATATTTGTTTATTTTTCTACATATGTAATTTTTTTTTATGTTCACATTGTATAGTCTGTAAGGATGTAATCCATAGACTTTAATAAATAAATAAATAAATAAATAAATAAATAAATAAATAAATAAATACTATAGAACAATACTATCGTTTTTTTTTGGGTCCCGGGGTTCGTCTATTATAAATTAATTATTGAAAAAAAGCTTGCATCATGTTTCCAAAGAAATAACAACAAATTTTTTTTTTTTCAAAATTAAAAAGTTTGAATTTTAAACTATAGTCTTAAGGTGCCGTTTAAATGTTTCTCTTTTCAAAACTGTACATTTTATGTTTATAAAAAATAGTTTAGCCACGGTGGCCAAATTTTATAAAAATGCTAAAAGATGCATTTATTTTTGCCGATGGAAAAAGCTTTAAGCAGCAGTATAAAGGTAATGGAGAGTACAATTCTAATGCATTTTAAATGATAAGGAAACTGCGAATGTTTCAACTTACACACTTTTAGAATATTTTGTATTTTTCGGAAAAAAAAAGAAAATCGCAACTAAAGCCAAGGTTTTTTCGAATTTCGGGAAAATAGAAACACCAATCTGTAAGTGACTCCAAAGAGTATCTGCGTGAAAAATATAGTTTAAATCTTAAGACTCAAGATCAGATTTTGCTCGATGTATCTTGGAATGGCCGATATATATACATTGTTTATATTGATATTCTAGACAGTTTTAAAACTCTGTAAAAAATGTATTTATATTCAAAATTTCTTAAATATTTACTTCAACCTGTATAATGCCCTCTCAAAATAGTTAACAATATTTAATTTTAAATATTTTTATTATTCACTTCTTATTTTTTTCTTCTTTATAATTAGGTCATTTGGTTTAAGGATACCATGCAATTGGATACCACTGAACGTCATATTATGGAAAATCGTGGCTCACGTCATACGTTGATTATACGTAAAGTGCATACACAAGATTTTGGTAATTATTCGTGTGTGGCAGAAAATCAACTTGGCAAGTCACGTAAAACTTTACAGCTGAGCGGTAAACCTAACGTAGCTGTATTCAATTCACCACCAATCAGCCAGTATAAGGACAGGTAAGTAGGTCAAGTTGTTAGTGGCTTAAATGGAATACAAGATTAACAAGAATTGTGGTATATACAAACCATATCTCTACATCAATGTTTATATACGGACCAAAGTTTTAATTAATGTATGTATGTGTGTAAAATATATTTTCTGTGGCTGTGATATTGGTATCTTCAATGTGTCTATTAGTGCATATGATGTAGAAATATCTTTAACAGAGTCTAAATTTCATGTTTGTGGGATAAACATGTTCTATATATGTATGAATAAATAAAAACAACTTAAATAGAAAAAACTGTTTCCAATTTTTGTTGTATTTGGGTAAAGAGTGGACCGAATTTGAAAAATTTACGATTTCAAAAAATTACCGCTGCCCAAAATTTGTGGGGAAGTATTACATATTATAGAAAAATATAATTAAAAAAGATCGTTTAATACCATCGGATCCTGCATTACGATTTCAGTTTCCAACTTCAGAAAAAAAAAATCCTCAAAGTTTTTTTTGGTTAATTATATTGTGTGATTATGTTTTCTAGTTAAACTTCCAGTCAGAAAAAGATAGACGGACTACCGCTGTCAAGGCACTTTAAGAATAACAAATGCTGGCAACAAGTGCTTTCCCAATCCTAAAATGATAACATCATTAGACACAAGGTCCGACTGTTCAAAAAGTGTCGGAAAAGTACTGGGGCAACAACATTTCTAACTTTGGCAAAATGTTGGTAAAACCATGGTAAAATAGATTTTCCTAAATAAAATTTAAAAAAAGGTTATTTATAATTTGTTTGTTCCCTCCGGGACTCGAACCTGGCCGCTGTCGATTGGTAGTCGACAGCTCTACCCACTGAGCTAACGAGACATGTAATACTTGATAGCTTAAAACACATGTGAATAATAACTGCTGGGTAACAGTTGGCTGCTCAAATATGTCAGCTCTAGCATAATGCTTGTTGGGATGAACTTGCCACATTTGGGAAAACAAAAAAAAATGATTAGTGAAACAACTTTTCCAGAAAAAAAAAAAATTAATTTCATATAAAAAATATGTTAAAAAGTATAAAAAAATGTATGCCTGGAGCCGGGATCGAACTCGGAACCTTGAGACTATATACTGTTTTAAACTAAGCATCAATATTTTAATAAAATAAGTGCTCTACCAGTTGTTATATCTTTAAGCTGTTAACACTTTCTGACAGCATAGCACTGGAAAAATTCTTTATGCCAACGTTGGCACATTGTTTTCAGCCAATTCTTTGCCAATGTGTTTTTGTGGGCCACAGAAATTATTGTAAAAATAGTATCAAAACGCTTTTTGGAAACGATGGTGAAATGCCTCGAACAAGTGCTCCGCCAGTAATATATTTAAAATTCCTCGGTTAGCCAGTGGTAAACCAGTGCTTGATTTTTTGTACCACGTGCCGTTTCTAACTGAGTTGGTATGATAACCACGGATATGCAAAATTTTGAAAATGTTATAAAATATGAAATAACTTTTTTAGATGAACATTCCCAGCCAGAAATTCATGATGGTTCAAAAAACTAAGTACTATCAAAGCATACACTATACCAAATCCAAAACGTTCTGAGAACGTTTTGAAAAAAAAAAACATATTTAAATTACTTTAATAGCACTTTTTAAACAAACTTTACTGATGTTTATTGAAATAAAAATAATATCTGTGGAATTTTGATAAAATAGTCAATAAAACTTTTAAATGTGGATACACTCAAAAAAGTTTTACAGTTACTACATGACAGTTGTTTGTGTAGTAATCAGTAGTAGTTGCTTTTAACTGTAATTACAGTTGTTTTTGTATGAAATAATGCAAAACAACTATTTTGACAGTTGTTTTCAAAAACAACTAACGAAAACTACTAAAATTTTTAACAGTTGTTTAAAGCAGTTGTTTTAAAATTTTTGTAAACAACTACCAAACAGTAATTTTGAGGTAAACAGTTCAATTTAGTTAGTTATTTTAAAATAAAAAAATATATTTTGAAAAACTATGTTTTGAAAAATTCTCGTTTAGTTTATATTAATATGTTTAGAGTATGCAAATAATAATTAGATAATTTAATTGTATCTCCAATGCATTAAAACGTCATAACTGGAGTACCGTTTGGAATGTTGACTTGAGACCTTAAGTAAGATGCTGAAAATACTAAATTTTGTTGTAATTGAATGAAGAAAAAAAATTGAATTTTTTTTTAAAATACCAAAAAAATAACCTTCAAAAACAGTAGTTTTTACTAATTTTTACAGTTGTTTCAAAATGTTTGTATTAAAAAATTGTCAGTTGTTTTTACGACATTGGTAGTTGTAATTACCACATTTGTTAGATTTTTTTAACAGTTAAAAACAACTACATTTTTAGTTGTATTAACTGTAATTACCTTTGTCGCCTTTTAAACTGAAAATACAGTCTTTTTCAGTAGATTCTACTGTAAAACTTTTGTGAGTGTATTTTAGTCTAGTCCGCACATTTATACTATTATACTGTAAGATACCAGACGTTTTTCAAATCAACTTATTTCAAATTGAATTACTAATACAATATAAAAAAATAATTAATGTGTTTTTAGTACTGGTAAATTACTTTCTTTTCGGTATTTGGAGTACTGGAAAATTATTCCACATTTTGTATTTAAAATTCTATGAAAGCAGTCAATTTTTGCATTAAATGCACTTTAAAATCATTATACTTTTGGGTTTTCAAATGTTTTGGAAGCGTTTTAAAAACAAAAGACGTAGCGCTTTACAACTACTTTATATTTGGTTTTTGTAACGTTTTAAGAATACTCTAAAATACCAACATGAGACCGTAAATCTGGGTTATCATTTGAGTGCCCTTAGAACACTATAATCATTAAAAACATGTTGCTTTGGTAACGTTTCAACTACCATACGTACACCCAGAGAAAAGTTGACACCATTCGTGTACAAAATGACCACATTCGTTGTCAATAGTCCGCCAACCACGTTTGTGGTCAAATTGTACACGCCGTTGTCAATTCAACAACGAATAATTGACAACGATTACGTTGTTAAACCGACCACAAATGTGTACAAATTGACACCGCCATGGTGTCGAAGTGACAACATGTCGGTGTTAAATTGACACCCTTCCGGTGTCGAAGTGACACCGTGCCGTTGCTGAATTGACACCCTAACGGTGTCGGTTTGACACCGTTCGTGGTTGATTTAAAAATTTCTGGTCCTTTCCCATTCTGTTCCCAACCTACCCGTTCCCATCTACTTTAGTAATAAAAAACGAATAAAATTAATTATAATTATGTTTTATAAACATATTTTATTCAAAGAATGCATTTATTTAAATTTAAATCACAATAACTTAAATTAACTTAATTCTAAAATAAATTTTTCCATTGTTCATAGGATATAAATGAAATGGAGGAGTTATAAAATCTAAAATTGGTATTAAATAAGTTGTAGCATTATTTAAAGAACCAATTTCATAAGATTGCAAATGAAAATCAAAATTTTCAATGTTAACTTGATTACACAAAACATAAACATTTTCATGTTGAATAATAAAATTTTTAATTTTGAAAAGTTCAATTGACGGCTTGTTGGTAGCTAAGTAATAAAAATATACATATTAAAATTATTTTTAATTATTAGTACAAAAATTAATAAGAGCTGTTATGTTAGCTGACTTTGTATCATATACAGTAACAATTTCATAAAAAAATTTTTGAATAAAAATCCATGGTTGTTGGCACGCATCCGGATATTTTAAAGATAAAGTTTGAAACATTTTGAAACATGTGTCCAAACAATCAATAAATGAATTAAATTTGAGCAAATGGTTGTTAAAAAATATGTAAAAACCTTTTATATCCGTATCGGACAAGCCTTCTACAATTAGAAAGGGCTGGATAGTTAAACCAGCATAGTAATATTTTTCTATGACTGCATTAATTTGGCATTTGTAATCATTTATAGTTGCCAAACGCAAGACGAAGCTTTCCTGTGAATCGGCTATTGTTACCTTTTTTCTAATTTTAGCCCCTCCGCCTTTAAATCTAGCTGGTGATGGTAAAACCGCATTAAGCAATATGGTGTATATATAGTCTTGTGCATCTGTGAAATATGTAAAATAATAAGATAAATAACATTTATAGAATAACCAATATAATTGGATAATTACCTATACTGGTCGCCGACTGAACATTTGTAAACAGATTTTTACAATATTCATTATGGATGTTTTTTGCATAGTAGTTTCGAATCGTTTCTTTAAATTTTTCCCATTTAGAAAGTAACAGATGTCCTTTTAATGGAAACATTATATCAAAATCAATATTGATCTAAAAGAAATAGAAATTAGCAAAAACAAATGTAAACAATTCTAATACCAACCAATTCCGATGCTCTGGCATCCAACAATTTTGGCCATTCTTGTAGAAACTCAACACTCTTCAATTTTTGTAAGTCTTTTTGGCGTATATTGAAAGATCTTTTCCATTTTTCACAAACTGCTCCCCAATCGTCGCATTCTCTGATCAAGGAAGTTTTCAGTGCAACAGCTACTGATTCATCGATTTCAATAAGTTCTTTGTCAGGAGATTGCACAGACATGTTACTTTCAATGGTGCTACTGGTTGGTAAAGAGTCCAAAAGCTTTCTTTTTTTTAAATTCTTGTTTCTATACTTTGCATACAGCTTTCCGCTTGCATTGTTTTTTCCTTTTCGTGAAATGTAATAGTAATCCTGTAAACATTGAATTATATGTTTTATATTTAAAGTTTTGAATTCATGTTATTTAAACATTACCTTCATTTCGGTTTCAAGTGGGATAACTGAACAAATTTCATCCAACAAACGGTTATAGTCTTGTGTGCAAAGCACAATATCTCTACTTAAAATGTCCTCAATAATGATATTAATAATGTCATCTCTATGGTCAGATGTCAATTTAATGTTTCCACTTGCATATTCAAGTACTGCCTTCCCTTTTGAAGTTTCACTTAGCAATGTCTTCAAGTCCTAAATTAAATTATAATGCTAAGATGTATTACATAGAACCTATTTTTATTTGTCTTACCTTTGACAAAACTCCGCAGTTTTTAGAACAATGTGACGCCGATGTGTTGGTGGTATTTTCATTACGTTTCCACCATTCCTCAATTTTGGATGGCACTGACATTGTTTCTTCATCAATTCCTAACTATAAATTCAAACAAACATAAACAAACCATTGTGTCATCAGAATAGTAGCACTATATTACCTCCTTTTTTTTCCAGGCAAATAGTTTTTCCCTGAACTCCACACGTAGCCCTAGTGGCAGCAGTGTCTCCTTTAAATCTTCTTTTTTTAAATAGGGCAAGCTTCTAAATGTTACTTGTGATGCTATAATATATAAAAAAAAATATATATATATTTGTAACTGTATATTGTACATTGCTTTTTCAACTATTGATTTACTTACATTTTAAATATTGAAAAATTGAATCCATATTTATGGTTTTTAAAAACTGTTTTAGTTGTGCATCGTCACTGTCTTCAACGATATCATTTGTTGAAAAGCAGGAATCACTGACCACTACAATTTCACCATTTATTTCTAATAAATCACCAACTAAATTAAGGTCCTCAGATAATTGAATTTCGTGGCTTTGTTCCATTTTATTAATAATATTTTAAATAATGCTGCTAAACACACTGACTAAAACCAAAAGAATGTAAAATTCTTAAAATTTCTTCGTTGGCAGAGAGTTTGACAACGTTACGTTGTCAATTTGAACACATTCGTTGTCAAGTTGTAAACATGCGTTGTCAAAAACTAAATATTTCGGTATTAGCAGAGAATTTGACAACATAACGTTGACAAATTAACCACATTCGTTGTCAAGTTGTAAACACGCGTTGTCAAAAACTAAAAATTTTGGCGTTGGCAGAGATTTTGACAACATAACGTTGTCGATTCGAACACGTTCGTTAAAAATTTGACACCGTGCGTTGTCAAATAAATTGAAAACGTTGGGGTGTAATATTGACCACAACCGTTGTCGATTTTGCAACGTCATTTTTCCCTGAGTGTAGTGCTTTCAGAATACTTCTATGTTTGTTAATTTCTGGCTGGGTTGTGTTCTTATCCCAGCAATATGAATTTAGAAATGAAAGTCTTAAAAAATAAATTTAGATAGTGGAAGCAATAAACTTTAAAAAAAGGTTATTAGGCATTGTTGAAGAGTTTTATGACAAAAACTCCATATTAGTAAAATGCTTCAAAAAAAAAAAAAAATAGAATTTGAATATAGTTTTGATATATTTAAAATTTAAGAGAAACGAACTAATACGCTTTTAGCACCTAAAATAAAGTTTATATCTTTTTAATGTCAACTGATTCACAAACTTGTACACTGGACACATCTTTAAATAAATATCAAAATTTTGATAATGCAATAAAGCTTTATATTTTTGTTTAAATATGTTTATCAGAATATTAGTAACTGAGAAAAAAAAAATATTATATTTATAAACTGTTCATTAGAGAAATATATTCGCGATATTTGTTAAGAAAACGCGATTTTTTTAACGAAGCTTTATCACAGAAAAATGAGCGTTTGGTGTATTTCGTAAACTAAGAAAGATAGAATCTATAAATTTGGCATGTGGCTTCCTCTAATGACCAGAACAAAATAAAATAAAACAATTTAGGTTATTCGAATATTTTAGTGGTAAAAATGGACTGGAGAACTTAAAACATTTGATTATCGGTCCCATTTTTTGCTGGGTTGAATGGGGAGGGGCATACATGAAAACCTTTCTCTTTTTAATTTAAGGAGCACTAACAAGAATCTGGAGTCAAAATAGAAAAATATCTTCAAACAAAAAGTCGTTAGTTAAAGGGTTAAGAAAGGGTTTTTTTCCAATTCTGCCCACCCTACTATTTAACTTTATGTTTATTTTTTTATTTCATTCCTCATACACACATATTTGTGTGTTAATTTTTAACGAACCGTTTGTGCTTCACTTCTTATATAAAGGGTGTCCCAAGAAGAACGCAATTTTTAAATCTGGCAACATTCGAAGTGTCATTGTTTGACATTTGAACAATTGTTATTGTTTGCTAGTAGAAGGTACGAGGTTAGTAAAAATGGAGCGCTACACGAATGAACAACGCATTCTCATTGTGAAATTGTTTTACCAAAATGGTGAAAGTTTTGCGGCTACAGTTCGCAAATTGCGATCAATTTGGCGAGGCCCATTTTCATCTTGATGGCTTCGTCAATAGGCAGAATTGTCGCATTTGGGGTGAGGAAAATCCTCGAGTGATTCACGAGAAGCAAATGCATCCTCAACGTGTCACTGTGTGGTGTGGTTTTTGAGCTGGAGGAATCATTGGACCTTTTTTTATAAAAATGAGGCAGGTCAAGCGCAAACAGTCAATGGTGTTCGGTATCGTGAAATGATAACCAGTTTTTTCTTGCCTAGAATTGAAGTAATGAATGTGGAGGGCATGTGGTTCCAACAAGACGGCGCCACATGTCATACAGCCAGAGGAACAATTCAATTGCTGCATCAGTCATTTCCCGGTCGTGTTATTTCGCGTTTTGGAGATCAGAATTGGACGCCTAGATCGTGCGATTTAACACCATTAGATTATTTTCTTTGAGGTTTTTTGAAGTCGATGGTTTACGCGAATAAGCCGACGACGTCACAGAAAAAGCGAAATTTAGTTTTACATAAAAAATGGGTAAATTTTTTCCGGTTTATTCGTGTTAAAACTTTTTTCAAGGTTAGAACAATTTCGAAAATGCATTTGCATCAAAAATGCATTTTTTTAATATATATTTTTTTTTTGCGTAAGTGTGCAAAAGGATAACCATAATTCGAATGCTTTTTGTATTAAAGATATCCGATATCAATTTTCGAATAGAGAGCTCTTCAAAAGTACATACTATTGCGAATTTTCGAATTTTTAAAAAATTGATATCTTGAAAACAAAACTCCATGGAGTATGTGTGATAAAACTTTTCTTTTTAGTGTACAAAAAGTAAACATATTTATTAAGAGTGCGCCGCGGTAGGCTAGTGGGTAGCGAGCTAGCTTATCAGTGCGGGGGTCGTGGGTTCGACCACCAGAGGCACAACGCACCGAAAGCCATAGTAGCTAGTGCTCGGTTAGGGTAATAGTACATAATTTGTAATTAGATGATTATTAATTAATAAAGCAAAAGAAATCCTGAGATGAATAATTTACTTTTCTTCCTAATATATTCCGGTATTTAAAACTATTGCTAACGACGTGTCGGATTTGTCTATAAAGTTTAAAATTATTTTATGGAAGTTTAAATAAAATGCAATTTTTATGATGTTTTTCACAAAAAAAATCCATTCAAATTTGCTTCAATGAAAATTTAAAATGCCTTTCATTTTAATTGATTTTTGTTCAATTTTTATTAAAAAAAAAATATTGTTTTACAAATAAAAACTCTTTAAAATGCTCTTATAGTTTGTTTAACAATATCTCAACTCTTGATTTAATTCATATTTATTTTATAAAAAAATGTATATTTTTCGATTTAACATAAAAGAATTGAACATAAAATAACCACTTGAGGCTACCACAGTATAAGTTTAAGTAAATAACAAAAGTCAAGTGGAAGTCAAGGTGGTGGATAAAAACAGCAGTTGCAGTCAATGAACGCTGTTGGAAACTTACGTAAAACGGAAAGTTTAATATACGTGGCAAATTTTATTTTAAAAAATACTTTTTTTATGGTTTGGGATGTAAATTTGAAAAGTATAGCAAAAATGCAATACTTTTTAATGAAAATTCAAAAACTTACACTCTCAAAACATATTTTTTGTTCAAAAAATTGAGAAAATGGTGAACTTAACCGCGATTTTGCATAAATAAAATATAAACGGCAGTCTCTAAGTGAAGTAACTGAGTTTCCATAACTTTAGATTTATATTATTTGAATCATATATGGGTAGGGTATATGGACTATTCTCAAACATATTTAAAATTAGGATTAATTTTTTTTTTTTTAATTTATGGCACATTAATAGGATTTTCCACAATAAGAAACCACTATTTAGTTAGTTTCAATCCGTTTTGCCTAAATCACTTTCTGTAAGGAGCTCAAAAGTTATGTCGGTTTAAATTTCAAAATATAAATAAAATTATATATTTTGATTGAATTCACAAAAAAAAAAAATATAAAATACGCATATTGAGAAAGTCGTGGTAGAGAAGAATGAATGTATTTTCTAAAAATCATAACTAGGTTGTAAATTTTCAATTTTTCTGAATCAGACTGTGCAGTTTCTGACAGTGACCCTGTATTTTTTTTTTTTTTGTTAATAATGTAATATTTGTTATCTTTTTATTTGTTCAACTGCGTGTATATGAAACTTTCTGTGTAATCACTGACCGTGGTATAGATAAACTGATTTCTAATGCCACATGCACTCGCACTACACGATAGACAGAGCGCTTTAGCGCACTGACCTATCGTCAGGTCGAGTTTTGTTGTGATTAAAACTAGTTTTGTTCAATACACGGTGTTTTTTTTTTTTTTGTTCTTGCATACATAATCTCAGAAGTACAACTCCAACAACACAACAGTTCTATTTTTAGAAACTTACCTCACTCGGAAAGCAAGTGTTTCTGTGTGGCGGCCTTCGGCCGCTCTTAGTGGTTTTTTCTTCCGTAGAACGCGGCAGGCGGCTTCGCGAAATAAAGTTTTTTCTGCGTGCGATTATACGATTTATAAGTTTAGTTTTATTTTGTGATATACATATATTTAAAAAAATTGTATTGATATACTAAATATTATAATTCTTTTTATTTTAAAAAGTCTGAACGATATGCCACATTTGAAAGTAACATAACGACAGACGTTTTAAGGCCTCATTAGTTGTTACTTTCTGTTGCCGTTCTGTGTCGTTCTGTTCTGTAGGTAATATTTTGTAATTACTTTTTCTGTGAGAGGAATCAGCTGTTTTAAAAAGTAAAAGAAACTCAAACCAAAAACATTTAAGTCAGGGATGATAAATGCGATTTTAAAATAGTACCAACCTGCATATAAAATAGTACTTTTTCGGCATCACAAGTATAAAAAAAAATTTAAATATAAATTAAAAAACAAATCTTTGTACCCTCCAAAATGAACAATTACAAATGAAACAACAAAAATATATTAAAAAAAAATATGTTAAGAGGTGAAAACAAAATTTTGAGGTGAAAAACTTTTTTGGATGTAAAAAAAATAAATTGTGTCGTAAAAAACATTTTTGAGGTGAAAAAAGTTTTTGTGGAGAAAAAAGAATTTTCGGTGAATTTTAAATATTATTCACCTCTTAGCGTCTGGTGGAAAAATATGACGTTATATTTTATACACCAGACACTACAATGAATTCTACTAATATACAGTCCATTATACACCAATTTGTATGGAAAATTTAGAGGTACTTTAACATTGTCACTCATTACTTTTGGACCGCTGGACCGATTTTGCTCATTTTCAATACCAAACTTTTCGGAAATATGTACATAAAGCTATGTAAAAACGAGCAGTGCGTACTAAGAAAATTAGCCGATATTGATTTAAAAAATTTTTAAAATTTTGAGATTTTTTCTTAAATTCAGCAAATTTTTAATATCTTTTGAATGTGCTATTAATATCTTGCTGTATTGAACTACATTTCTCACAGTTTTTGCGAATTCAATCCTTGTGATTGGTAGCAAACAAATTCAATTTCACATTTTTATAAGATTTTTATTATTTAGTTTTTTGAAAATCAAAATTAGTTAATAATAATTATAACCCTTAGTGATTGAATTCAATAATTGGTTTAATCGATTATTAAAACTCTAATATAATCATCTGTAATCAGTCGCACTCAGTGAAATCATGTGATTGAATTCACAGCGTTTGGTTTCAAATTAATTCATTGTTCATATGGGACTGCAAATCGAATTAATAATTATTGAATTTTAAAGGGACAAAGAAATTCATACATAGAAAAATTGGTAAATCGTACTAAATGAGTCATAGGAGTGTCATGGTACATCTGAGGTTCAAATAGTACCATAAAAAGTACTATAGTACCAACTTTATCATCCCTGATTCAAATATTGAAAAAAAGATTTCACAACAAACCAATACATATGCAATTTAGGCTGTCACTTAACGTTGAATTCTATTTTCAATAGATTTGTCCGCAACAGAACAGAACGGAAAAGTGGAAACTAACCACACATACAGACTTTCAATTGAACAGAAACAAAACAGCTGATTCGTAACAGAACAGAACGTAAAAACTAATTCTGCCTTTAGTTTAAACATTGTCGATAAAATGTACTCTTTATTACATATGAAATCTCAATTAAATGAATTGTAAAGTAAATTGTAAAGTTTATGTAAATAAAGAAAAATTATTGTTATTATTAAGTGACATAATGTCCAAAATTGCCAAATTAAAAATTGTCATAAAGTCCATGGACAATATGACACTTTTCGAGTGACATAACGTCCATGGACATTATGTCATTGGACGTTATGACATGCCACCTCTGGAAAGCGGTGCGTACGATTCGCGTCCTGCTGCCCGGCCGCGTTTCGCGTAATGCGGCGCCACCGTAGTTCGCGTCCTATAGGCACGGCCACGGCCGCGAATCGCAGAATTCAATATTTTTGAATTGGGAATTATTTCATTTTTTTTG
Organism: Delia radicum; assembly: GCA_021234595.1. Classification (NCBI taxonomy): domain Eukaryota; kingdom Metazoa; phylum Arthropoda; class Insecta; order Diptera; family Anthomyiidae; genus Delia; species Delia radicum. Next base: position 210,066,840 of record CM037851.1, read on the forward strand.
GGACTTTTTTCATTGGGAGTTGTTTCATTCTTTGTTGGCAGTTATTTTATTACTATGATATAACTCCCAAATGTTGGGGCTTATTTCATTTTTTCTTTGGAGGTTATTTCATTTATTAAAATTGGGACTCATTTAAATTTTTTTGGGACTTATTTCATTGGGAGTTATTTCATTGGGACTTATTTCATTTGGGAGGTATTTCACGGTACCGTTTTTTTTTTTTTTGAATAATGTAATATTTGTTATATTTGCGTTTATATGAAATTTTCTGGCGTGTTGATTTTAATTTACTCCCTTAATTTGAGCTTTCCAAAAAGTATTTGTCAATGTCTGTAGTGTTTCAAAAAAATTATTTTTGACTTAAAATCGCGGTTTATGCGATATTTAAAAATTGTAATTTATTTTGCAGATTATATTTGAACTTAACGTAATGAGTTGAAAAAAAAATTTATTTTCTACAAATTCATTCCAACCATGTACAGTTTTACACATGATGCTTTTTAATACTTACTAAATTTCATTTGGTCCATAAAGTAGTTGCTTCTTAAAATGTATTAATGCTTCGGTGGTTTTGTGTTTGTTTTGTGGCAAATCGTACAAATAAATCGTACAAGTAGTGAATTTCGACGAATTGCGCGCAGGAGTATTGATGTGCCGGAGGAAAACGTGCTTATATAAAAATACACGCAATCTCTTTTGAAAAATATTTGAATTAAAGCAATCAAAAAAAGCAGAAGCAGATTATGAGATTTTTGCATAAAAAGTTTACATTTGTATTTGTTTATTTGCTCCTCTGATTTTCAGTTGTTAAATAAGAAAAAAAAAAAAAACTCAGTTCACGCAGCAAACTGTCCTATTTAAAACTAAACAGCGAATGTGCTTTGGGGAAAACAGCTTTTTGAACAAAAATTTTGATTAGATCAGTAAATTTTTTTCTATAAAACACATGTTTAAATATACATTTTTTATATTTAATTTTGAATTGTCAGGTTTGGGATCGTAATTAAATTTTACTATTACACAAATAGAAATCATTAATTGTTACTAAATAAAAGAGAAGATGGAAACAAATTTCTTATGGCGATCAACGCTTGAGGGAGTGCCGCACTTTTGACCTAAGCGACTATTTAGGTTATATTTAGCCTCATTCTAGTCTACCACTCACAAGAAACTTAAGGTTTTGATCAGGTGTATATATCAACCTACCAAAGAAAAGTTTTCTTATATGACTTTAACGAAACCAGGAAATCACGTTAATTACTCCGGTCTTCTTTATATTTTTAAATATTTTTTTTAAAAAAGTGCTAGAATTACAAACTAAAAGATTTTTTAAAGCATGTGGCCAAGACTTCAAATTTTAATATACTTTTTACTGTGTTCGTATATCGCCCTCATATCAAAAATTATCTGCTCTGTCACGTTGGTAAAAATGGGTCTATTTCATAAAAACAAAACTAAAACATTGTAATATATGACTTCATATCCGCTGATTTTTTAACATTAAAAACAGAAATACTCTTTACAGTCATATATACACTCCAGGCTTTTGTATCTCTGAAATTTAAAAAATTCGCAATTTTTTTCATTTTAAAATATTTGTTAAGTAATTGGAATATTTCAAAAATCTAAAATGTTTCTAAAAGCTGGAGGTTTATACTTTTACAATCTGTAATCTCAAACAAAAAAAAAAAAAATAAACAGTTTCTTTGTAAAAATTAACAATGGAAGTATTTTCAAATAGTGACTCTTCGATTTTTTTCGACTCATGATCTGTAAACAGTAGCTGGAGATACGAAAATATTTGAAACATAAGGGCTAAGACTCTGTATAGTTGCTATAAATGAAGCCGTTCTCGATCCAAGGTAGAGAAGATTTTAATCAGGAGATTAGTATTCCAGTATAAATGTTTTATTGGATTCAACTATAGCTTTGTAATAGTTTTTCTTATACAAACATATATTTTTGTTTGGTTTTGCATATTTAGCTTTGATTTTCTAGCCGAAATCTTTGTCTATTCTAGTCATGAACGAATTCATGGGATCTTCTCTTTATGACCTACGAAATTCTTTATCTGCTGGTCATACGCAAGTCATGCCATAACATTTTGCTGGGCAATATCAAATAAATCACCAAAGTAGTTTTTCAAAATCTGCTGTTTCATATTTCCTTTAGTCATGTTTCTCGATTTTTGTTGCCATTTTAGAGTCCAATTTTTTGCCAAAGATGAAAGAAATACATACATAAAAGAACTTCGGTATTAAAAATTTCGCTAGTGTAAGAAAGTGCTCAAAGCTTGCCACCCCTAAATATAATCCAATCTTCTGAAAATTTGGCACATCTAAGTTGTATATCACTGAGATATAAGTTATACATCACTGAGTTATTGGAAAAACGGCAGATATACAAAACAATTTTATGAAAACGAATTTAATGCATTTTCTTGTTTTCTATATTGTTTGAAAGCCAGCTGTAGATTTTAATTTTGTAAGAACACTCCTAAATTATTATTTGGTCACTTTTTTCAGAAATATTTAAAAACTTCCATTCCTGTAAAAATCTCTTTTTAAAAATCACCATTTTACCAATATTTTACAAAGAAAACTTTAACTAATATTTGAAACTCGTCTTATTTTTGTGAGTGTAATAATATGTTTCATCTTTTTTTAAACAAAAATCATTGAAATATGTTACATTTAAGTGAAACTCAATTTTGATTCCAAGAATAATAAGTTATAAAAGGTAAACGAATTACAATAATGTACACCCACTGTGCCATTATTATGGAAACATCAACTTTGGAAAAAGAAAAATATAAACGCGATACTGATAAATATGCAATGAGTCTGGTGTTCACTTAAGAAAAAAACGAGAACAAACACAGGGTGTGCTTTCTTCGACTGACTGATTTCAAATTCTTATAATTTTTTTATTTTTACAGTTTTTTAATTTATTTTTTTTTTAAGTGAAAATATAACTTATAAAATTTTTTTTAGCTTAGTAAGAAAAATGACATTCTTTAAAGTGCGTTCATTTTCCTGGTGTCATTTCATCGCTCGTTTGAAGATGTTTTGCATTACGTTGCGCAACATTTTTGTCTCCAATGCTGCAATTTATTTTGCGAATACTCTGCATAAGTTGCTGAATGTTTTGTGGTTTGTTGACCAGCTAAACCCGTCCCTTCAAGAGACCCTTCAAAAAAAGAAAAAATCAGGGGCCCTCAAATCTGGGAACGAGGTGCCAACGAAAAATCAGAATTTTTTTAAATTAGTCGGTCATCAAAAAGTTCTCGCAGAATCGCCATTCTGTCTCTCGCAGTATGAGCTGTAGCTCCTTCTTGCTGAAACCGTATCTCAGGATTATTGAGAAATAACGGGCCTGAAATATTTTCCAACCTGCTCCGATATTCCGCCACGGAGACTGTTACTGGTTACCCAGCTTCAATTTCGAAAAAAAATATTGAAAAAACCGTACGTCTGAGGGTGTAATTGTCGGTGCTGCACTGCTCTAGGATTTTGGGTACCCCAAATTCAGCAGCTCATCTGAGGATGTAATTGTCGCTGCTGCACTGCTTTAGGATTTTGGTTACCCCAAATTCAGCAGTTCTGTTTATTAAAATATCCATTTAAATGAAAATGTGCTTCATCGCTTATAATGAGATTGTTCAAAAAGTTGCCATTTTCTTTCTCACTCAAAATTAATCAAAATACAACAATTTTCACGCGTTCTTGCATAGAGTATGATTTCATTAAAAAATTGTATTAAATTTTTTATTACATGCAAGAAAAATTTAATTTTAAACTGTAAGAATAAACAAGTTATAAGCATTTCAAATCAATCAGTCGAAGTTGACCCACCCTGTATTTTTATAATACATTTTTCTTCACCGCATACTTAAAAGTATGTACTCAATGAAAATCAATATGCACTTTAGGGTTTCCCGATAAAAATAAAAAAACTTTTAAGCAATACCACTCAAACGTTGAATATTAATCAGCTGAATATAGGAAAAATAAGTAAGAAAAAATGTTGTTAAGATCTTTGGTTTCTTACCAGCGTATTAAATTGGCGGCATTTATTAAGTCGGTAAAAAAAAAGTTTAGGAATTTGGAAAAAATTGCTTTCGTATAAATATATTTGGTTTAAAAAAATGTGTTTTAAATAAGAAATTTTATCATTTAAAAGCATGCCAGAAAGATATTGCTTTTTCTAAGATCCTATTTTTTAATTTTAAAAGCAAATTTGAATTGCAATTTTTCCGTTGAGCATTAAAAAATTATAAGTTCATCAACAAGTAACTTTTAAGCTACATTTTGCTAACAATTTTATAATTTGAATCTTACGACAAGGAAACTACACTGTGGTCAATACGCCGATTTTAGTGAAATTTGGGTATATTGTTTAGAAGAAAAAATATGTTTTCAGATAACACTTTTGTATGAAAACATCTTTAAAATTTATGAATTTCAGATTTTTTTATACACAGTATTGTGAGTAAAGTACTCCCGAAAACAGAAATTTTGCTACCCATATTGCCTATGGTTGCCACTTATGTTAAATATTTTAAATATTGGTTATACAAGTACAAAAAAAATGTTTTTAAAGGACAAAACATGTCCGTGCATGTTTTACTAACCAGAGGATGCGCCTTCAAAATACCTTTCATTTGATACCCAATTTACCTACTACTGAATATACATATTAAATTAATTGAAAATCAGTTAAAAAGAGGTCTACTTACTCTTCGTTTAAAACAATTGTATTTTTTGTTTATTTTCAACTGTTGAAAAATTAATTGACAAAATCGGTAAAAACTATAGATCTTTTCGTTGATTTAAATACTCAATACCATAAAACAACTTTTTGTTTTAAATAGAAAATTTTAACTCCATATTTTAACTAATACCGCAAGTCCGTTTTTTTGTTTATTTTGTTTATTAAATAACAGACAGAAAAGTATTATACAATATTTTAAATATTTCTTTGTTAATTTAACTAAATATTCAAATAAAATAACTTTATGGAATAAGTTTTTAAATAACTGATGAACATTTATGAAAAATTTCTTGTTATGTTAACTTATATACGAAATATATTTAAAAAAAAACTTCGAAATGGGTAATTTTGGATCCGACTTTTCAACCTAAAGCTTGAGCTGGCTCCCCTAAAAGAAATAGGTGTAATACTATTTTACATATTTTTGTCCTTGCAACATATATTAGTTTCATTCAAATCTGAGGATTCACCACTGTGTAGTTTCCTTGTTAGTAATGCAATGGTGGAGTAAATTTGCTATATAATGTTTTAAATGCATATCTTATAACAATCTCTTCATTACGAAGCTTTTACTAAATCCCTTGCTAAAAAACTATTAAAAACTTTTTTTTTTTTTGCCACAATGCACTAATATCAAAATCTAAAATCGACGTTATGGACCTTAAGATCCACTCCAAAAATTGTATGCCCAGCTGAAAAAGATCATATATTATTATATATGGCCCATGTATGAATATATATGAATATATATGGATCCATACATGGAAATGCATGGAAGCATATATGGAAATGTTTGTTATATATGGAAGCATATATTGAACCATATATGAACAATTGCTGCATATATGTTTTCATATATGGAACCATATATGTAAATGTTTACCATATATGGAGCCATATATGAAAGTGTTTTCCATATATGGTATATGAAAACATATATGAATGTATTATCCATATATACTACCATATATGGAAGCATATATGCATCATTTTCCCATATGTATGGTTTAATTTATAAATAAATTTATAAATTAAACTATAGTTAAAAGATTTTTGGATGAATCTTCTGTTCTATATTATCTTGATGTATACAAATATATTGACAAATAAAACAAAGTATTACAGTTTGGTATTATCTTTCATTATCTTTGATAGATCTATCAACACATTCCTGAAAGGGTCAAATAATAAATTTGAAAACAAAAAAACTTTATAGATTATTTGTTAGGACAATATCCTAATAAAGAAATATAGAGTATGGCCTCGAACTTGAATAATTTTCATTTTCAATGTATATTAAATATACATTTTTTATGTATATATAATAATATATATTTAAGCAATAATTTTGTTAATAAAAATTGAATTTTCAAACTAACAATTGTTTTTATTTTATGAAAATATACGTAAGTAGGAAAATATATGAACATATATGGGTAGGATATGGACAGGATATGGACAAATGTATGGACATATATGGACATATATATCCATATGTGTCCATATATCCTCAATTTTCGGATCCAAACCATATATGGAACTCCATATATGTATATATATGGGTCATATATGAACTTTTTCACCTGGGTGCTTATTTTTGCCATATTCAGGTTTTCCTCATTCAATCAATATGTATAAAAAAAACTGATTATCGGGACAACCTAACACATATAATTTTATTTTGTAAAACAAATTAAAGAAATTCAATAGTTCAGTGAAACTGTAAACCCTTTTAACAGGTTTCTTCTAAAAACGTTAAACTTTTTGTAAGCGGAAACACAACAAAAGAACTGAAAAAAAAACAACGAAAGGATAACATCCTTGGAAATGAACTTAAATACAAAAGCAAAATGAACTTGTTTCCATTGAGTACCCAATGTAACAATAAACCTTTCATACGCCAGCAACAATGACGAAGAACGTAAAATAAACAACAATACAAATTGCGCAAGAAAATCTGCAGCAGTTATAATAACGTGTGCTTTTGACTTGTCTTTAACAGCAACTACGAGTATGTATGTATTTACTACCAATACATTCAATAGTCATGAATTACAGGCAAATAAAAGCTAACGCAACATTATATCATCAACATACATTAAGGTGTCCACCAAATAACAAATTGACAATTTTTCATGCTAACACCCATCTGCCATTCAGTTTTGTTTCATTTGCTTACAAGTGCATGAAACTTTTCTGAAATATCTTTGAACTCGATATTGATTCTTTAATTTTCAGAACGTAGAAAAAGAATGCGACTGTAGCGAAAATCAATATGTAAATATTCTCTGACCGATTTCAAAACTTTTTTAATATTATTGTTGCATGAACATGAAATTTATTTAACATTTTGAACAATTTAAAAATTCAAAACTCGATTTGTTACGGGTTGAAGTTTTTGGCATCTTTATTCGACAACTCAGAATTTAAGGGGAACCTCAATATACATAAGAAAGAAATATACTTTTCATAGTGATAACTATCACTAGGGCTAGTAAGTTGATGTAAATATGTATTTGCTTTCCAAAGCTAGAGAAGAACAATCACCAAATATCAACAAATTTGAATCGATTGTTAATGCATATTTAGCTACACCAAGGATATTATGTAGGTAAAGACGTCAGCAATTGCAGTCAAAAACAAATGAAATTTCACTTGAAGAAATGACTACTAGCATTTCAATAAATTCAACTAACATTTGTCATTTGTTTTTTCTGTTCAATTCTACAATTCTAACAATTCTAGTAAAAATTAACAAAAATTGTTATTAAAAAATAAACAAACAAACTGAAAAAATTAACATAAAATCATAAAACAGTCATTTAATGTGGTTTGTTTTTTTAAACGAACTACAAGGTTAGTAAAAAATTAAATTTGTTCTACAAATAAAAAGAAAATAAAGAAACTGTATTACAATCCAAACAACTACATATTTTTAAAGCATAAGTTACCTGAGTATATATGAGCATATTTCATCATATTTTGCTATAAATACATACTCGTTTTTTGCGAATATATAACAAAAAAGCTTCGATTTTTGTGTAATATTTGCTTTAAATGCATACTCGTCAATATTTTGCTAAGAAATCGTATTATAAAAAAAATTATAAAAGTTAATGTTTTTAAATAATTTTTTTAAAGTGTCCTTTTCGGCACCATATCTGAATTTGGTAAAATTAGGCACAAATATTTTCTCTAAGGTTGACACAATTTGAGTCCAGTAGACCTCTTGGGTCGCAAACTATGGCATCTTAAAAACATACAAAATCGTAAAAATTGTGATGAAATCGGTTTTCAAAATTACACATATTTTTAAAAGCATTGATGGCACCTGACTGACTCACTAAGGTCTTAAAGTAAAGGTAATTTTTTTGTAAGATGACATATCTTTTCGATGATGGGCAACCCAATTAATTTTTTCCAAAACTCAAAGGTGAAGTTTTCGTGACATAAAGTTTGATGGCGAATATAAAAAACACATTATTTTTTTTTAAGTTCAAAAAATATAGAAGTAATTTCAAAAATGTTCTACACTTGTTGAAAGTGACTTTATATGTCTCGTATTTCGCAGTGTATTTTGACATAATGCAAACGATGGACAGGGTTAGAAAGACTGTACTCAAAAACTATAGCAATTAAAAGTTTCAATTTGAAAAGTCTTTACCTAAAGAAGTGATGGCAATTTAAAAGTAGAAAAATTACAAAAACGTACTTTGAATTTACAAGAGTTTTTCCATTATTTGTTTGCTCATAAATTTTTTAAAAATGTATGATTTTACAATTGTATTTGACATTGCGTGGACTGAGTTTCTTAGTAAACTGCACCTCCGAGTCAAAATCAAATTAAAATTTTTAAATGCAAAGATTTTATAAACTTTTTAAAAATGTTGTGAAATTTGATTCTTTTTATAGCATTGTTTATTTTTATTAAAACATAGTTACCCAGGCAGAACTATACAATGAACACTGTGTTGGCAATAACAGTGGCCAACTGTTGGTTTGTGCGAACTTTGGTAATTCAAAAAATTTGGTGCTTGGAAAATAGCGTAAACTAAATTAATTTTTGAAATATGTAAAATAAAACACATTTAAAAAGCAGAAATACAGTTCGGACTTAGCCTTATATATCATATATAAATGTATGAAATATAATAAAATATTAAAAAAGAAATGCTTCTAATTGGTTGCAATATTCGTAAAAACAATACAGGAAAATATTTTTGCTGGTGGTACTGGGAAAACATGTGCTTTGCTTCTATCAACTCATTCCTGAAAGGGTCAAATAATAAATTTTAAAACAAAAAACAAAAAACTCTATAGATTATTTGTTAGGACAATATCCTAATAAAGAAATACAGAGTATGGCCTCGAACTTGAATAATTTTCATGACAAAGCCAATTGTGACAATTTTTTGTTGTTGTTTATGTTTTTTCTTTAATATTTTAAATTTTGAATCTCGCTCCTAGACGAGGACAAGAAATTCTCATTGAGTTTGTGATTTAACATAACAAATATCTCTAGAAATTCTAATAACAAAGTCCCCTGAAGATTTCCTTGGGCAGGAATGAAATCCGAATAGGGACACGCCTACATCAGATTGCTTTTCACAATTTGTTAAATAAGTTTTGGGACTTTAGCACATTTAATTACTATAAATGCAATTAATGTTTATCCCGATGAAAATAAATTTAAATAACAAATATGCAGGTGCTTGTGCAAATTTAAATGTAACTGACACTAATAGAAAACATATGATTTTCTATTGTTGATTTACTTGAATAAACGTCACTACATTGCTAGGTCTGTCAAAAAAACAGAGTAGTATTTGGAAGATGACAAAGCCAATTGTGACAATTTTTTGTTGTTGTTTTTGTTTTTTCTTTGATATTTTAAATTTTGAATCTCGCTCCTAGACGAGGACAAGAAATTCTCATTGAGTTTGTGATTTAACATAACAAATATCTCTAGAAATTCTAATAACAAAGTCCCCTGAAGATTTCCTTGGGCAGGAATGAAATCCGGATAGGGACACGCCTACATCAGATTGCTTTTCACAATTTGTTAAATAAGTTTTGGGACTTTAGCACATTTAATTACTATAAATTTTCATTTTCATTGCACAATTATCCATCGCTATTTAATTAAAATCCACACTTATTTATATTTTTACGACATTCGGCCTATTTCGGATTTAATCGAGTTTTCCCAAAACGTCATTTTTGAGATCTGTATGCATAAAACATTGGACATATGCATATGGGCATTTCCGAGGGTCACGAACGTACGTTCGTACGCTTTTGATGTACAAAGAATATAGAAAACAAAACTTTTCCCAGCATTTTTTTGCGATTCGATAACATTTTGGGAGCTTTATGTGTATTGCAAAATATGGATTTCATCGAGTTTAAGTTTTCATAATGATACTTATAAACATGTGGTCACGAACGTACGCAAAATAGAAGTCAACTATGGCTGACAGTAATGAAATGTAAAAATCTGCAAAATGAAACGGAATATTAAAAAGCGATTAATTTATTTTAAAAGTGTATTAATGTAGGGGTCTATCCAGTATTTACACAATAAAATATCTCAATTGGTTTTTGTTTAATTGGCTTAGGTACCGGTCGCGAACGTACGGGTCGCGAACGTACGATTTTTCCATATGTTTTTTTTTATTATTATCACCATGCATTTTCCCATGAATATCTTCAAATTTCCCCAACAAAAAACTTAATACTCAATTTATAGTGTGTAACACTTATAACAAGAAATAGACTATTTTATTTATTATGAAATAATGAAATTTTAGCAGTATTTATGATATTTTTGTTTTTATTGAATAGGCCAATAGAGCTGTGCTTAATTTATAGTAGATGTTTTAAATGTTTACTTTTGAATTTTAAAAAATTAAAACCAAAAGTTTATTTTTCGATCTTTTATCATAAATTATGATGTGAGCAAGATTATTCAAGTTCAAGATCATTTGTTTTTGTTAAACAAAAAACCGTGCAATGTTTATTTATTACTCAAAACAGTTTTTGCCCGCTAACTTATAGCAGACTTTATCTACTGACAGGTCCTTACATGTTTCATTTCGCGTCACCGAAAATCATCAGAGAACCAATGTAAATATTCACCAATTGGGTGAATATGTTACCCAAATTTTGAAGGATATAGATCAACGCTTTACCCGTATTGTTTTATTTACCCGATGAGAAGTAAAAAACAAAATTGGAAGAATTGAACTAATTCAAATCAAAAATAAAACATTTTTAACTAATAAACATTGTTCGTGTATGGGCTAGAATCTCTAGTCGTAATAGACTGTGTTTTTATTGTTTATTAAATAAACAACAACACTTTCTGACTATAGTATTAGGACCATAAAGTAGATGTTTTATTTTGGTTATACTTCTTAAATAGTCCTTTAATAACTTCAATTTAGTTTTTCAAATCACTTGGTAATGCTCTTTCAGCCTTAGTCATTGCTTTTCCCAGAGTTTGTTTTCACGAATACGCTTCATGTTCTTCTTCTTGTTGAGCTCCATTTTTCTTCTTTTATCGGTATTCTTTCAACCTTGCGCGTTCTTTTTCTTGCATTTGTTCTAAAACCTTTTTATTTTTTGTTAATATAACGCTTTTGTTTTTCATTTTGCGATTTATCACATGTTTTACCCATCAACAAAAGTATATTTGCGTGTTAAGAAAATGAATGCATTGTTTATGAAAAAAATTTACTTACGGTCGCGAACGTGCGAAGTTTTGCAAGTAAAAAAAAGTTTATTTAATTGTAACCCAGAAGTTTTTTTTTTATTTATAAATTCGTGACACCGAACTTAATTAAAATGTGTTATGTCTAGCACCTATTGACGTTTAATGCAAAGCAATTACAATAAAATGACGTTTTCGGTCGCGAACGTACGATTAAAACATATATAAGAAACAAAGTAAAAATTAACCGTTAATCGAACTTGTTTTGTTCTCCTTACACTTTTCTCTTCTTAATTGATTGTAATAGAGATATTTTGAAGAAAGAGCGCAAGCATTACATATTTTTTGCATGTAAAATAATTAAATATAAAAATGTCTTTAGAAGTATCTTAAAAAGAAAATATAAAATTTTCTAGTTTCCAGCCCAATTTCCTCAAGTAAAACAGCTGAGATATGCTATGAAACCATTCTATTATAAAAACATAGACTTTTATAAACAATAAAACACGATGATTATCAAAATTTTATTTTTCGATCCTGGTTGACCATTCGGAGGAAATGCCCTTATCAAACTTCATATTTTTTAGAGTGCCTTCAACTTATATACATTTTAGATTTTATTTTGTAAATTTAAGCCATGCTGCCATACAAATAGTGCCAAAATGATCGGGTTTTTGCGAATATTTTTTTTTTTTTTAACATGCAAAGGTACCCTTATTTTTATGTCGTGTAATGAAATAAATAGGGTTCGGAAGTTCTTTGTTGTGGTTAGCTGAAGGACAAAATTAACCAAATATCTTTGCAAAAGGCAAAAATAACAGAAAATTGCAATAAGTCACTTTCTTTAGTTGATTAACACCAATCCAGTATTTTATGTATGTACTTAAAATACGTTAATAAATGCACTAACTTCCGAGTAAGAAAAGCAAGAAGAAATTTAAAAAAATATGTTTTTTTGTACTTCAAGTTTTGGACAGCTGGTGGTTTTCCGTTCCAATGAACAGCAGCATATTGGGATTTAAATTCTAAATCTAAAAGTAAGCATATAAGCTACACAAACAACAAATTTCTTGGGGTTGGATCTATACTCCCATAAAGTTTGGTCAAAAACTACACACTCATAGAATAACTTAAAATATTTGTTGAGCTTTAAAACTTTCTGTTTTATTTATGTACTTCACGTTGGTGATAATCTTAACAAAACAAAAAATCTGTATAATTTTTCTTAAACTTTAAAATTTCTAAACTACCGTACAGATAATAACAATTTTCGTTACTTCCCTCCCAATAGATAAATTGTGTTTGAAATCATTTTGTGTTTTATTATTATTTAGACTAAGATTAATTCACTAAAGTGAATTCAAATGCCTCAAGGGTACATACGTACGTAAAGGGTAGCATGAATGTTTTTTTTTGAAAAATATTCTCTTGCGTGTTGTGATGCCTGTTTTTGACGATTTTTATACTTAAAATAGCAAAAAACAGACTAAAAAAGGATACTTTAATTTTGTCCATATTAAAAAATGTCTTGCGAATGGCATGAAATACATTTGTGCTACCCTTTAGTACCTACGCATATAATATCGTTCACACATACACACACATTTAACAAATAAAACTTTAAATTGGATTAGTTCTTATAACAATAAAATCAAAAAAAAAAAGGAGTAAAAAAATAGCAGACATGTGAATGTACACTACATAACAACACTTGATGGTATATAAAGCACGTCTGACAAAAGAATTGAAATTCAAGCAGACAATAATGTTAGCAGCGCAAAAAAATAACAAATAAAAAGCAGCTTTTCTTGGAAGAACAAGATAAAATTGATAAAACTAACAGTTTCAAAAACCTTTTACAAAAAAAAGTCTTAAGATTTCTATAAAATCATTTCTTTTTTTAACTGTAAGTGAAATTTAAGTATTAAAAGTTCTTTCCCCATTCTTCGTTCGCTGATTTTTTGTGCGTTATAATTTAAAAAGAATAAATAACTGTTGACAACATCATTATACTCGTAAACTACCACCACATGAACTTTATATTACTACTATTATATTTTTCTTTAATACTCTAAATACACTATGCTTAAAAAGTATTATATTTGTAAAACTTTTGCATTAAAACGAAATCAGTTTCCTGTTCTAAACTTGCTAGAAAATATGTCATAATTTATTAAAGTAGTATTTTGATTAATTTTCAACTTTTATTTTAATTATGAATACATTTTTAACAGGGTGTATCCTTACAAAATGATAGAAATATAGTTACAACTACAAGTAATAGTAGACGAAGATGTTGTTCAAAAAGTGTTAAAAAAAAAGCTTTTTTTACTTTGACAATGTCTTTCTTTTCTTTGGAAAAATACGGAAAAAATTCCTTTTATTGTTAACCGGAAGCTAAATAGCTTTAAAGAGATAAAAACAAACTTACACACTTACTTCATATATATTTTATTTTAAATGCGACATATCAACGGCGCCAAATTTCCTTTTCTACTAAAAATATTACAAAGTACTATAAGAAGGGAATTATACCATCTTTAAAATGACCATATACTTGATATTGCAAAATTATCAACAGTCATAGTTCCATACAATACACGCCTCGTCGGAAGATGATTTTTTTCCCCCAAAAAAGTGCTAAAACCAATTTTGCGGTAAAAATCAAAATCTTCGATTTAGCACTTGTTGCTAAAATTATAAATTTTCCAATTTTACCAAAACAAAATTATTCCTGAAGAAAAATACAATTAATGTAAACTAATTATAAAATTTGCATTCCAATCCCAGCAAAAGTAATTGGATCCAAAAGTGCTTTTAGCTAAGCATTTTTGTCAATAAATTTAACATAGGCTTGTCATAGGAAGGAAACATTCCTATTTGATTCTTTGGATGTTCATTATCACGAATAACCCTTTTAAAAGCTATTTAGACAAATAAATTTCCTTGGAATTTGTTCTTAAATGTCATATTCCGACGCGGATCCACATTTCCTCCCCCAAAATAAAAATTTTCAACACAAAACGTAAAAAATATTTAAAAATTTTATGAGAAAAACTCTAACTTTCCTTCCTTAAACTTTTTTATGGATCCGCGCATGTTCATATTATAACACTTATATTGCCTAAAAACAAATTCAAAGGAAAATTTTATGCCTAAATAGCATTCAAAAAGTTAATTAGGAAAAAGAACATCAAACAATCCAATTGGAATGCTTAATAATAAGCATTTTGCTTTTTGCATTGCAATGTTATAGCTGTCAAAAAAATAGGTTGTCGAAAATATTGATTTTTTTTGTGTAAATAAAATATATCCGAAATGAAAGCAAAACTGTACATTCACTAAAAAGCCCATGCTGCGTTAAATGGTGGTGTTTTTTTATTGGCGGTGACATCCATTTTAAAAAGCCCACGCTGCCTTAAATGGTGGTATTTTTTTTATTGGCGGTGACGTCCATTTTAAAGTGCGTGTCGGATGCGGATAAAATGTCATTGCTGAGAAACTTGTTTCAGTAAATTTAAACCGATATGTAACGTATTAAGGAGTGAGATCGAATAAATCCTACAGATTATCACTTATAACTTTTTTTATGTTTAAAAGTGAACTTTTTTTTGAACCAAGTTATTTTTTAAAAAGTCGCCAGATGATGTGTATAAATTATTAGCGAAATCGGATGATTACTTTGTTTGCAAATGGAAGCTGAACAAAGGGTGAGTAAAGGAGCTTTTTTTTTTGCTATTTTTTAGTGCCCTAATTGATAGGAGCAGACCATTTCCAAAAAAAGTGACAGTCTTGGGAACTTGCTTTGTAGCCTTTATCAATAATTTAAAAAGAATCTTAATATAATTTAATTTTTCTGAGTTCTGAACAATTAAGCATATTTTTTTCTACAAAATTTTAGGTTTTTTTTTGTAAAAATGCTACTTTTTTTTGTTTTCATTTTTTATTCAAAGTCCATTTTTAAACAAAGTAATGATCCGATTTCGCTAATAATGTATACACATTATTTGGCAACTTTTTAAAAGATAACTTTATCCAAAAAAAGTTCACTTTTAAACATAAAAAAGGTATAAGTGATAATCTGTGTTAGGATTTATTTGAACTCACTCTTTACAATTTAAAAAGAGATAATAGTTGTATATAAAACATTTAATTCAAAACAATGAAACATTTTTACAAAAAAAAATTTTTTGGTATCTCTGAGAGTATTGGAGAAAATTGGAATATCTTAATTTTTGCAAATTTAAAACAGGTTTTTGCAGAAAAAAAAGCTCTATCGAAGATTTTGATTTTTATCGCAAAAATATTATCAGGCACCCTAATACATAACCAAGAAATTTATTTTTGGTGATCGCACTTTTGAGTTAAGTCCTTTTTCGACAAGACGTGTATGAGTAAAAAAAGGATTTTTATACTGTTTTATAAAAATTTTTATAATTGAAAGAAAAGTTAATTTTTTTAAATGTTCTCTTAAATATAAAAAAAGCTAAATATAAAAAAAGCTAAAGGAAGAGATTTAGGCAAGAAGAGATCCTAAATCGTTTTACAAATTTGTAAATTCTAAGAGAAAATCTTCTGGCTTTCCAACTGTCATGAAGTATCTCGATCGTGAATCCCGAGATGATATTGTCATAAGTGACATGTTTGCTGTTTTCTTTGGTTCAACTTAATGTAATGCCCAATATAGACACTTTGAATGATTATCCAGTTCCATTTCCAGTTACAGAACATCAAATAATAACTTTTCCTCTTATAACTACTGATGATATTGTTAAAAATTTAAAAGAATTTAAAAACTCAACAACTTGTGGGCCTGATGGTGTTCCCAGTTGCATCTTAATCAACTGTGTAGAGGCTTTGGCATATCCCTTGAGCATAATGTTTAATATCTCCATTAAAAATGGTTATTTCCCAAAGTTATGGAAGGAATTTTTCTTAATTCCATTATTTAAATCTGGAAATAAGTCATATGTTTAACTGATTCTCTGTGTCATCAAATTTCCTCTATAATATCTCCTCTTCAGCATGGTTTTCGTAAGGGGTGCTCTACAACAACTAATCTATTACAATTAACAACTTTGGTAAATCGTGGTTTCCTTAATGGCGAAAACACTGATGTCATTTACACTGATTTCAGTAAAGCTTTTGATAAAGTTAAGCATAATCTTTTACTCAAAAAACTGAATATGATGGGTTTCGGTGGAAATTGTTTAAGCTGGATAAAGTCATACTTAAAAGACAGAAATCAGAATGTTAATTTTAATAACACAACTCAAGGTAGCCATCTTGGACCAATTTTATTTTCTCTTTTTATTAACGATTTACCATCGGTAATAAAGTTTTCAAACGTTCTTATGTATGCTGATGACGTTAAAATTTTTCGTGGCTTTAATAAAAATTCCGATCAGATTTATCTACAGCAGGATTTAAATAGTTTTTACGAATTAATGGAACTAAATTTGAAAAAAATGTAAACATATGCGCTTCTCTAGAAGGACAGAATCTTTTGGTCTTTACTCTTTGGGTGGTTTTAAGTTGGAATTAGTAGATAATATTTTAGATTTGGGTATTCTCTTAGACCCAAAATTGGATTATAAACGGCATATTTTATTGACGATTAATAAAGCTCGTGGCACCTTAGCTTTTATAAAACGATGGGCTAAGGAATTTACAGATTCCAATGTAACAAAACAATTATATACATCGCTCGTGAGACCAATTTTGGAATATGGATCTGTGATTTGGGATCCATTATCCATTGTTCAAATTGGAAAAATTGAATCAGTGCAAAAAAAATGTTTGCCGTTCTGCTTACGAAGCACCTACCCTAATACCATTAATAATCTACCTTCATATACAACCAGACTAAACCTCGTTAAGCTTCCCACCCTGAAAAGTAGAAGGACAGTGCTAAACGTTACATTTTTATTAAATTTGATTAATGGTGATATATGCTCCGATTTCCTGTTAGAAAATTTTGTACTTTTCGTTCCTCCAAGATCAACACGTAATTATACTTCATTATATACTCCATTTTATCGTCAAATGTATGCTGATAATGATCGTTTATAAGAATGTGTAATGATTTTAATAATCTTTATAATTTGTTAGATTTTTCTTCAAATGTTAATATTATTAAACGCAACATCATTTTATTTATAAATTCTTCTATTTGAAAAAAAAAAATAATTAATTTATAATTTTGTAATTATTATGTTAATAGTCTGTAAGGATTTATTCCGTAGACTTAAATAAATAAATAAATAAATAAATAAATAAATAAATTTACCGAGTTATTCAAAACATTTTGCTAATTTCACCTACTACGTTTACTCCACTAATAATTACACAGATAGATTTTTAGTGGACAAAAAATAATGAAAATTTCCATGCAACTAATAAATTTTTTTTTTTTTTTTTTTTTTTTTTTTTTTTTTTTTGTTTTATTACGGGCTAATGATGGTCACAATTAATTGTATAGATATAAATAAAACAAATTATGTCATCCTTTCACTGGACGTTTCGTTGGGTTTTTTCCAACTTCTTTAGCAGTGGTGAACTTTATTATTTCTGACAACAAAATTTATAAAATATATGAATTATAAAAAATTATAAAATATATGAATAACAATAGCATCTATGATTTTGTGGTATAATTTAACTTACGATTTATATATCTTTACATTGTCAATTATGTATTTAAATTTATTTGTAAAATTGGACGACACGACACTTATTTGTATAGTAAAAAAGTTGGACGACACAAATTTAATAAAATAATTTAAATAAATAATTACACGAAAAACAATGAACTACTTTAAACTTAACGACTATTATCACAGAACTTCTTGTTTATACTATTGAATATTGCAGTTTTGTCTGATCCCTGTTTTAATTTGTGTTAAGGGTTTTATTAATTTTCTGTTGAACACGTAAACTTTCTAGTGTATATCTCTTACTTTCATTTTTCTCTTTATCTAAAATTTTAATATTCTCGAAGTTAACTTTATGCCCAGTTTCCATTACATGCTGCGCTAATGCCGTTGTCTCTTTGCATTTGTTAATATCTGATTCGTGTTCAGCTACTCTTACACCTTTTCTTCACAACTAGAACAAGGAATATACTAAAACTAATAAAAAGCTTCATACTTTTTTATGAAACTAATTTTTTAATAAAACTTCTTCGTCGAGTGAATGAAACTTGTAATAAGAAGAATGATATTATTAATAAAACTTTATGAAAATTTTCTCAGTGTACAGAAGCGTTTTGCTAATATTAGCTAAACGGTCTGCTGGCTTATAAAAAGTTACTTTTCTCTAAAATTGTAGATTTTTCTGCAACTGTTACAAACTGTTTCACTTGAGTGCATCTATATATTATTGTATATTTTACACAAAATTTGTAAAACTCTGATTTTTAAAAGAACCATACAGTATTTGGCACACTCCTTTAAAAACAAAATATTTTTTTTTTTTACAAAAAAATCTTTTTTGTCAGAAATACTATGCACTGAGAAAACTATTTTAGGGAATTTTTGTATAAAAG
Organism: Delia radicum; assembly: GCA_021234595.1. Classification (NCBI taxonomy): domain Eukaryota; kingdom Metazoa; phylum Arthropoda; class Insecta; order Diptera; family Anthomyiidae; genus Delia; species Delia radicum. The sequence goes on from CM037851.1 coordinate 210,085,871, forward strand.
CAATGAAGTTGCTCTAGAACTGGTTCGTTAAAACCTTTCATTAAGTTAATTAAAGTTTTCACACATTTTATGAAAACTATAACTTTTTTATTTAAAGTTTATTACATTCAATGAAGAAATTTCATTAAAAAAGTAGTTTCATGAAAAGTATGAAGCTTTTCATTAGTTTTGAGAAATTTTAATGGCAAATTTATTCATTTTAAAAACAAGTTAAAATTAAGTGTATTAATTCGTATGTAAGAAAACAAAAATAAACATTATTCGTAATCGTCCTTGCTAAAATAAATACAAAAGACGCATATGAATAATTCACATACAACTTATCAAACAAACGATCTAACGAATTATTAATCGAAATTTTAAAAGATGAATTAAACTACAAGAGCCGACCTAGTTCATTGAGTTTAATCGAACTAAAGGGTCCGCCAAATAACTTTTTTTTTTTGAACTCCTGAACCAATTGGACTTTGTATGGCGTCATACCAAGGTCTTTATGCGAAATTCGTCTCAATGATGTCTCCGAAATGTTGAATTGTTGAGAACGACGGTGAATTGATGTTGATGGCGCTTCACGCACACTTTCTGCCACAGCAGCAATATTCTCGGGTGTACGCACTGTTTTTGGCTTTTCACGCTTTGGTTTATCGATAAGGATGCCAGTTTCTTTCACTTTTTTCACAAGATAACGAACATACGGACCATATTCGTTTAGCGGAAGGATAAAACTAATTATCTGTCAAATCAGACATGAGCTAAGTGTTACCATTCACGAAATAAGCACTAGTTGAAAAAAAAAACGTTAGATGGCGGACCCTTTAGAAAGAGCGCTTACTCAAACGAACTAGATTGCCGAAGTCTATATAGGTGGCAAACCAAAAGACTTATATTTTTAAAAGTATAGACCTTTTGAGAATTACAATTTAGTTCAAATTACCTAATATTTGAGTGTAGAAACATTGAGTCTGGCGGACCATTTACCGTAGTGTCCGTTCTGTCCGTATGAAACGGACCATTAATGAGAAAAAATGAACCGTGAAAACGGATCCGTATCCGTATACGATCCGCATTCGTGCAGTTGTTTTAAATAAAAACTGACTGACAAATTATCCGATCTGTAATAATTTTTGTAAATTTTAAATTAAAACTTCTTTAACTTTTACGGTCATCAAAGTAACCGTTAAAGAAAAATTGTTTCGTATTTTTAATTTTCGAGCGTTCGTGTAAGTTTTTGTTAAGATTTTCTGGCTTTAAAAAATATTGACTTTGTTGTTTTTTAAGTGTTTTTCCAACCTTCTACACTTTTGGTTTCCTCCTGTCTTTTTAATTACAATTTTATTGCAGCATTTAAAATTTTTTTGTTAAATTTTCTGGCGCTTATTTTTTCCCACCGAAACATTTAAAATTCTATTAATCCAAAATTCCCTGAAGCTTTTACGGATTTTTGTTACACAAAATATCCTCTGTTTCAGCGCAACGAGAATTATGTTGTTTCATGTTTTTCCTGTGCGTTGTATTGAAAAATTACGGAGATATTTATGTTTTTTTTTAGAGCAATTGACTAATTCTGGCATTGATTTGTTATAGCATATTTTATTCAAAATTGTTTATTTAAATTAAAAGATTAAATTTAAAAAACCAGTGTTAAGGCGCCGTTTCAATGTGCCTATTTTAAAAACTATATATTTGTTTTTTAAGATTTGTTATGTACCTAAACAATTTTAATGAAATATTCTGTTTTAAAAATTTAATTTTTCTACCTTTCGTTATAGAAAAAGTTTAATATTCTAGAGTAAACGTGGGCTTGAAAGGGTTCAAAAGAAAATTTTTAAAACTGAATGTTTCAGTTTATTCGTTTGTCTTTCAAATACAGAAAAAATCTTAAAAAATAAATATATATAGAATTTGGGAAAAATGTATTAAAAAAAAAAAATTAATAAAAATGCACTTCTTTTTGACGCTGGAAAAGCATTTAATACGCAGTATAAAGGTAAAGAAATCTAAAATTACAATGCAGTTTGATTGATAACGAATGTGAAACTTACGCACCTTTTGCATATTTTTTATTTTCAAAAATTCGGAAATAGCGAAGTAAACCATGGTTTTTTGAATTTCGAGAAAATAAAAACGCCAATCTTTAAGTGGCTACGATCTGAAGTGGATCTTTCAAATCGGAAGACCCTAGGTCAGATTTTGGCCGATCCAGCGTTGGATGGACGATATACAGTAGTGGTCAAACATTTGACACAGATATCGCATTTGTTGTTTTCATTGATTTTTTTTCTTCAAATCAAACTTAGTTACTAAAATTTATTTTTTACATATTCTTCATACATTGTTTTATGTTAAACAAATAAAAAAATTAATTCCATTAAATTAAAACAACAAAAAAATTAATAATAATAGATGTATTCAAAATGCAGGTGTTCAAAACATTTGCAACTCTCATTATTCTTACTCTTAACGAAACAATTTATACGAACAAATGCTAGAAAATAAATGGTCCACCAAATAACTTTTTTTTTTTGAAAATGCTAAAATAAAACTGCTGAATATTTTCTCAAATTTCTTTTTTATTTGAAAGTACAATCCTTCCGGTTAATAATGGAAAATAATTTCATTCAAATGGCTGCCTCGGCTGGCCATGCAGTACCCTACGCGATCGGTCCAATTTTTAAGCACATTATCGATTGTGTGCAGCTGTATTTCACCAATGGCTTCACGAATATTGTCCTTTAAAGCGTCAATTGTCTCTGGCTTGTTGGCGTAACACTTATCTTTGACGGCACCCCACAAATACTAGTCCAACGGTGTCAAATCGCAACTCCGAGGGGGCCAAACGACATCAGCTCTGCGGCTGATAATGTGATCTTCAAAAACAGGGCGCAAAACATCGAGTGTAGCTTCGGCTGTGTGGCACGCAGCGCCATCCTGTGTGTGGGAAATAGTGGAAATTAGATTACATATGATTTTCTAACAATTGTGAATTGTTGTGGTGTTTGTCTTAGCTATCTTCTGCAATTACAATTAAATGTAAAATCGACCCCGTGTAATTGAAACTGGTTTTAAGCCACAGCAAAAATCGACCTACTTTAGATCAATTGGTTAGAGCCTCTGTCTAAAGTGTAGTGCGAAGTGCATGTGGCAAAGAAAGCAGGTTCAAGCCACGGTCAGGATTGCATTTAATAAATAAACATTTCATATAGATGCAATCAAACAATAAAAACCATAACAAATAATTACAGTATTGTCAAAAGGATTACTGATGAAGGTTGTGTTACCAGAAACTGATCAGTCTAATTCAATTAAAAATTTACAATGTAGTTATGATTTTTAGAAAAGTATGCTTAATCTTCTCTACCACGCCTATCTCAAACAATTGAAAAATATGTGCATATTAATTATAGTATTAATTGCACACTGTCTAAGAAGACGATGAATAAAATTCAAAAATCCCCAATAAAATGGCCCGATAACGATCGCCATTGACTGTAACGGCCACTCATACACGGCCTTTCGCACACATTCTGCAACATTACCATGATTTTCAAAGTAATGTCGCAATATTTCCCAGCGTTGTTCAAGCGTATACACAACCATATTCGTTCAGCGGAAGGATAAAACTAATTATCTGTCAAATCAGACATGAGCTAAGTTTTACCATTCACGAAGTAAGCACAAGTTGAAAAAAAAACGTTAGATGGCGGACCCTTTAACTGTAATCGCATTCCTTTTTAATATGAGATTCAGGCCGTTACATTTTATAAACAAATTTATTATAATTATTGTTCTTTAATAGTTGTAATAAGATGTTGGAAGCATAAGCATCGTAAGAATAATTTTTGTAAAAAATGGCAAGGAAATAAATACAATTCTGATTTGAAATCAAAAGTTTTAAATGATTTTCAAACTGGACTTTCCCAAAAAGAAATTTCTATAAAGTACTCCGTTCCAAAATCAACGATAAGCCGCATTGTCATTAGTGGTAACATACACACAAGTCATAAAGGTGGAAGACGCCGTATTACAACTGCAAGATAAGATTGGAAAATCAAGAATTTGTTTTCTAAGCGAAGCTAAAACTGAACTTTTAATAGATGCCAGTCTTCCCACCATTAAAAGAAGAGCCCGAGAATATTGTCCTAGAAGTTATAGATGTACAAAAAACACGTTTTTTTGGCTTGTCATAGGAGAGGGTCATTTGTCCTGCTTTAAACCACATAGTGGCATGCCACAGGACTAACCAAAGATGGGCATACCACAAAACTGTCGCAAAAGGGTCATGTCGTATAAAATAAACGAAAACTAAACAGCTTCCAATGGGTAAAATTCTGGCCAACTGACTTTTTCGTGTTAATAAGCAATCTGGTTAAGTGGTATGTCCTCCCTTTACCAGTCACATTATTGGTAATTTTAGGACAATTGACACTGCTTAACCCACTTCAGTATTAAATTATACCAGTCCTGTGATAAATTCTTCTTTAACCAGTCACTTTTAGGTCAATTGACTCCTCATTCCACATAGGGTTACTTTAAGAGTTGCAAATGTTTTGAACACTGTACTATCGACTTATTTTGTTAAAATTACTTTTTTTTATTTTTGAGAAGTTATGAATAATTTTTTTGTATTTGTAAAATAATATGCTATAACTGAATTTAATAGAAAAAAAACAAAAACTCAAAAAAATTATAATTACCTAAACCATGATTTCAGTTGCAAATGTTTTGAACACCACTGTATGTAATTGCTTTTAAATTTTATGAAATTATATGCAATTTGATACAATTATTGAGAAAAACTAGGAACTGTTTATATCAGCTCTTATCCAATAATACTAAATTATATCTAATTATACATAATACTCATAAATTTGCATGGGGACAAAATTCGGATGAACTTGTGTTTAAAATACATCAAATTGTTCAAATTTGTGTGGAATTGCAATGAAATCGATACATCCAATTGTACATCGATTGTATTGAATTTGATACAATTTCATGTATTTTAGATACAATTATATGTTCTAATTTTTCGGATTAATTTGATATCATCGCATAGCAAATATATATATATATATATTTTTTTTTTTTACTTGGGTATTGATTTGAACTTAAATCTTCGAAATTTTACCAAACCAAAAATATACATGAAATTTAAACAATGTTATTTTTAAACAATATTATTTAAAAAATTTAAACAATGTTATTTAATATTTACTAAACCATTAATACAACCTCTTAACTTCAATACTTTATTACTTGATGACTTTTATAGTAAAGCAAAATAAAAGCATTTGATGGTTGTTTATTTTTCCCTCGTTTTTTCCTCTGTCTCTCTCTCTTTGCCAACTACACTCAAAGGAAAAACTTCATTATATTTATGAAAAACTTCATAAATATCATGAAAACTTCATTGATTTTCCTTCACTGAAACTGTTCTATAAATATTTATGAATCTGTTTCACGAAAATATGGTTAAGGTGTTGCATTTCGGAATTACACCCGATTCTGGCTAAATTTAGATACCGAAGTTTGTTAGTACTCCACTAGACTAAAAGAATTTTTCGTTTTACCATATCTCTTTCGGTGTTCGGGATATGGGCCATTATCATAAAAAAAACATGATGAAATTTTCCTATGAATTTAGGATGAAGTTTTGAAGAATGCTTCACAAATATTTATGAAAACCGCCATCATAAATATGACAATGTTTAATACATTTTCGTCTAATGAAACTATTTCATCAATATAGTTAAACTTTTTTTCCTGAGTGTAAAGACTGTTGAGTAAAAACTAAGACATTTTGAAATAAAAAATGAAAACAAAAAACTTAAAAATAACAAAGTTTACTTACAGCGTGTCCTTAGTCATTGTCATTGGATGTACTTGAGGAGTATAACAGCAACTTTATCAATTCAACATTTGTTGGAATGTGCCACTCGCTCTGCAACAACAACAAAAATTAGGACAATGGCAATTTCTAAAGCTAAAACAATGACAAAATCTATTACATACAAATGGTGCAAGAAACACTGTTGTAAACTGAAAATATTTTTGCAACTTGCATTAGATTTTATTAATATATAAGAATACTATGTATGTGTGTGTCTGTATATAATTTTTCTTATTTTTTGTTTTTTTTTTTTTGTTTTTATTTTAGATATAACATTTCTTGGACTGTGGAATCTCATACACCCATTGAAGAATACAAATTATCCTTCAGAAGGTTGCAACAAGGACAAGAGGTCGATAACTCTATTGATTCCCATTCATCCTCTGCATCGTCATCATCATCTATGCTACAAATGTATGGTAGCGGTGGTATGGGTGCTGTAAGTGGCGGTAGTTTAAGTGGTGTGAATCTACACAATTACCGTGGTGGCATTAGCAGCAGCAGTTTAAATAGTATGGGCAATATGGCTGGCGGTGGTTATGGCAGCTATGGTGCTGGCAATGTTATACATTGGGGTCGTAATGATTGGCGTGATGTTGTTTTACCCGCCATACCAACATCACATCATTACACACAGGGCATGAGCTATATGATACGCGGTTTAGATCCTGATCAACATTATGAAGCTACAGTTCAAGCGAGGTAAATAACATAGTTTTTATCTGCTTGTCCATGTATTATTTTTGTTTATTTGTTTTTTTTTTTTTTATAAATTTTTTAAATGTTTAAAGTTGTTTTGTTTTAAACTTTTTTATATAAGTTTTTGTTGTTGGTTTGTTTTTTGTTATTAGAAGTTTGGTTATTCGTTGTCATTAATAGGAATCTAAGTTGGATTACATTGTTTTTTTATTAAAAATTGAAAACTTTTTAAATCTTGTACATTCTTTTCAATATAATTTGCGGGGGGTGAAGAGCGTTACAAACACTTAACTTTCTGACAAATATTGTAAAAAGGTGAAACTTTGTTCCGATGGAATTTAATATTGTGTAAATGTAATAAAAGTAACTTAATATTTAAACTACTGGGAATGCCAAAATTAAAGTTTTTAGTATTAATATTTAATGTGTCATTAAAATTTTAAGGATTTTTCCTAAATCTGATTAAAATATAATTCCTTCGTAAAAATAGTAGCAACACTTTATTAAAGTTTGAATGGTAACTAAAATTATATTTGAGACTCTTTATTTTATATTTATTAAGTCTATGGAAAATATCCTTACAGACTAATATAAAATATATATGTAAAAGGTGATTTCTTAAGAGCTTTCGGATTTGATTTAAAAAAAAAAAACACATACAATTTAGAGAAATGTATGAAATCTTTATTTGAGACGATAGAACGATCTATATAATTCAATGTTTAAAGACGATTTCATGTAAATGTTGACCGCGGCTACGCCTTAAATAATGCTGGGTGCAATTTTAGCATACTCTCTCAAACATATCGGTCGGTATCTCATGAATAAATTTTCCAATATTGGCTTCCAGTGCGTCAATCGTTGAGGGCTTGTCCCTATAGACATGAGCCTTAACATAGTCCCACAAAAAATAGTATAAAGGCGTTAAAACGCACGATGTAGACGGCCAATTGGCCGGCCCCAAACATGAAATAAACTGTTTACGGGACTCGCCTCTCAATTGGGCCATTAGATAGATAAATAGATAAATGTTCTTTATTTCAAAAATATGCATTTAAGTTTGTTTACAACATTTTCTAAAAATTAATGAAATTGAACTTACGACAATGACAAAAGTCGTCTGTCGGAGGTTTGAATTGATTGAAATTTTACAATTTTTATAAAAATCATTTGCTAAAGTATTTTAATTTAATAAAAAAAAATGAAGAAATTAAGCAAATTCATTTATTATGGCCTTGCGATATAATAGGGCGTTTTTAATATAATTACCTAAATTATCCCAAGTTTCATCATTTACACCATTTAATATATTAATTATTTGGTTTTCTGATAAAATTACTTTTCCAAAAAATCTTATTCGATATTCTCTTAGAATAGGGCATTTTCCTAGGAAGTGTTGGATATCTTCAGGCTCGGTCATATTACATAATGTACATATACTTTGGATATTGTTGAAGCTGGTATTTAGAGCTATAAGACCACATCTTGCCTTGAAAATCCACATTATTTTACTACGATCGTATGTGTTATTAAAGTAAGAATGTCCCATATTATGATCTAAATATTTGTACAATCTTGCCATTTCATAGACAAAGCTATATGATTTTTGCAGAAGAATACATTCCATGTTGACATTATACTATTCTTTGCCCATTTATTTCTTATTTCTAAGTGCTTTTTAAAACTTAATCTTGGCGTGAGTAGGACTCCTAAATAGCAATATTCAGATACAATTTCTATTGGATTTCCCTTATAAAACCATTTCTCCTTTCTCGATAATACACCGCCATTTCTGAACACCATTATTGCAGATTTCTCCAAGTTAACTTCCATACTCCACATTTTACAATATTGTTCAAGTCTGTTTATCATTCCTTGTAGGGTGCTGATATCGTCTGCTAACAAAACAATGTCATCAGCGTAAAGCAACAGCCTTATGTTCATGCTATCTATTAGCAAACCCCCCATTAGTACATCGTGGAGGTCGTTTAAATAAAGAGCGAACAAAAATGGTGACATTAAGCAGCCTTGTTTGACGCCTGTATACGTGGTAAATTCTTCTGATAAAGATTCGCCTGACCAAACCGTTGACTTCGTATTTGCGTACATATTTTCTATGAAGCTTACCATTTTCGTAGAATTTTCTAGGCACTTTATCAAATGCCGCCCTTAAATCAATAAAAAACGCATAAACTTTCTTTTTATTTCTAACTTAAGATGCACAATAGAGGCTAAATTATAAACATTATCTACAGTTGAGTAGCTTTTCCTGGGACATTATGTGGCACCGTCTTGTTGAAACCACATGTCACCCAAGTAAAGCTCATCCATTTTGGGCAAAAAAAAATTGTAATTATTGCACGGTCCGTCGTCTTTGAAAAAGTACGGGCCAATGCCACCGGCCCATAATCCAAACCAAACAGTTATTTTTTCATGATGCATTGGCAGTTCTTGCAATGCATCTGGCTGCTCTTCATTTCAATCTTCCATTCAATCAGAAATGAGCTTCGTCGATGAACACAATTTGCACAATTTGCACTTTCTTAACCAAGCACGAATTTTGATAATAAAATTCAATAATCTGCAAGCGTTGTTCGTTTGTAAATCGAATCATGGTTAAATTATAGACCAAACTGAACATGTTTAACAGTAACAGCTAAGCTGACAAAAACAGTGTTGCCAAAAAGAAAGTTGCTAAAAAAATCACCTTTTACATAAAAACTATTTACAAAATAAAATAAAGTACAATAAGTATTTTAAAGAGTGTTTAATTGATTTAAAATAAGGATAAGATTTCTTTTAATTATACTTACATTTCTGGATAAGTCTATATAAGTATATATAGTTTTAAATTCTTTGCAAGTTCTGCAAAATGGTTCAAAATATTCATAGTTCGATTGACAACGATGTAATTTTATTCAAAGATAATACCTTGTAGATCGAATTGGAACGTTGAAATGGACTTTTTAAAGAAGAAATTCAGAATCCACAGCACCATTCAGCAGATTATGTAGAAAGGATATGTTTAAAACCAATCTTCTGCTTTTTGGTGTAGGTAGCTTTATGAGTGAAAATCGGGTTTCTTACGACGGGATATTACCAAGCGTATTTCCGAAGACAAAAAGTAAAAATTGTTTTTGCACAGATTCAATTTATTTTATTTGTGATTCATAGTAGTAGAGTACAGGCGTGTTTTCAAGTACCGGCCTAATTAAGGATGTGTAGAGTTGCTTAAGCCCGTATGACACTGTATAGGTTTTGTATTGACAATCTAAATTAAAGCATGTACAAATATATTGTTACTCAATTTTTTAACTAGTGTAAAGAGTACGAACACATAGTGCCAAATTGTAGTAAATGTCAAAACAAATACTTTTGTTATCGATAAATCAGCGAAAAATTGGGATATCTGTCAAAAGTGCAAACGAAAATTTTGAACTTTATCTTGACATTTCTCACAGGCAAATAAGTTTGTTGTCAGTTTCTTTTTGGAACTGTCAGTTTAAAAAAAAAAAAAAACAAAACTGTTTGTTTACAAATTGTATATATGTTTCATTTGCACATTAATGTTGTTTCTTTCTCCCAATACATCTTGAAACTATACAAAAACTATACAGTGTCATAACAGCTTTAGCAACGTATGGATTTTCAAATTCTTTTCCCCATCTTTTTACAAATCCAAGAACGACTTTTGCCGTTGACTGTTTGATATGTGCATTAGGGTGGGGCGATTAGTATGGAAGGAAAAAAATCTTAATGGGCGCTTCGCGTTTCTGATTCTTGGGATTGTACTGAGCAAACAAGTCCACTAGATCATACGTCTACGGTGAAAATCGAGCTTCCACATTTTGACTTTACTGCAAAAAAGGCCTATTTTGAAAGTAAAATTAACCCCTTAAACCAAACCCACAAATATGATTGATCTATTAATCTGCTAGAGAATCTTCCAAAGAAGAGATTGATACCATAATCTTGGATAAGCTCCTCCTACTTCCTGAGATATGTCCATCCCACACATTGTTACTTTCACAAAATACGACAAAAAAGCCCTATTTTGAAATTAAAAATTAACCCCTTAAACCCCACCCACAAATATGATTGATGCATTAATCTGCTAGAGAATCTTCCAAAGAAGATATTGATACCATAATCTTGGATAAGCTCCTCCTACTTCCTGAGATATGTCCATCCCACACATTGTTACTTTCACAAAATACGGCTAAAAAGTCAAAATCTGGAAGCTCGATTTTCACCGTAGACGTATGGTCTAGTGGACTTTTTTGCTCAGTACAATCCCAAGAATCAGAAACGTGAAGCGCCCATTAAGATGTTCAAATCGCCCCACCCTAATGTGCATTGAAATTTAGTGATTTAACTATTAATACTCCAAGATCATGGATCATTCCTTAACTTGTTCAAGTTTATATCAGTTTGTGTTATATTTTTTTAGAATATGAACTGTTCTACTGAAAATCAGATGTTTGCATTTGTTAAAATTCAGCTCCATGTTGTTTAAATTGCACCAATGAAAGAAATTGTCCAAATCCATTTGGAGAAACTGCTTATCATGGATTTGAAAATTTGTGTAGTGTTTATCATAGCTAATAAATAATTTAACATCAACTGCATACATTAAAATTTTGAAGAAACTGACGCACGTATGAAGATCATTGATAAATAATAGGAATAGCACAGGCCCAAGATGGCTACCTCGAGTAACGCCGGACGGAAAACAAAAATTTAGATTTTCGATTTTTAAAAAGTGTGCACTGTATTCTATTTTTCAAATAAGTTTCAATCCAGTTAAGAAAAAAACGGAGAAAATCCCATTTAATTTAATTTGAAAAGAAGTATGTCATCATTTACCTTAACGAATGCTTTGTTAAAACCGGTATAGATTGTATCAGTCTGCATGCAATTTACAATTGCCTTTTTTTCTTTAAATTTAATTTAAAAAATTTCTTTTCTTACTTTTCAGAAACCGTTTTGGCTGGAGTGAATATTCTCAAAGTTTTGTATTTTCAACGTCATCAAATGGTAAGTTGTTTTTTTCAATATATATTTTTTTTTTATGCTTCCCTTTCATTAAAATTATTTTCTTTTTAATATAATTTTAATATATTCAACCACATAATTTTACTTAAATTATTGCCTTCATTATTAAATAAAAATAAGTAGCAAACAAACAGATTCAACAATAAGTTTAAACAAATATCTCGTATTACTTATATTGAAAATACAGTTTAATAAAGAGAGAAAAACCAAAACCACAATTAAAATTATCGATAAAATGCAAAAAAAAAAGAAAAAAAAAATTGCTTCCTTATTGCATGTAAAATAAAGATAAATAAAAAATGAAACAGTAAACCAAGGATTAAGAATAACCATTATATAACCAGACAAAGACCTTTTATATTTATGTAAAAGCAAAAATATAGTTTTTTAAGTTAAAGTAATCGAAAGAGCAATTATATGGGATTAAAGTATTAAAAAATAAACAAAATCAGTTACATAAAATATGTTTTTTTTTACCATAAATCGGAATTGTTTAGTAGTCATAAAACTCCACATTTAAACAATAAAAATGCATTGGCAATGCAGCTTAATAATTGTGATTTTAGGACGTAGATCACGAATGTGAACACCGAATTTTAATACTAGCTCCATTTTTTGAAATATTCGCGTATTTAACTTTTAGCAAAAATTGAGTTTTTTCTTTAAAATTTCTTATAAATTCATGTACCTGAATAAACTACGCAAAGTTTTTAATATGGTAATCACATATCCTTCATCACAACATACACAGAAAAAACTAAAAACGGGTTTCAATTAAAAATTTTATTGAATCAATTAATATTTTAATTGATTTTGCACCTACCACTGAAATGATAGTATTAACTAAAAAAAATTGTAGACAGTTTATTAAAACTCTTTCAATTAAAATAATAATAATATCAATTGAAAGAGTCATTGTTTTTCTCTACAACCTCAATTAAAAAGTTTAGTTAAATTGATTAAAACTTTAATTGAAACTTGAGAAGAAAACAATGGTAGTTTTAATTGAAAACTCGTATTTTTTTATTTTTGTTATATGCCCCCCATTAAATAAAAAACGAAATGTAGGTTTGTAAATTAAATTGACATTTTATTTATAATAAAATTAAAGCTTTTTAATTTAAAAATGTATTATAAGAAAACAAATAAAAGTAAATACAAAATTTTTGTTTTGCTTGTTTTGTCTTGAACTTTTTCTTGTAATTGAATTGCTTTCTTAAAAAAATCACACACAACTTTAAAATGATAGTTTAATGACACTTATACTTATTGAAAATTTAATTATTTACAATAATAATAGTTTAATTGTCCTTTTTCGATAAGGTTTATTTAAATCCACATGTGCACTTTTATTACCACAGATAAAACACGAAACTAAATTAAGTTTTCGTGCGTACACGAATATCTAAACAAAAAGAGTGTTGCAAACTCTAGTGAAATAACTACGATTTTGCGTGTATTTGAAATCGGTAAACTATTCAACTTATCATTTGCCATTTTTTTCTTTTTATTTACAAATTAAATAATATATTGATATAATTAAACATTTGTTTGATTATTTAATCTAAATAAAATAAAAAAAAAAACAGTTTGCCAAATTTTTATAAATTTTGTTTACATGTTGTCAACACTGTATGGATATATTAGAAAATTCAATAAATTTTTTAATTGAATCAATTAAAAAAATTGTTTAAATTGCCATAAACATTCAAACAATCGATTAGTTAGATATTTTTGGCCCATAATTTTTTCTGTGTATTAAGATTATAATATGTTGTGATTTGATGAAGGATATATGAATTCTTGCAATTAAAGTCAAAACTTGACTTATTTTTCCATTTTGCTAATATTGTAAAGCCTATTTGGCCCGATTACTGAATGTTAAAATTTAACAATCAGTTAAATTGAAAATTGATATGGGGAACCACAACAAATGTGTCAGTTAAATTAACATAATGTGCAAAGTTTATGCACATTATGTTAATTTATATTTCACTGCATTAATTTTCTCAAAACACCAGTCAACTGTTGATCAAAATTTTCAGAAAATTCAATGCAAATTACAATTTTCAGAACTTTTTTTAAATTTTATTCCAGAAAACCTCCTAAAAATAGCAGTTGTTTTTTTTTTTTTTTTTGGCTAAATAGGATAAGTAAGATAATACTAATATTTGGCCCAAGTTTTAATTAATTCAAAGTAATAAATTAATCTGCTAAAATCAGTAAATAATTGCCTAAATATTACTAGGCAATACATCATAAAATATATGAAAAATATATGCAAACAAAAATCTGCGCTTCTGAAATCAATAATCTACAATTTTTTAACAAAAACTTGTGTTGATTTTAATAAAAAATTCCAGTCAGAAATACACAAACGGGCCGGCGCTGCCAAAGGAACTTTAACAGGTGACCTAAATCATTAGACATAATAATGTAATGTTTAAACTGTTTCGGACTGTTTCGGATAAGCACTGGTGCAACTAAATTCCCACCGTTGGCAAAATGTTGGTAAAACCATGAAATAGCCGCAGACATAAAAACAAAATTCCAATTCGTTTCCGAGATATAGCCGGAAAAGTTTTAGCCAAAATATACAAGGCCAAACTAGCAAAACCCAAATAGGGCTCTGTTAGTTTTGATAAGTACTTCGAGAAATTCCGCACGAGAAAGAGTTTGCACTCGATGACTTCCAAAATTGTGCACTGTGTTATAGCACCTTTCGATACGTGTAACATGTTAAATTAAAAAGCACAATTCATACCATCTAAATGTCGTAAAAAACAAGTTTTTATTTTTTATATTTTTCAAAAATTTTATTCAAAACCTTAAATTTTCTACAACTTCAGCAAACTTTTAAATTCTAAGGCCATGAGTCTGATATCCGTCCCAAAGTATTCAGAGGTGATAGGTCACACTTCCAATTCATTAACTTTTTCTGATTTTGCTGAACTGTGTTATCATAAGCAAATATTGAATAAATTATGTAATGAACTAGTCCCAACTATGATTTTTATATAAAAGCGAAACAAATATTAGAATTTTTTTATTTCTGTAATGTCAATTAAAATAGATTTTCATTTAAGTGGTGTAAACGCAACTTGTTTTACAAACTCAAATGCGAATTGTGAAGATTCTGCAAAAGCTAGAATGAAAATTTTAATATTCTTAAAATCTCTGGACTTTAGACTTTAAAAAAATGTGAAATTTCTTTATTTCTAAAATTATTTTTTTTCTAAATTTTGTCCACAGAAAATAAAATCAAAAATAAAGATGGACACAATTCTACCAAATGTGGTCACCTATTTGCAGGTATACTTTGGTAAGATGAAAACCACTGGGAATTAAAATGAATTTCCTAAATCGGTTTTGGGAGACCAAAATCTTCTTAAAAATACTTAAACCTATCTCGGAATTTTTTTTCCACATTTATTTGACATTTCATAAGAGTCATCATACCGGAATATGTGACTGCCGTTAATGTTTTTGAGAAAAACAAAAATGTGGGCTTCTGGAAGGGCTACAAATGAAGTGTTCCTTTCTATAAACTAAAATTTTTTCAAACACAAAAACCCATGTTAATTCAATATTGCTCTATTTGAGGAAATTTATTTCATCGGCTGTACAGTAGGGTGATAACTTTTTTTTGGACAACATTCTCCCCAGGGGTTTTCTAATGGCAAATATTGTATTAATGATAAAAAAAACTATTTCAGCTCAATTTGGTAAAAAAAACCTTACGCACCGACAGCGATTTCTAAAATGCCTTTAATATATTTTTTTTAAATTTTTTTTAATAACAATTTTTTTAAAATATGGTTTATACATATGTAAGTATGTAAACAAATAATAACAATAAATGATTAAAAGTAGGTCTTGTAAGATATAAACTTTAGGTTCAAAGTACGCGATGTTTTACAAAGCGGATATCTCTACAGTTTTTAACAACATCATGAAATTTAGTTAAGTTTTTGGTAAAAATCTTGGAATTTTTTTGTAACACTTGTTTTGCTTTTCTTATAATTCATTTTTACCAAACCGATTTAATGTTTTGTTTTAAATTACAACCAATATATGAAAATGACAAGAACTGCCATGAAAACAGATTTTTTTTATATAAAAACTGCAAAAAAAATAGCGGAAATTAAAAGCAAATTTTTAAGAAAACTATTCCATTGACTCGAAAACGGACTTTACTATTGAAATCAGCATGCCTTAATTATATAGATGTGATGGTCAGACGTTGAGGCATCAAAAAGTTTTTTTTTTTTACTTTGATTCAAAACTTTAACGCGTTTGGTGCGTAAACTTTTTTAACGATAGCGAAAAACTAAAAACGCAGTTCTTAATATTTGTCCATGCCCTACACGATTTTGTCTGGGGAGATTTGATATTTGCAAAAAAACAAAAAGTTATTACCCTACTGTACAGTCTACACAAGAAACTTTTATTAATCGAATTCTGAAGATTCGGCTTTTTTTCTCTTATGTGATATATGTGATATGAATGATCTTTTCAAATAATGAAATGCTTATAAATATGAGCACAAAAATTTATATATTACGACGTTTGAAGACATCTTTCAATTACTTAATCGTATGTGCTACAATGTGATTCGAACAGACAAATATATATAAATCAAAGTATAAAACACTGAATATTTGTCAGAAATAATAATAAGTTTATCATGTCAGCCATCTGGTAAAATTTGGTCTTAATTCGCTTAACCTGACAGCAAGTTAAAGGCAAATTGTTATGAAAACTGGTAAACACCACTTGGCGCCTTGAGCAACAATAAATGTCAAAAAAAAAAAAAAAAATTAAACCCAAATTCGATTTTTTATAATCTTAAAATTATATATTCTCTATGGAGCCTATAACACATCTCCATATGCAATATTTTAATATTTTTTACGCTTTTAATTTACAAAAAATACCAAAAGTATGTAATTTTTAAGAGTTGAATACATGAAGGTTGTCATTGGATTTCGCTGATTCAAAAAGCGTTCGATTTTTACGATTTTCCTCTTTAACAATAATGTAGTAAAAAAAAAAATCATCAACAAATTTGCTATTTTTAGATACAATTTCGAAATTGAACAAGAAATTTTGTTTTTTGTGTGGGAATAATGAAATTTTTTTTTTTTTTTTAAATCGACAAAATTAGATTATTTTCGCGTCACAGAATAAGCGAAATTTAATTTTACATAAAAAGTGTTACATTTTTGATTTATCTCTAATGCAAAAATGTTGAAGAGGAAAAACAATTTCGAAAATGCGTATAAAAATTACATTTGCATAAAAAAATGCTATTTGTTTAATATGTATTTTTTATTGCATAAGTGCCAAAAAATATAACCATAGAAATCGAATACTTTTTGCATCAGAACAATCCGATAACAACTTTTAAAATTAAATATTTTTCACATTTATTTAAATTTTTTTCAAAATTAAAACCAAGTAAAAATTTTAAAAACTGAATAAGGGGATGTTTTATGAGCTCTATGGTGTATGTAAAAAATCAACAAAATTTGAGGTCCCTCGATCAACTTCACCTAATATCAGATCCATGTTATAATATAATTTTTCGTGTGAGATTTTCTTCGTTCGGTTTGAGATCATGACAAATTTTTCTCTAAATTAACAGATTAATTATAATTTTTATATGATAATTAACTTTGACTATTAGAAAAAAAACACAGAAAAAGTTATTAGACACTAGCATGAATGGAATGCATTTTCTGACCCACTACGGTCTTCATCAACATTCTTCGTGCCATTTAGTGTTAATCGTAAATATCTTCTATTTAACTCACACGTTAAAGAAATTGGGTAACGTTAAATCCCACATTACTCTGTGTGTTGAGTTAGAATGAAATTTACCACAAACGATTTCTATTTATAGTGTGTTTGTTTTTTCTCTATTTTTCATTAAAATTGTTTTTATTATTTTAAATGTATTTATTTACCTATTTTTAATGTAAAATGTTTAAGGTGCTGTGAGAGACTTCAAGTTGTATTTAGAAGGGAATATATCCAATTGTGGCCTGTTTGCTAAAGTTTACCTTTCATTTTTTTTTTGTCGTGTTGCAGCATGCATATGTGAAAACTGCCTACAGCCTTCAAGCTTAATTTGCGTTAACGCTATTTTAAAAAAGTTTCGACTTGCATTCTCACCTTTTTCTCTGGTTTTATTGCGTCATTTACAAAGTATATAATTTTATTAAACATATAAAGTGCATAACAAACATGTTTTAAAGAATATCCAAGTCAGGTTCTTGTGATCGGTCAAAGTTTTACTCACAATTTTAATAAAACTAATTGATTCCATAAACATTTGTTATAATGTAAAACAGAAATGAGAAAAATTAAAATTTCACAATGTTCCCTTTGATGTATTTTCTTATTTTTTCGATATTTTTTCCAAGATTTAGTATTTTTAAAACATTTACGCTTCGCTTGAACTGTTATTGGCTTTTTGCACATGTTTTCCAATATATGTCAAGAAAATTATTTTTTTTTTTTTGATTTGGAATATTCATCCTCAAAAAAATCGGAAGATTTCATCCAACCAAATTGATTCGGTTTCTGTAATCTCGTAAAGTTGGTTGTTACAACTGAATTTGATTGTTACAACCGAATAGGAGGTCATGACAATCGAATTCGTCTGTGACAACTGAATTTGTTTATGACAACAGAATTTAAGAGGTTGCAGCAACCGAATCAATTCGGTTGGATGAAAATTGGTTGACACAATCGACTTTGTTATGTGAGTATTCCACATAGTTTTTTTCATATATAAAAAAATACCAGTTTAGGGACATATTACGGAAATTCCCCTATTTTTTTTAAATATTTCTATTGTACAAAAACACAATTTTTAGTAAACCATCAAAAATGTGCTTTAAAAAGATTGAATGCAAAATATGCATTTATAGCAAGAAATTACAAATTAGACATTAAAATATACATTTAATTAATTTTAAATTTAGAAGTACATTTTACACTTTTATGAAAATTTGGGATCAACTTTTTTATTATTTTTAAATTTTATTTTATTTCTTTAATATTGTAATATTAAGTTTGTAACTATTATGCATAATCGCTAAACAGTACATTTTCCAAAAGCGTATACTCTATATTTAATTTAATATAAAATAACATATTCATCATACGCCATGATGTACTCTGACTTTTCATAAAGTAATTTTTTCTTTAATTAGATTAAAAAAAATTTTTAACTAAAGTAAAAGCAAAAAAACAAAAGCATCAAAAGAATAGATTCAGAAGAAATATATTGCATTGATTTGGATTTCGATGATATGAAAATTTGGATCGGAACCAATGAATTTTATATGGGCTTGTCATAGGGTGGAATTACTCTTTTATGATCCTTATTCATTTCATCTTAAGGAATGCTTATGGTTTAAGGAAAGTACAATTCCGTTGATGTTAACAAGGAAACTTATCTAGGAGAGAATCGCGATTGCGCTGGAATTTGTATTATTTTTATAACTTTTTCGAAAGGATTTTTTTTACCTAATTGGTGGGAACGCTGTCTTCAAAGCAGAGCTAATATAGATATCAAAATTTTTCTTTTCTCGAGTATTTTAACGTTGGGTGCAAAAAAAAAAAATTGAATTTCTCATATTCTAGATATGATATTTTACAAAAAAAAAAAAATATATATACAGTCAATGAATAAAGTCTACATACACCCTACGGATTTGAAGTTCTAGTGAATTAGCAGCGATAATTGAAAAACATTTTATATCAATTTTAAGGCATTTAAAATAAAGATTATTTGAAGGAAAAAAAATATGAAAAAAATAAAACAGAAATTTTTAAGGAAAAACATAATTATTAGCGGGCAAAACGTCTACATACAGCGTAGAAAATCTCCGAAAGGAAAATAAATCTTATGGACAAATTGCTAATACAGTTAAATTAAGTCGTGCTACTGTACAGACGATCATTAGAAATTATAATAATAACAATAGTACCGAAAGTAAGCCACGATCTGGCAGACCTAAGAAGCTTTCGAAACGCGATGTTAGCAGTATTATTAAAGTAGTCAACCAGGATCCGAAAGTAAGTGCCCCAAAATTGGCGGTACACATCGAAAAATGTTCCAATATAATTGCTACTCCACGAACAATAATAAATGTTTTACATGACATAGATTTAATAGCAGAGTGGCACGCAAAAAAACCACTAATTTCAGCGATGAATCGTAAACTTCGCCTTGAGTTTGCTAAAGCACATCTTGACAAGGATATGGATTTTTGAAAGCGTGTTATATTTACCGACGAAAGTAAGGATACCATTTTTGGAAGGGATGGTCAATCCAAAGTTTGTCGAAAACCAAACACAGCACTTGATCCAAAGAATATAATACCTATTGTTAAACATGGTGGTGGTAACGTTATGGTTTGGGGCGCCATTGCTTCATCTAGAGTTGGTCGTTTGGTTTTTGTCGAGGGCAATATGGACCGTTATCAATATAAGAACATATTGGAACATAATCTGCAGTCATCTGTTGATTGCTTGGGCCTGGGAAATCAATGGATTTTCCAACAAGATAACGACCCTAAGCATACTGCACACGTTGTTCGAAACTGGCTTCTATACCATGCCCCAAGGCAGCTCAATTTACCACCCCAGTCTTCTGACTTAAATCCTATAGAGCACATATAGAACGTTTTGGAAAAATCGGTACGAAAATATAACATTATTAGCCGTGAAGCATTAAAAACCGCCCTTATTCGTGCATGGGCCGAAAGATATTACGGAAAATTTGGTTAGATCAATGCCCCGTCGTCTTCAAGCAGTTATTGTTGCTCAAGGTGGACCGACGAAATACTAAAAGTTAAAATTTGTTTAATGTTTATTTTTTGTAACTGTATGTAGACTTTTTCCAATGAATTTTTAATGTTTTTGTTATTATTGTTTTTATTATGTAAAAGCATTACTTTTTTATTTTTTAAATTTATTAATGCCTTAAATATTGACATAAATATATTTTTTAATTTTCTTCACAAACTCTATGAAACCCCTAAATCAAAGGGTGTATCTAGACTTTTTTGCTTGACTGTATATATTTTTCGTCTCCATTTTATCCCCTATATGTGAGATTGGGCAGAGTTGTATGGACTAGATTTAGAAAGATTGTATTTTATTCAAACCCACATTTTGTTGTGAAAAGAGCTTCTCTAAAACCGGGAAATCGGGAATGAATTTGGAATCCATTAAAAATTTAATCGTTAAGAATCACTTCCTTTTTTTTTGCTGGATAGTTAAACACACCACAAAAAAAAAATTAAATTATAGATTTAAATTGCACCAAAATTAAAACCATTTCAATGCAAAACTTTTAAATTTTTTATAAGACTTTTAATACCAAATTACTGCAGATGAATGTTTTTTTTTTCATATTTTTTTTGTAATGTAAAAGGCCAAATAACACAACACAAACTTCGTTTTGTAAAAAAATAAAGGCAGGAACGAAAATATAAACGATTTGCTATGCAAATAAGATTTTTCCTCTATATAAAATGTTTGTTTTTTTTAGTGCAAGTTATAAAGAGTGCATGTATAAAAAAGGAAGAGCTTAAAAAAGGAATTCTGTTTTTTGTTGTTGTTGTAATTTGGCTGCTTTGTGCAATTGAATGTAAATCTATAGCAAAGTGTCTGTGAAAATGTATGACGACACAAGCACGCATTTACAATTTGCATATACTACTACATACAAACATAGACCGACAGATAGTTAGAAAAGCAAGCATTTATTAAAGCAAAACTTCTATAGAAAACACAAACACATACATATACACTAGGGTGGCAATGAAATGTAATTCTTGATAAAGTGGGTCTAAGATTTACATGATGAAAACTTTTAAGGTCAAAACTCAAATTTTGAAAAATACAGTGTTACGCTATTATTAACTTAAAACGATCGTTTTTTTGCGTGTGATAACTTTAGTTGACAAAACTCATGTTTAAAGTAAATGTGAATGATGACCATTGCATCAAATTCATTCTGGAAAACAAAATATAAAATATTTATCGTGAACTACGTAAAACAATTTTTGTTTTATAAACACTAACACTTTTATGCTACGAGGGTAAAAATGGCACATTAAAATGTTTGTTTAAATTAACAACAGAAATGGTCGAAAAACATTTCCATAACTTTATTTTAACCGGAAAAGAATAGAGTAAGAATAAATACATTGCAATGATTTGGATTTCGATTTTATAAAAATTTGGATCGGAACCAATGAATTTTATATGTCGTAGGGTGGAAGTACTCTTTTATGATCCCATTGCATCTTAAGCAATGTTAATGGTTTAAGGAAAGTACAATTCTTTTGATGTTCACAAGGAAACTCTCCTAGAAGAGAATCCCAATTGCGTTGGAATGTGCATTATTTTTCTAACTTTTCCGACAGTTACAATGAAAAATCATTTATTTGCACCGCTATATCAAAAAGTATATACAAATAGATAGACTACACTCCCCATGTCTCTCAGCAACAAAATACCGAACTCGGCCAAGCAAATGAAAAAATTTTTTTTACACTAAAAATTTATTGCAACATGTTGATAAAACATTTTTGCTTGAAACACTCACTTCTATTTTGCTTGTATTTTGTTATTTTCTATTAAAAATTAATATATTTAATTTTATATTGCTGATTTTGTCATTAGTATTTGAAATAATTAAAAATTTTATTAAATTATGATTTAAAAATATGATAAAAATTAAATTTCTGCAACATGTTTTCATTTGCTCGGTGCGAGTTTACGAACAAATGAAAAGAGAGCAGATAGAGCGACACTAAGTAGTATGGAAATCCACTGGAAAAATGTCACAAAAGTTTTGTTTCGATATCAT
Source organism: Delia radicum (assembly GCA_021234595.1). Taxonomy (NCBI): domain Eukaryota; kingdom Metazoa; phylum Arthropoda; class Insecta; order Diptera; family Anthomyiidae; genus Delia; species Delia radicum. The sequence continues at coordinate 210,108,412 of CM037851.1, forward strand.
CCAGAAAAGACAGGGCTTCAACTCATTACCAGACTATTTACTCGCAAATAACTATTGTTCGCGATATCTCAAAAGTAATATTTACCTATTGTTTTGTGTTTTTTTTTTTAAAGCGAAAGGGCAATGTGCGCCCATTATTTTCACACTTTTTGTAAGTGATAGGGCAATGGGGTATTCGTAATGCAGGTATTTTTGAAAGCACCTTAAAACTTCCATTAATTTTATTACACAAAACTTGTAACTAGAACATAAAAAAAAAGAAATGGCAAATGCTTCTATTAAAAAAGTCTACAACTTTATTTTATAATATTAGCTTTAAAATTATTTCGAGAAAATAGGTAATTGGGCCTTCGGATTACAAAAAGGTTAATGTTTGTATTAGAAATAGACTTTTTCGTATTTAAGATTTAATATTTGAAGTTTTTCTTATAATTTTGGAATTAATTTTTTTTTGCAAATTAATGGGTAATTTTAACCCCCATAAAATTATAGGGTTAATTTTTATGAAAATATTTCAGAAACCAATTTAATATACTATGCACGTCAACTTTTTCAAATTTATTTGATAATTTTAGATATAAAACCTATTTAAAATAAATGGGTTATTTTGACCCCAGTAGCACAAAAGGGCTAATTAAAAAAAAATTTGAAAGCTTTAAAAATACTTGAAATATCAAGTTATTCAAAATTTGGTTAACTTGTGTAATAAAATCGAACGTTTTAAGTCAATTATTGTTCAATATACTGTGTTTTTAAATATTTAAACTTTGATCTCAAAAGTGTACGATTTGGCTCAAATTTGCACCGTTTAGGTTTTACACCAAACTTGAATTTTTCATTGCCACTCTAATATACACATACTACACTGCTACGTTTAAGAAATCAAATGAGCAGGAAAAGTATAAAAGAAATTTTGCAACAACACACACTCAAAAAATAAAAAAGCAAATAAACAAGAATTGATCTAGACACGCAATACGATATTTGCATGTATGTGTGTATTCAAACACAAACATATATACGCTTACGCTAGAAAAGACAAATATACATTGTTGTCTGCCATCTAAATGGAACTTTAGTAGAAAAGACATTGTTTTCGCAATATATTGCATTGCAAAGTAAATGAATGAACTTAATGCAATGTAAATGCCCTTTTTCGTTTGTAAGCAAATCATGTCGAAAGAAATAGAGAAAAATATTTCAATGTAAAATTTAATATGAAATACGTGAGTATCATAGAAAAGCAAACAATTTAAAATGTTTTTATTAAAAAAAAAAAATAAATAAACAACTCAAATTATACAAGAATTTAATAAAAATAAAGCATGATCTTTTAAAAATTATAAATTGTATTTTGGAAGCTGTTTACACGACCACATAATAAAGAAAGTTTTAAACACGTTTCGTCGTAAAAAACTCTAACCCAAAAGTGCCAACACCAAAAAGGCTTTACTTGATTAGGTATTTGGGTTGTATCAGAACAATTTTGAGATTAAAATCAAAATTTTAAATCGAACACTCCTTGGAAAAATCTGGTTTGAATTCTAAAAAATAAAAATTTTCAAATTTTCTTGAAAACTATGAGAGTTTGTATCTCCAAACCAAAATTATTCCTAATATAATTGCAATAAAAAAACACGACTTGTCAATATAGAAAATATTTAATTTTGTGCTTATATCAAATTACCAAATGACTCTAGAATCGCATATCCACTAAAATGCCAATGGTGATATATTTTGTTGTCGATCACGTCACCTTAAAAGGGTGGGCTGGTCTTCAAAGTCGCAAAAGTTTTGTATGAAGTGCGTGACTGATTCAGTTAAAATGGGTTTAAATTGGTATGAAGGAACTACACGTAGTCCAATTTGAGCTCTTTAAGGTTGGATCGTTGTATATGGACCACACTAAAATATGTTCAAAATTTCAGTAAAATCGAATAAAATTTTAAGGTCGATAAAAATTGCAATTTTTTTGGAATAGTTTATATGGAAATTGATATACAAAGTCCGTCAGGACTTCTCCTAGTTTTGAACATATTTCGGATAAAATAAATTAAATTCTATATCGTTAATGACATTTCCAAAATAACTGTCTAATACTTTTTAAAATCAAACTCTTTAAAGCATTTTAAACCATTGTCACATTTATAGAGTTAATACATATTAATAAATGTGAATGACATATTGTAAATAAAACTGAATATTTATTTAAAAATATAAAATCACAAACATATTAAATTCTATTTTCAACTATTTTTATGTTTGGGACATTTTATTGACATAATTGACTATGTTATGTAATATATCGTTGTCTTATATTCAAACGGAGCTATCTTCTTCCAAAACTTAACTCTATTAAACATTAACAACATTAAGTTATAGCGCAAAAATAAATTTTTTAGCACATTTTTTTTTAAACTTTGATTAGAATTTTTAGAATGCTTGGAACATCATAATAATTAGTATTTTAAAATAAACAAAATCCAGAAAAAATCATTGACAATAATTTACGGAAACTCGTGTCACAATCAATTCATAAGAAATCTTATTTTCTAAGTGCCTTTCGGTCAATAAATTGATATAAATTCTATTGAATACTAGCGGTTTCTGCATATTATTTTAAATCGCAAATATCGCGAAAACGAGCATTAATTTAAAAAATAAATAAATTCAAGAAATTCATCGTACCTGAATTTAGTTTACTAAATGCTATTTGTTCGGCTGGTTAACATTTTTGACTAGCGCTGCTAATTATTTTTTATGTAAATTATGTTCAAATAATTATAATTTTCGTGTTTACATCGCGAATATCTCAGAATCGCTAGCAGCTGAAAGTTTTCTGAGACCAGATTCGTAACAAGCACATTATATATAAGGTGGCGCAAAAGTAATCCTCCTATCAGAAAATGCTATACATAATAAATACATAATAAAAAAAAAAAACATCGGAAGGTTATTTTTGCGCCACCTTATATATATATATGTATGCGTAGCTCATACTTTAGGGACATGGCCAAAATTGTACCCGAAATATGCGGTGTATCGAAAAAATTGTCCTCATCTTAAACGCTAGATGCAAGAAAAGGCGCGAAAACTTTGGGGACAGTCCCCAAAGTAAGCAAATGTCCCAAAACTATGCGGGGGGAACGAATAAATGTCTCTAAACTATGCGCTGTGCATACATATATATATGCGGGGGAACGAATAAATGTCTCTAGAGTATGCGCTGTGCATACATATATATATATATATGTATGTACACCGCATACTCTAGAGACATTTATTCATTCCCCCGCATAGTTTAGGGACATTTGCTTACTTTGGGGACTGTCCCCAAAATTTTCGCGCCTTTTCATACATCTAGCGTTTAAGATGAGGACAATTTTTTCTATACACCGCATATTCCGGCGACAATTTTGGGCGTGTCCCTAAACTATGCGCTGTGCATACATATATATATATATATATATATATATATATATATGTATGCACAGCGCATAGTTTAGAGACATTTATTCGTTCCCCCGCATATATATATGTATGCACAGCGCATAGCTTAGAGACATTTATTCGTTCCCCCGCAAGTTTAGGGACATTTGCTTACTTTGGGACATTTATTCGTTCCCCCGCATAGTTTAGGCACATTTGCTTACTTTGGGGACTGTCCCCAAAGTTTTCGCGCCTTTTCATACATCTAGCGTTTAAGATGAGGGCAATTTTTTCGATACACCGCATCTTTCGGGTACAATTTTGGCCATGTCCCTAAAGTATGCGCTACGCATACATATATATATGTATGCACAGCGCATACTTTAGAGACATTTATTCGTTCCCCCGCATAGTTTAGGGACATTTGCTTACTTTGGGGACTGTCCCCAATATATATATATATATATATATACGAAATAGTTATTATAAAGAAAAACCACAATTGTATTACTAAAAGTAAGTATACAATTCAAGAAGTACTGTAGATAGCACATTTCCATTCAAAAATAAACAGTGGATAGCTCAATATAATTTTTCAAAAAAGCATTTTTTGATTGATCTTGTAACCATTTAACTACCATTTGACTACCCTTGTACACTTTGGTAATGAAATAAAAATTTGTCTTTTTATTATTATATATTCATTAGGATATTGGCCATTGAAAAAAATCAAAATATGAATAGACTGTTCATTAGGGCAATATAAAAGCGATATTTGTTAAGAAAGTCAAATTTTTTAATGAACCTTTATCTGCGAAAAATGGGCGTTTGGTGTATCACGTAAACTCACAAAACAAAAAACAGGAAATTTGGCATGTATCTTCACGTAATGACCAGAACAAAATGAAATAAAGCATCTTTGGTTATTCGAGTGTTTTAGTGGCAACAATTGGCTGCAAAGTTTCAAAAATTCGATTTTCTGGATCATTCTTTTGTGGGCAGGAGCGGGCATACTTGTAAAAAAAATTATTTCTAATTTACGGACCCCTAAATAGAAGCTGAAGCCAAAATAGAAATATATCCGGTATATTGATAGTGAAAGGGTTAAATTTGAAATGAATACTTTAAATGACATCTAAGCCAGTGAATATTTTGCCATCAAAATCGTATTTTCTTAAAAAATGCAAATAGCTCCATTTGAATATAAGACAACAATATATTTTTTTTTTTCATTTAAAACTTGTAACATCAGGCAGTGGCATTTCCAAATAAAATCATATTTTTGCAATGCTGGGCATTAATATTATAAAACAATATATCGAAAATGTGGAGTTGACACCAATTTATGCAATATTTTACATTTAAAGTATAACAAACGATAAATAAATGAATATGAAATTATAATTTCACATTCTTTTATTTATCTATTTTAGTACAGTGTTATATAGACAGTCGCAATTAATACTTTAATAATGTGCTTTGTACAAATTTAATTTAGAAAGATTGAGGTTAAGAAGAAGAGTAAACGTTTTTATCTAATAACTATAAGCTCTATTAATTTTCAAATCAGACTAGAATAGTTTCTGCTTTTTTAATGGACAGGCGTCATCAGAAATTTTCCATTTAAATTGTATTATGTGTTCCTTACAATAGACAGATTATCTCTATATGATAAATTTTTCAACAACCTGACGGCCGTAAGAATTGAACCAGCTTTTCTTCTTAACAATACCAAGTTATGACTGCTTAAATATAACACCTAAGTTTGGTCTCGAATGCAATGCAGCAAAATTGCAATTCTATTTCCTATTAGCTTTCCGTTATTGTATATTAAAATCACCCCTGACAAACACTAACAAACACAAACATTATATTTTTAGATTTTTGTTTATTGTCCTATCTCCTCCGTCTCTATTTCACAACTTTATCAGATGTATGGTTTTTACGTACAGGGTAGCCAACTTGGACTATCATTTATAAATCATTTATCTTAAGAATTTTCAATAATAGGTCAACTTATGACCATCGTTGTTTATGAAGGACGATCGATTTTGGAAATATCATTTCTTGTATGACATTCAATTAAAATGCTAAAATGATTCATACAATATTATATGTTTACATATTATACACCGAGAGAAAAACAGGAATAAGTATCATATATTTTCGTCCAATGTAATAATTTCATCAATATTGATGAAACATTTCATAAACAACAAGAATTATAAAGACCATATCATGGTATCTACTAATTCAATTCCAAACAACATCATAATCACAGTTGCGGCCACAAAAATAGTAGTGCCCATAATGAATTTAGAACAGCTGAAATATCTTAAGGAATTACTTCAGTATCAAAACAGATGTTAAATCCTCAAATAGTATAATTTGATAGCTATTTACCTTTGCTTAAATTGCAAGTTTTCAAAGTAGTAATATATTTATTCGGTCATAAAAATAGTAGTTCTTCTAATAATCTTAAAAAACGTATCTTTAAAGTCAAATAAACCAAAATAAAATGCTATGGTTTTCTTTTCTATTAAAAGATGCAAAGAAAACAGCAAAATGCATTATATTTTTATTGGCGAGAAGTCGCTTTCAACACTTTTGTTCGAAAATCCAAATAATATAAAAAACAAATGCATAACAGCCATAAATAAGCGCACAAGTGCAAAAATTTAAGTTTATTACAAACTATAATTTTATATTTATTTAATGACTGAAATAGACTTTAATCAAGTGCGCTCAAATAAGAACTTAATGGAAAATGCGACATAATTATTATGGGGTATTGGTGACTTCAGTCTTTTTCTAAAGTTGGGTGTTAAACCAAACTTTTTTTACATAAACTATTGAAAGACATCTTGACAATTATAATAAAAAGGAGTGAATACCAAGATATCTATTATTAATATTTATTAGAATTCTTGCTTAAAAACATATAGCAAGTACCTGGAGTATAAACGTCCTGCCATATTTGTTGCTTCTTTTTAAGCTTTGAAGGGGAAAAACAAACGAAAAATAAAATGTGGCTTATTAAGTTTTTAAAATAAGTTTTTAGATTATAAGTTTTTTTTTAAATATTTAATGAAGAACGCATTTGGTTAAATAAGTACTATTTTAAACAAAATATTGGCCTCTATTTCGTACCGCTATTCGCAAAAAAGTTGACCTGAAGCGGACTAAATTTGGAATTTCACATTTTGAAATGGGACATCTACTAGCAGATTACTACTGGCAGATTACAAATATGTTAACTTTCTCAAAATCGGATTAAAAATAAAAAATGGCGAGCTCACGCAGGGAACTTCTTCTTTAAAAATATGTATGGGTTGTAATACAGTTTCTTTATTTTTAATGTAAATGTCAGTCATTTGTGGAACAAATTAAATTCTTTACTAGCATTGTCGTTCATTTAAAAAGCAAACCACATCAAATGACTGTTTTATGATTTTACATTCAATTTTTACAGTAGTTTTTTGTAATTAAAAAAAATATATGTTTGTTTATTTTTTACTAACATATGTTTAATTTTTACTACAATTGAACAGTTCATGCGAATAAGGACGAATATACCACTTTTTCGCAAACACGGTTTTTTTGCATAAATGCATTTTATTAGCAGAGCCCTACAATCCTATGCAAAAATTTTGGGGAAATTTTGACTTTAAAGGCTAAAAAAATGACTTTGAAAGTGCGATAATTCGTATATTTTTATATTTTTGTTTAAATTGGGAATGAACTAACGCACAATTTTGATTAAATACAACACAAAAACATACAAAAATTTTACTTTCGGTAACAATGTGTTAAAAGAACATTACGAGGAACAAACCACACTTATTATATTGGCAAAAAATTCTACCGTTCCTGAGTTATAAGACTTTAAAGTGTGGAAAGCAAAAAGGGCGAATATCCATCCTTAACAAAATATTATATAAAAATTATTTAGCTACGAGTCAAGGGTTAATATCATAATTCCTAAAAATGTGTCAGAAAGAATTACTACTGCATCAAAAGGCAGGAATATTAAAAAAAAAATTAACAAAAAAAGTTTTTTTTGCATGTTCTTGCAATCCTTAAAAAGTGTATCCTTGAAGTCCTTAAAGTGTTACAAACAAATACCAACCATAGTTCGTCAAGTTTTGCAAGTCTCATGAAAATGTAGTCAAAATCTGCTGCAAAATAACACATTTTTATTCAAATTTCAATACATTTTTTTGGATATTCGCCCTTTTCCCATTTAAGCAAAAATTGAAGTCGAATTTTTGGCAAGTAATCTTTCGAATACCTTACTAAAATTTTGTATATAGGTAGATGTGACTTAAATCTTTAAGCTAATACCAAAAAGTTGACAAAAATATTATTTTTTAACCGTTTCCTGCGTTTTTATTGTCCCCTGTAAAATTCTACAAATGGTCTGTTCGTCTTTATTCGCATGAACTGTTCAACTGTGGTTCATTTTTTTAACATTAAAAAAGAAATGACAAATGTTAGTTGAACTTAATGAAATGCTAGTCGTCCTTTCTTTAAGTGAAATTTCATATGTTTTTAACTACTTTTGCAGTGGTCCCCACTTTACGGGTTTATATTGGCTCCCCTGGGTGATCTAGCAGCTTCAGCATCACAACTTAAGCTCGAAATTAAGTCGCTTATGTCTGTTACGTTCATTGTGATCGTTCCACTAAGTAAGAGTGAAACATTAGTTAAAAAATAAAATTATCTAAGGCTATTTCGAATTAAGGCCATAACAAAATTTTTTTATGTCAGTATCAAGATAACGTAAAAATATCTTTTAAGGTATCTGTGTTATGAATATAAGCCTTTAATAAATATTTTTATATGTGAACATTTTTTTTTCCAAATATTGAATGCTTTTGATGCATATGTATTTTAACTTTTTTCGTTTTTTTTTTTTTTTTAATTACAATCTCTGCTAATAAAGTCATTGTAAGGTAAACACTCGTCCATGTTTGCAAATTGCCATTTGTACATAGAATATGCCCTAAAGAATATATGTTGTTATGAGAAATTTTGCAAGGAAGTTCGACCAACAGTTACACGCTGATATTAATGAAGAAATGGCACATATAAAAAAAACGCTACATATTTTTATTTATTATATTTCAAAAAAAAAAAACAGCTCATTGGATTAAGCAGGATTCTTTTATTAGTCTTAGGATTTTTTTTTTGCACTATCAAGTGACCAAATATTTAAAACCTCCCATTTAAATATGCTATCATATCGTTACTTAAAATGTAAAACAACGTTACATTACTTTTCAAAGGTTTACACGAGAAGCAGAAAACGTTGTAAAATTAAAAATATTCCAGTTATAAAAGCAATGTTTTCTATTCAGGCTTAAAACACTTTTAATCTTAAGAGGCACTTTACTTTAATCGTGCACAATATATTTTTTGTTTAATTACATTTTTTTTTAGTTTTATTATATAGCTTGTTGTCAATATTACCAAAACTTTTCAAAGCAATTGGACTTGATATTCGTTTTTCCATTGGCAAAAAAAACCGACCAGGTCATTGCATAAATGACAAATTTTGATTTTCAAATTCGGGTAACATATTTACTTTTAGAGATAACACACATAAGAGTACTTATTTTTTGAAATTACAAGCAAAATTAAATGCATTTATATTTTTTTACTTTATAAAAGTAAAAAAATATAACATACGAAAAGGTTAGCTGTCAAACGAACTGTTATACTGCTCTCACTTTTTGACATTTAACATCAGTATGCTCTAGCAAATCATTATGAATTTACGCTTGCACAACGCTACCAAATTATCCAAATTTACTTTGAAAATCAGTCATCGATTCGAACAACCTAAAGACGACTAATTGTGTTCAGCGATGAGGCTCATTTTAGGCTTAGCGGGTTTGTTAATAAACAAACTTGCCGCATATAGAGTGACACCAATCCACAAGAGACCCTACAGACTCTAATACATCCAGAAAAATGCACAGTTTGTTATGGTTTACATGCTGGTGACATCCTTATTTCGGAAGCCGGAACTCGCCTTACGGTCAATGGAGATCGTTCAATAATTTTTGATTTTTTTTTTGAAAATATGGATGACATTGATTCGGCCGATATGTGGTTTAAACAGGATGGCGCTAAGTGCCATACAGCGATAGCAACTATCAACTTATGGAAATCAAAATTTTTCGATAAGTTGACTTCGGGAAATGGACCTGTCAATTGGCCTTAAATGTCGTGCGATTTGACAACCCTCGATTATTATCACTGGTTTATGCTGATAAACCAGTAACTATTGACGCCGTGGAGGTATACATTATGCGTGTTATTCATGACAGACGGCCAGTAATGCTCAAAAAAGTGGCCCAAAATTGGATGCCATAATACCCGAAATCATTTTCAAATGTTAATGCCATGTATTGATGTTTTGAATAAAATTTAATTTGTTGTGTTATTTTTTAAAATTTCAAGTTATATTGGTCTTTAAAAAACGCTCGTTAGTAGTGAAAATAACGTTTTTCTCAAAATTTTTATTTTAAATACGTTTTTATGAAAAAACTAATAATAAAAAGAAATTTTTTTCTTACTATGAAGACTGGATTTGCCAATTGTACAAATTCTAAAGGTGTTATGATACTTGCTATTTTTTGTATTGGATTTTTTTAGGATTGACTGAAAGAAACAACAAATGCGAGAAAGAACAAGAAATACTTTTTTGTTATTTCAAAATAAAATGTAAACAAAACAAACAATATTGCCCACGTTTTGTTCCCACAAAAACCGTCAAAAAAAGCTAAAAATCGCAAAAAAAAAGTTAAAACCCGCTACCTTCGATCAAAAACTTAAAAAGTTGGCAGCAGTGCTAAAATTTAATCTGGAAATGTCAATTTTAAACTAAAAATTTTTATATTTTTTTTTGACAGCCTAAGATTATTTATCGATAACACACGTATATTTGTTTGACATATCAAGATTTTTTATGGTATAATCATACTCTTTACACTTAGTCAGTTTTCCTATGCAAATATATTTGCACTGTTCTCCAATATAGAAAAAATACAAAAAATAGCAAGTATCATAACACCTTAAATAAATCTAAAATATATTAATACGTTTTGAGTATTAAAACCGAATAAGTTATAAGATTTATAAAAAATATGTTGTTCCATAATACTATTGAATCAAATTATTATTAAAATTTATCTCGAATGTCTTCCCCCTGTCTATCTTTGGCACTTACCAGCCAACGACTCAATTTAAATAATATTGTCAATGCGCTTTGTTCACACGGTGTTGGAGCACTTTAAACCAATGTTTTGCCAGCAGTATTTTTTCAAATACAGTCATATATTTTGTGAAACATACACAGGCAAAACCCTTTTAACAAGTGTTGGTAATTCGCTGTAGGACTATGCTTTGCCAGTAGTATTTTTTTAAAAACGGTCGTAAATATTGTAATAGAAATGCTGGCAAAGAACTTTCTATAGACACTGGCAGAGCACATTTAGAAGATATTTTTCTTGTAGTATTTTTTCATATAAGGTCGTAAATTTTGTCAAAGAAGTACTGGCAAAGTTCTTGTTGCAAACTTTAGCAAATCACTTTAACCAGATGTTTTGCCTTTGGTGGTTTTTATTAACAGTTGTAAGTTTTGTAACGCTGGTATGTGCAAAGTAACGTTGGCAAAGCGTTCCAAATAAGTGCTTTCCCAATGTATTTTTATTGGTATTACTGTTAACTAACACTTTGTTTTTTTGTACCATCGTCAATTTCTACCTGGGTACATATCTACACTCAAAGTCAACAATTTGGGGATTTAATATATATGAGAGATATAATTTATATAAAATTATATTGAGTCAGTGTTGAGTCGATTGCATATTTTATTTAATATCTAATCCTCGGAGCATTAACTAAGGCAATCATTTATGGTTAAATTGATTTAATTTATTTTAAAATCCAGAAAAAAAATAAATTAACAAAAATCAAATTGTTGATTTTCATTGGAAACTTTATCAGATTTATAAATCACATTAAAGCTTTATGCTTTAAGGGTTTAGCTTTTCAGTGGAGTTTTTTTTAAACTTTGAAGTTTTATTTCATTATTATAACGGAAAAACTGTTAGACAACAAAAAAAAAAAAGAAATACCTTCAGTCATTAAGAACACATTCGCCAAACTTTGAATATATTTTGAACAATGCTAAGAAATGTTTGTATTTTTTTACTTTTAAGAGACCTCTAGTAAAAATATTAGCCACCAACGCACAGTGGTCGGTGCTGTGTGGAGTCGGCGGCCAAAAATACTTCCAGTATAGGTATCATCGTGAAACTTTGATCACTGCTTTATTAATATGTCAGAACTATTTAATGATAAAATAGGAGTGGTTGATGACTCATACCCACCCGCTACCGTACCATAGCATCCACATTCACCCAACGTAAGCAAAAAATTGAGAAAAAAAATGTACGAAACTTGTTTTTAATTCATTTGTTAACCACTTTTTTACAAGATTAGTTTTAAAAAAGAAAAATATTGACTAATTAAATATACAATAATATGTAATAAAAAATTATAAAAAGGTGCAGGGGGTTGTTACTAAAAAACAGCCTTAATATTAACAATTTTTAAAATGCTATAAAAAATTAATACGCAATATTTTTTAATTGTTTTTTTTATTGGAAAATTAAACTATCGGTGTATTTTTAAAAATTTATAACTCAAATTTTGGTCAACTAGAATCGCCAGGGTTGCCACCCAATTGTGGGATGCTTATGTAAAAACTACTGAACCGATTTTGATCAAATTTTTTTTGACTTGCAGATTATTAAATTCTCTAGTACTTACTGTGGCCATATTTTGAAATTTTGATCTAATATTTTTTTTTAAAGGATGAAGAAAAGTAAATTTTTCCATTTTTTAAGTTAACATTAGCATAACTTCAACAAAAATCTATATTTTTCAAAAATGGTACTAGAAAATCAAAATCAAAAAAAATTTCATCAAAATCGGTTCAGTAGTTTTTGTTGTACAACTTAAAAAAGCATTCCACAATTGAGTGGCAACCCTGGCAATTCTGGTTTAGCAAATTTTGAGTTATAAAATTTTAACAATATTACGATAGTTTATTTATCAAATAAAACAAACAGAATTAAAATATATTGCTTACTTATTTTTTAATAACGGTCTTAAAATTCGCAAATCATCAGCAGCGGAGACATCAATTTCTGCTATTCGTCGTCGCTTTGTCCTACTTGAACACTCTCCGAAACTTAATCTAGGACGTCCTCGATCTTGATTCAAGTCAAATGTTTCTGAGTTTAATAAAATCGACTCATTTTGGGCAACCCAATCGGAATATGTATTTTGAACTCTTGTTTTTTTACGACGGCATTTTTGCCAAAATTCTGAATTTTTTTTTTTATAATTTAACCGTGTTTCCAAATGATTTTCTTCAAATGTGTAGCCCTCATTTTTTATATAGCTTTTCACGCTTTTCACCATTTGCGCCTCTTCATAAGCACCAATTATCAAAAATATGTGAACGCAAAAGTTTGCAATTATAACATGTGCCTATTGCAAAAAAAATTAATAATAAGGATTAAATCAAGAAAAAATAAAATTAAAAGTCCGTAGAAAAGAGAAAAGACAAACACATTTCTTTACATGCATAACAGTAACACAGCAACGTGAACATAAATTAACAAAACACCAAAAAACAATAAATTAACAAAACACAAATTCAAAGTTGGACATCAAAAACAACGAGGCCGCTTTGATCTGTGGGAGATAACTCAAAGACGTGCGAAAATGGGCAGCTGATATTACCGATTTTAGAATCTTGGAATATTAAGTTATCAGCCAAAAATAATCCCATTGGAGATTTCTGGGAGGAACACAACTAAAACTCTACTGGAAATTTAAATATATGGACAAACGAACACTAACAATGACACTGGAAAAGTATTAATTTTATAAGAAATATACAACAAGCTAAACACATTTTAATGACTTTAAAATTTAGTTAATACATTTTAATTCAATATTCATTTTGATTAATTTCAACACAAATATTTTTTTATTGTTTTAACTTAATTTAGAGTTGCACTTAATTTTTCACTTTTTCACACTTCAAAAACCAACTGTTAACTCGCTCTCTCTTTTGAAGCTGTTCTTAAAGAGTACAGTTGGAATAAAACAAAAACAACTATAAATTTTTAAACCTTGTTTTTATATGAAATAATGATGCCACATTTGGTGACAAACTTTTTGCTTTGTTTTTTTTTTTTGGCCAATGGGATCGACCAGTGTGCAACAGCGAAAGTATTTTAAAAATTTTAATTTTGCATAATTTTACGAACAAATCTTTTGTTAAAAAATATTTGCAATTTTAATTTTTTATAGTAACCCGAATTTTCAAAATTAAAAATTGTAACCCCGACATTGTTAGTTTTATAAGTGTATTAGTGTGTATGAGCTAGATCCGGGAAAGGTCCTGAGATCCTATAATTTAAACCAAATTCTACTCTTCAGTAAAAGTAACTACATTAAAAAGTGTTATTATATATTATTTTTACTAAAAAGTGATATTATTAATAGTCTATCTATAAATTAAAAACCAGAGAAAAATTTGGTCAAATTACCAATCTTTTCTGTTGAGTCAACAGACATATTATTTTGAGTGTAAATTTTTTTAACATACAAGCAAACTAGGCGTAAAAACATAAAACTGTGCTTGACCAGTGCAGTGGTCTGCTGCATTTATTGGCGGTTTTTCTTTTTGAAGCTAAAACCAATCGAATCCCATTGATGAACATCACTTTCAGCAAGTGGTAATTTAAGTAAGGTAGCATGTACAATAGGGTGTCCCGATAAAAAAAAAATATTAATACATTATTGACACAGTATTAATTTTTCAACCCAGCAATTATAAAAGGCTGGATAAACTGGATAAAAACAACGAAATGGTTCTAAAATCTTAAAATAATTCAATATCTTGACTACAGCCGTGAATAAAAAAAAAATTGTGGAAAATTGTTGTTGGTCTTTTCCGATGGGACTTTTTTCAAAAATCATTTAAAAATATAAAAAAAGGTCTAATATTTTATATTTCTGATTATTATGTTGATGTAAAAATATGAAAATCTTAAAGTGGATCTTTTGTTTCATACTAGTGTTTAAATTAAACGATGATCAGTAAAAAATCAAAAATTAAAAAAAAATGTTATAACAATTTGCGTAATGACGCGTTCATTACAAAAAAAAATTATTTCATTTATTTCGAATCACTGGTGCTAATTTTCTGATAACCCGGTAAAATTTTTAATATGGAGTCAATGTGTATAAACACATAAAAAACGATCGCATCTAATTATACGAAATGAGATATAATTTGATACAATTTATGCAAGACTTTTCCATAGCCGAGACATTAAATTATATCTAATTGGATATAAATAGATCTGATTTTATATTGAACTTCCCCAAAATATGTATGTATTTGTACATAATGATATAATGTGACTCTATTCAAAGTCAGATATGACATAATCATATTATATATGACTAGATATAACTATTTTTACACGGGAAAAACATGACCAGAAATTTATTTTTTGAAACTTTCTTGTTTAAAGTTTTAAAGGTAAATCTGGGCTATAATTGCTTCGCAGAGCATGCAAAAATAACAGACTTGTCAACGCGCAACTTTTACAACAAATTTTCAAAAAAGGTCAAAATCTGCATCTTAAAAAGTCAATGGCGCAAAAAGCTCTCCGTTACTCATTTTTGGTATCACTTTTACAAAACAAGTCAGAACTTTTTTTCGACCAGAAAAAAATCACAATCTTCAATTCCTGGTAAATGAAAAATTATTTATTTATTTTTCCAGTACTCGTTTAACCCTCTAACTGGCAAACGATGTTTTGCAATGAAATTCATACCATTTGCTCCACTCGAAAAACAAATAATAAGTTCCTCAACAAAATGGTTTATCGTTGCATAATTTGTGCGATATAAGTCAAAATATTTTAGGAATATTTTGGAAACTAAAGCATATAAAAAAGAAGTTTTGAACAAAAAATATGTCTCTTTTTTCTACTCCTATTTGAAAAGATATCGCGATTTTCGCTTTTTGGAAAAATCAAAATTAGGCGAAAAAGTATCTAAACTTAAATTTATATTGTTCAAACTTCAACGCTTTGCTATTAATACTTACTGTCTTCTTTCTGCAAAGTTTAATAAAAACCTGTGTATTAGTTTATAAGTTAAGACGATGTCCTTAAGAGGAATCCTGATAAAATCCTGTGAGTCTTTGGACTAAAGTAAGGACTTATTATTAAAGATAAAGTTTCCACCTTACTTATATTTTATTACAAAGAGTTTTTTGTCAACTTAAATTGGTTTTTTAGCCTTTTGAAAACTATTTTTTTTCAAAACTAATTAATTTTTGAAATCTTACGAAATTTTGATTTTGAAGCTTTCTTACTTCCAAACCGTGGACGGCACACGAAAAACTTCTTTGCAAAATATTTAGAAATTTCATTAACATACTGTACATCTAAATGGTTAAATTTTGCATTTAAATGTGACAAAATTTCCCTGATTTTCTAATACTTTTTTCTATTAATTTTTAGTTACTTGAATGAATTATTTGCATTTTCAATGGATATTAGTTAAACGCTTTTAATTATTCATGCTCAGTGTAAAAAAAAAACATATTAATGCTTGTATTTAGTAAGTTTTGAGATACGCAAATTTACACTTTTCACAATATTCGCGGTCAAAATTGTATGAACGGCATTTGAAATATTTCATTACAGGATGGTGTATTTATGGCTGAAATGTTGTATGATGCAAAAAAATCCATTATCAAAAAGTTGTCGCTTATTCCCTTATTCGAGCGAGGCATTCTATTTATTATTATTTTATTTGATCAAGAGTTTATTTAGTTAAATAAGCAATATCCGTAAAAAAAATGGCTTTGATTTGGTCCCACTATTCGCGAAAAACTAGATCTAAGTCGAACCAAATTTTACATGCCGACAACTCGGTAACTATAAGAAATAACACACACATGTACCCATATTTTTTGTAAGCCTCTACTAGCAGATTACAGATATGTTAGTTTTTGGAAAATCGAATAAGAAAGAAACCACGGGTGGTTTTTGAGGTTCAAACACATAACGTCACCTGTTTTAAATTTCATTGCAATCAAACCACTATGTAAGAAATTATCGAATTATTTTAAATGTATGTAACAAGTAAATCTTCTCTATACATATACAAAGTAGGAACTTAATAAAAACGTTTTTTTTTCTTATTTTTAATTTATAAGAAGCTTTTAACTTCCGTATATTTACAAAAATAAAGCAAATCGAATATAGGTTGATACTAGTATTTCGATCTGGCTCAAGATCTCATCAGAGCCCGAAGTTTTAGAAAAGTTAGAGCCTCCATATCATCAATTTTTATCTATTCTTGTATTCTTAGTAATCAAACACTTGGCTTTTCTTGTCTTTTCCTAACAAGCATCATGACGTTACTAAACTTTGACGATCAAAAATGTTTTATTAATAAAGGGTGGTTAAATTGTAAAGTCCGATGTAGATTTTGAATAAAACACATATTATTTAGGAAATTGTTGTCATTTCTTTTTATTATGATAATATTGGTATGGCTCAATTATGTATGGAACAAAATATTGGCCAAATGGCCGCCGCTACCTCGGTGGCACACCTCCATCCGATAGTCCAAATTTTCGATGACGCTGAGTCATAATTGAGGTTCTATGCCGTTAATCTGCCGAATTATCTAATCCTTTAGCTCTTGAATTGTTGCTGGCTTATCAACGTACAAAAGATGTTCAAATAACCCCAAAGAAAGAAGTACAACGGTGTCAAATCACATGATCTTTGCGGCCAATTGACATCGCCACCACGTGAGATAACATGGCCATTGAATTTGTCACGCAAAGGAGCCATTGTTTCGTTAGCTGTGTGGCAAGTGGCACAATCGTGTTAAACCACATATCGTCCACATCAATATCTTCCAATTCGTGCCATTAAAAGTTGGTTATCATCTCACGATAGCGAACACCATTCACAGTAACTGCCTGACCGGCCTCATTTTGGAAAAAATACGGCCCGATGATGCCGCCGCCCATAAACCGCGCCAAACAGTCACTCTTTGTGGGTACATTGGTTTTTCTACAATCACTCTTGGATTATCATTCGCCCAAATGAGGCAATTCTGCTTATTGACGAATCCACTGAGGTGAAAATGTGCCCATCAAAATCACGAAGTGCACGATATGCATTTTAATTTGAACGCCCATTTTCATAATAAGCCTGAATGACTTTACCGCGTTGCTCGATTGGGTATCTTTCCATGGTTCAAATTGAGTTAGTCTGAAATTGAGAAATGTCAAATTAAATGCAGAAAAAACTTGACGTTTAGGTGTGGTTTACATTCAACATCGGCCTTTACAATTTAACCACCCTTTATAATAAAAATTTAGTTTTTACTCTGGCTCAAGTAATATTTTTACAAATTTATTAGGTTTTTGGTTTTATACATATCGAAATTATTTTTATATTATTTTCCTGTTTTGTAATTTTAATTTAATATGAAGGGTTAAATTAAAATTACCATGTTATGAAAACATGTTGAAATTAAAGAATATTACTAAGAAGTTTTTGGCTGTACCTTGTTTGCGAATTCTGTAAATTTTCTAAAAACCACAAACTTTGGAAGTGATTTATTACGGGCTTAGATTAAAAAAAAAATAAATCATTAATTTCGTAGATTATAGACCATATGGAACAAAATTATATTGTAATTTTTTCCTCTGACGAGTTTCACTATTTTATACCTTAATTTTGAGATTGGACTAATAAATCCAAACTGTGTGTTATTTTAATGTGCCACCCTAATTTTGGAAATTTTGTTGTTTTGTAAAATTACACTTTTCATGTACGATAAATTCTGTTAGCCTAAAAATGTTTCCCAATATTCAAAATAGTATATAAACTGCATAACATTTAATTTTTCTGGCTTGACCAATACATCACACCAAAATTGTAATTTGATTTGCCGCAAAACAGTATTTAAAAATTAATGCAACGCATTTCATGTAGGGCAATAGTATTTTGTTTTTTTTTTTTTATTTTATATTTGGTAAAGCAAATTATTTTTTGTGGTTTTTTATGTATAACGGAGAGAAAACAATATTATTATTTAGTTAAAACAAATTTAGCCAGATCGAAATACTAGTATCAACCTAGCTAATATGTTTGATTTGCTTTATTTTTGTAAATATACGGAGGTTGAGAGCTCGTTATAAATTGAAAATAACAAATTTATTTAAGTTTAGGTATTCAAACGACTATATTATATATTTTTTTTTCTTTTCTAAAAATTCAATATGCAACCTCTTGTTTTGCTACTATTTTATATTATAATCTTGAATATGTTGTAGGAAAGTGATATAAGATCAGATTCTGGATTATCACGAAGCTCAAATATATATTTTAATTATAAGTATTTCAATATTATACCAAGCTTATCTATCACAGTTTATTTGGCCATTAATTTCTTTCACTTTATTTTTTTTTTAATTACTTTAAAAAGTTTAACTTTCCATCACTCATCTACTTAAGACTTGATTCCGCTTTATTTCTATTGTACCAAAGTAAATTATAAGTTTTACACACATTGTACACTTAAATTATTACAGATGGACTTACTGATCTATCAACCTATTTAAATCACGGTCACTTGTCAGGTTAGTTTTTTTTTTTCTTTTCTTTAACGTGACAAGGAAAATGCACAACTTTTTCTTCAACTACGATTTTTTCCTAAAACTTTATATAATTTTTTTCTCCGACTTTTTTTTTTTTTTGTTTTATTTCTCTAACTAGTGACATTATTATTAAAAAAAAACTTTTTCTCTTAATGTTTTTCAATTCTATTTTAACACTTTTTTTTATTAAAGTGCATGTTAAGAAAGAACAAAAAGTAAAACAGCATGTTTCATTATTACTTTTAAGATATTTATTATTTTTTTGCTTTTAAATATAACTTGTTAAGGATTATTTTATAGATATTAAATAAGTTAGGGAGAAATAGCAAAATTTAAATATATAAAATTTTGTAGATTTAAAATCTGTTAAATATGAAAAAGAAGTTTGTTTCTTCTTAGTTTTTGCTTAAGTCAGAAATTTTGTTTGAAAATTTCTAATTAAATCAGGTGGAAGCTATAAAGTCGGCAGTGCCGAGCTTTTTATACCCTCCATCATGACACTCATTACCGCAATTTTTGTGCCTTAAAAAATATTGAGGTAATATTTACATATATAAGCATACATGTAAATACATTTCCATATATGGTCATACACTGCGTTGCATAACTATAGTTACAAATAATTTTTGCTATTTTTTTATTACAACCTATTTTTTTAAAACTTTTAGATGTTTTTAAGAGTGTGATAACTGATCTCTTATTGTGTAAAATTTAAGAGATTACTTATTGGATTTAAGAGAAAAATTGTATGATAATATTTTGAATGTGTTTCATATCTATACTTACATATAACCAGAGGGTTTGCATACTGCTCAGATTCGCTCAATCTGCTCTCTTTTGATTTGTTTGTAGACTAGCGTCGAGCTAATGAAAACATGTTGCAGAAATTTAAATGTTTAAATTATTTTGTATCATGTTTTTAAATCACAATTTAATGAAACTTTTAACTATTTGCAAATATTAATGATAAAATCAGCAATATAAAGTTAAAATATATTAATTTTTAATATAAATTATTAAATAATTTAAGCAAAAAAAAAAGTATATGTTTCAAGCAACAATTTTTTACCAACATGTCTCATTAATTTGTTTTAAAAATGTTTTCAGTTGCTTGCGCGAGTTCGGTATTTTGTTGCTGAGAGGCGTGTGAAGTGTAGTCACTCTATTTGTATATACTTTTTGATATAACGGTAAACAAAGAAGAATATCAAATAAAGAAAAGTGCGCCCCGGTAGGCTAGTTGGTAGCGTGCTGGCTTATCAGTGCGGGGGTCGTGGGTTCGATTCCCACCAGAGGCACTGGTCTGTTTTCGCTACAACGCGCCGAAAGTTACAGTAGCTAGTGCTCGGTTAGGGTAATAGTATGTAATTTGTAATTATATGATTATTAATTAATAAAAAAAAAAAAAAATAAAGAAAAATTGAAGATTTATCATTGTTTTTTTATGAAATTTTAATCAATTTGCAATAAAATGCCGCGTGGTTCATATCTAAGTAAAATTTCTTGAAAAGTAAACCATTCACATGTGGTTGTAACAAAGTTTGCAGATAATCCGAGTGCTTATGGTAAAAAAAGTACAGGCGGCCCGAAAAAAGTGATCTGATAAAAACCGGCGTAAAATAATCAACTATGCCAGTAACTCAATGAAGAGTCTTAGTCAGATAACACTATGGAACAAAATGAGTTTTATGGTATTTGGGGTGGATGATTATGGCTCTATGCAATAAGTCCCAGGTGCAAAAAGTCCCAGTAAAAAAGCTCCCAATGAAATAAATTCTAAAAAAATTATATAAATCCCGTCTCAAAAAAGTGAAATAAATTCTAAAAAAATTAAATAATTTCCAAAACAAAAAGAAACAAATTCTAGGTTCTGGTTGTTATTTCATCATGAAATAATTTCCAAAGAATAAAAATTAAATAACTCCCAAAAATAGTCCATGCAACACAAATGAAGTAAAGGCGTACCGTTATATTCCCCAAAGTCGTATTGCCCAAAAACCAAAGTGACATATTGCCCAAATGTCCGTATATCTCCCAAAATTGTGGATGTTAATATGTTATTACGACCAAATCAATGACAGAAAAACCAAAACTTTTTTTTGGGTGCTATGGCGTTTTATTTTGAAATTTTTTTTTTTTTTTTTGGGCGCCATGACGGTAAAAAAAATAAGTTATTGCCAAAATCAAAATTTATTTTTATTGTTAAATGTTATAAGACATAATGTCTTTTGTGTCGCACGCAGAAAAAACTTTATTTACGGAGGAAAAAACCCCTAAGAACGGCTTTCAGCCACCCAGAAGAACTTTTTTCAAATCAGATGTCGAATGTGTTGAAATCTTTTATTTTTAAGACATCAAGTTACATTTATTTGACCTGTAATAACTTTTTATGTCTCAAAATACCAACCCACACCATGATTTATTGTTTTTAATGATTATTTTTTTAAAAGTCTATTTTATTCAAAATTTTACGTATATATTAGTGTATAAACGTTAAATAAACAGAAGGACAATGCTCTACTCTTTTATTTAAGATAAAAAACAATCAATTAGCTGTTTAAATGACAAAGCTATGGCTGGTCAAATTATATTACTTATTGTCTTAAAAATAAGATTTCAGCGGATTCGACATTGGATTTGTAAAAACAAGTTTTTCTGTGTGGCGGCTTCGGCCGCTCTTAGGGTTTTTTTCCTCAGTAGAACGCTGCAGGCGGCTACGCGAAATAGTTTTTTCTGCTTGTGACACAAAAAAATAAAATTACAGCAATTTTTTTAAGTTTCCTTAAAACTCTTTTGTTTGATTTCATGAATCAGCCTTGACATTTAAGGTCTTATGACATTTAAAAAAAAAAAATATATAGTTATGATTTTGGGCAATAACTTCTTTTTTTACCGTCATAGTGCCCAAATTTATTTTGGCCAAACAAAAAACCGTCATAGCGCCAAACAAAAAACGTTATTTCGTCCAAATCAATGTCGTATTGCCCAAAAACAAGAAAAATTTTACAACAACAAGTTACATATAATTTTTTGGGCGCTATGTCGTTTTTTTCTTGGGCAATATGACAGCAAATTAAATAACACCGAACAAGAAAATACAATAAAATAAGTCCCACGCTAAGTTCTGTTGGGACTTATTTCATTTCGGAATTATTGCATTATGAAATAACACCTAATAGCAAAAATGAAATAACTTCTAAGAAAATGAAATAACTGCAAAAGAACTGGGTACTATTTCATTTGAAATAACTCCCAAATTTGTATGAACAATTTTTGGGACTTATTTCACCTTTTTCTTGGGACTTTTTTCACCTGGGAGTTATTGCACAGAGCCGATGATTATGTATGGAAAAACAAAAACACAGTGTATTGGAAACTAGTTGTAAGGCACAGCAAAAATCGGCCTGAATATAGATCAGAGCACTAAGCCAATTAGTTCAAATGTAAGGGGTCCATGAAATCATCAAACAAGACATCCACAGGACATCAATAACAACATTCTGTCAGACAGAATATCCTCATCGGTGAAAACCGTGGAACGAAAAAAAAACTCAAAGTGAAATAATTTTGTTATTTTATACATTATTTTCAGTGCATACATTGTTTACACTATTTACAATACATACTTTGTATTGTTTACATTGTTTACATTAATTACCTTACATACTCTATATTATTTACGTTACTTTCTTTACATTCTTTACATTATTTACATTACATTCTTTACATAATTCACATACTTGCAATTTCAAAAAAATTTTATTTGTTTTCATTACACAGTAAAAACCTGGCTACGAGCGAGAATATCTCGTCGCGTCGTGTAATGGTTTGTATGATGTCCTGCAGGATGTCTTGTTTAATGAATTCTGTGCCACCTTATAAAGGGTGGTTAAATTTCAAGGGCCGATGTTGATTTTGAATAAAACACAAACTATTTAGGAAATTATTGTAATTTTATTTTATTATGATATATTGGTATTACTCAATTATGTATGGAACAAAATATCGGCCAAATGGGCGCCGCGACCACGGCAGCACACCTCCATCCGATGGTCCAAATTTTCGATGACGCTGAGGCATAATGGAGGTTCTATGCCGTTAATGTGCCGAATTATCTCATCCTTTAGCTCTTGAATTGTTGCTGGCTTATCGACGTACACCTTTTCTTTCAAATAACCCCAAAGAAAAAAGTCCAACGGTGTCAAATCACATGATCTTGGCGGCCAATTGACATCGCCATTACGTGAGATAAAACGGCCATTGAATTTGTTGCGCAAAAGAGCCATTGTTTCGTTAGCTATGTAGCAAGTGGCACCGTCCCGCTGAAACCACATATCGTCCACATCCATATCTTCCAATTCGGGCCATAAAAAGTTCGTTATCATCTCACGATAGCGAACACCATTCACAGTAACTGCCTGACCGGCCTCATTTTGGAAAAAATACGGCCCGATGATGCCGCCAGCCCATAAACCGCACCAAACAACCACTCTTTGTGGGTGCATTGGTTTTTCGACAATCACTCTTGGATTCTCATTCGCCCAAATGCGGCAATTCTGTTTATTGACGAATCCACTGAGGTGAAAATGTGCCTCATCACTGAAGATGATTTTCTTCGAAAATTGATCATCCACTGTTGCCATTTCTTGCCACCATTCTGCCCATTCACGACGTTTGGAATGGTCAAGAGGCTTTAGTTCTTGAGCCAATTGCACCTTGTAAGCGTGTAAATGCAAGTCTTTTTGCATAATGTTCATCAACGACGAGCGTGAGAGGTGCAATTGTTGGGCACGACGACGAGTTGAGGTGGACGGCTCTTCAGCCACACTATCGCGAACAGCAGCAATATTTTCTGCAGTACGAGCTGTACGAGCATGCACTGGTGTTATCACATCTTCTACAGACCCGGTTTTGCTCGAATTTTTCCACGATTTTTGCGATTGTACGCACATTTGGACGATCAAATTGACCAAAAAAATCACGAAGTGCACGATATGCATTTTGATTTGAACGCCCATTTTCATAATAAGTCTGGATAACTTTAACACGTTTTTGGATTGTGTATCTCTCCATGGTTCAAATTGAGTAAGTCTGAAATAGAGAAATGTCAAATAAAATTCGGAAAAAAACTTGGCGTTTAGGTGTGGTTCACATTCAACATCGGCCCTTACAATTTAACCACCCTTTATTTAAACACCTTGAATAAACGCTCGGTTTAAAGTAGAAATGGGCAAGTGAGCAGAATTTTGAGTGATTCTCGTTAATCATGTATGAGTGTGAGCGAAACCTAATTAAGTCAGAGTGCTTGAGTAGAATGTTACAAAAAAAAAATTTTTTATTTAATAAAGATTTCCTTAATTTTTGTTCTCCGGTTTTATATTTTTGGATTTTTAAAATACAAAATAAATGTCAAAATTCTATGTTTAGAGCAATTTTAATTTTAAACATTAATAATTTATCTTAATTTTAACATTGAATTTGTTTCTGGCAAGATTTTATTTCTTGAATTTACGTAATTCACATGAATCACGCGTGAGTGTAAGTGAAATCTGAATTTTCTCACTTGATCGTGAGTGCGTGTGAGTAGAAGGCAATTGTTAGTGAGTGGTTGCTCATGATTGATATTTTTCACTCGTGATGGTGAGTGAGTGTGAGTCAAAATTCAGTCACGTGTCAAACTATAATCTAAAGCGCAGCGCGTATTACCTATGGTATTAGTAATCAGTTTACATATACCAGAATTAATGGCTGCAAAAAATTTCATATAGACGCAATTAAACCATAAAAAACATAACAAATATAACAGTATTCATTCTCAGAATCACTGATGAGGAGTAATTACCAGAAACTGCAGTCTGATTCAATTGAAAATTTGCAATGTACTTATGATTTTTAAAAATATGCTTATTCTACTCTCACAAAACAATGAAATCAGTTGCATATTAATTATAGTATTAATTGCACTTGTCTAAAAAAGACGTTAAATTCAAAAACTCAATAAATTTTTTATTAAAAAGCTCTTTATAAAAATGTTAAAAAAAAATTTTATTCCAAAAAAACAAGAACTTTTTCTTTGTGCTATATAAAAGTAAACAAATGTACCTTTTAAAATTTTAATTGTTCAAAGTGAGACGAATTTATTAAGGAGGACACAATAGTTAGATATTCTGAATATACATATGTAGGGGAAAATACAACATCCCAAATTACCCCACCTTCCCCTAATATAAGTTTGCTTAAATAAACATCGATAAGACTTTACATTTTTACTCATAACTTTTGTGTGCGTTAACTGATTATGTCAATTTTTAATAGCAAACTGCTTTAATATTTTGTAACAATTTAACTTAAATCTCGCTATTCTGCTGATTAAGTATTTTTTTAATTTATTTAGTCCGATAATTTAATTTTATGAGTTTCAAACGAATTGAGAAACAGTGGGATGGAGGGTATTATAAATGCATACAAAAATTAACATTTTAATTAACAAACTTATTTTTTATAATATATAAATTTGTTAATCATATACTATTACCACTATTAAATTTTATGTATATTTATTTAATGTATATTTTAAATTACTCTATTTATTTGAAATAAATTAAACAAAATAAAATGCTCTTTCTTTTCTTTTCAGATAATGAAATGCGTGATTTAAGTGTAACATTTTATGGCAGTAAATCATCGCGACTTGATATTAAAAGCATTTTATTACTATTGATATTAGCTGTATTTTTATGTGTACCATATTAAACAATTAAAATAAATTTAAATATTACAAAAAAAAACAAAAAAAAAAAACAAATTTCATGAAATCATATACAAATTTCTTTCTTTAAATAAATATTTTCTTTTATTTTAAAATATCAAATAATTTTATTTTCCAATTTCATCAACGATAACTTTTTGCAATCATTAAAAACAAAAACAAACCAAAAATTAAAAGTAACAAAAATTTTAAAACAAAGTTTTATTATCTAAAAATATAAATGAAATTAAAACTTATTAAAATAAGAAATAGCAAATAAATTTGTTTATTCCATAAACATATAAACAAAATATGGCTTGAATTGATATTTAAAAGTAATTGTAAATATTCAAATTTTATGTGTAATTTTTCGGTTTTTCATTTAGATAATATAGTAAAAGTATACATAAGAATTTTTTCAGTTATTAGAAAAATATTAAACAAAATAAATATTTTTAAAAAAAATGGGTAAGATCTAAAAAATGTAAGTTCACTTGACGATGGTAATGGTAAAAATTTAAAATTATTAAAAAAAAGTATAGAATATTTAGTAAATATATTTTGTGTAAAAGGCTTAAAAGTGAAATAAAATAAACATATATCATTATTCGTCATTATATTAGTTAGAGTGCCCAGAAATTAAAAATTTTTTATGTTTCGTTTTTTTAAGTTTTTAAATATTTTTTGGCTCCTTTTGCAATGCAAAATAATTGATCATTTTGTTTTATTTTATACACAAAATTATATTTTATTTTCAGTCAAATAATATTAAATAATTTACCAGCAAAGGATATCTTTATTCTCGGGACGCTACCCAAATGTTTCACAAACAAACAAACAAAAAAAAAAAAAAACAAAACATAATTATAGTTAAATGATTAAAAATTTATAGATTTAATTACAAATAATATATTATTTCAATTCTTCAATAATTGTACTAGGGCGAACTTCCCTCGTAGTAATATGAAACGCAACACTGCACCAATGAAGTACCACCTGTTAGTTGACTACTGTCAAATTTTGAGCAAGTTCCAACATTTACTTTGCGTTTAACAGCTATTCAAAACATACAATCTGGTGGATTTTTTTAAAAATGGAAAAAAGTGAATTTCGAAACATTATTTTTGCGAAAAAAAACAGTCAATCAAACCAAGGAATAATATCGGGATTCTGCATCATCGATGGTAAAAAAGTGGTTTACTGACTTTCGTTGTGGTCGCACAAGTACGAATGACGCTGAACGTTCTGGACGGCCAATTGAGGTCAATACACCCGAAAATGTCGAAAAAAACCACGATATGGTGTTCGTAAAAGAAGAAGAGTAAAAGTACGTGAGATTGTTGATGCCATAGGCATTTCAAATGGCAGTGTGGTTTCGATTTTAAATGATCAGTTGGGTTTAAGAAATCTGTCTGCAAGATGGGTACCGCGTTTACTCTCAATTGACCATAAACGTAATCGTGGACAATAAGGTGATGGCAACACATCTATTACCTTCAAAAGGGAAAAACAATAACAGCGAATATTATGCCAACTTATTGGACCGATTTAACGAGGATTTAAAATAAAAAAACGACTCAATACGGCCAAAAAATGACTATTTTATGCACCTCGAAAAATCCTATTTTTTGGAAGGGATAAACAAATTGGAGAAACGTTGGACTAAGTGCATTTAGCTAGAAGGAGATTGTGTTGAAAAATATTTTTTTTTTGCAAAAAAAAAAAACTGTGTTTAATTCGAAAAGTCACGAACTTATTGATCCGGCATCTTATTTAAATTAATTTTTTTAGATTGTTTTAAATAACTACAAAGCAATTAAGTTTTAATGCCAAACTTACTGTACCCAGCAAAAATAAATGGATCAAATTCTAAATGAATCACTTGTTTCATTATGTCAACAAGAAGTAGTCAGTAATAAAAAAATAGAAAATTAGGAGTTTTCTTTCACGGGTGGCAAGATGTTAGTATTTCGTATGGGGTTTGCTTGCAAGCGTGCTGGCGTAGCAACCAGAGGGTTCCGGGTTCGAATAGCGGTACCGCCAATGATGATTTTCCATTTAATTTGTATTATTATTTGTGTCTTATAATTGTCAGATTGTCTATAATATATGATAATTATTTTGTTTGTACCCGAAATAAAATTATTGCTTTGTTAAGCTAAATTTTAGGTGCAGAAATTCTATGGCCAACATCTCTTTAAAGCTAAAATTTATATGTTTTATTTGATTATTTAATGAAAAAAAAAAACTTACCAAAGAGCAAAAATTAAATATTTATATAATTATAAGACTTCGTCGGAAAAGTATAAAGTTTTTATGTGTTTGTGACATCATTATATTTTTTAAATTCCAACTCCTTACACATGCGCGCGGCGGCCGAAAATGCTGATATATTGTCCCTTTTTCCTGCAGAGCAATAAGAGCTTTATTTTTATGTAATTTGAATTCAATTCTCGATTATACACCAAAATTTATTTAAAAAAAAACTTTTTCCCCATTTTTAAAGTGCACCATTTAGGAATTAGAGTTGTCGGATAAACTCAAATTTTTTCAAAAAACTTCTAAAGTACTTTTTTTTATTGCATACAATCAAAAAGCATTTTTAGCTGAGAAACCTGGTGCCAATTAATGTATCACAGTTAAAAATTATTACGTTTTCAAAGTTCTGTGTTTACTAACATGCAATATTTTATGTAATAACAACTTTTTTAACTGACAGCGGTATATCGAAAATATTTGAGTCTTTTTTTTTAGCTCAAATACTTTTTAATTGTGTGTGGTAAAACATATATTTTTTTTTTTTTTTAATTCATGCCTTAATAACTTTTTAGCGATTCGCGATATGTCCAAAATTTTGTACCATTATTCTCAGTTGGTAATACATAATTATTGTGTGTAATTAAAAAATTTATTATAAAAAGTTTTTGAAAAAACAGGGTTTCCGTCAACTCTATGCACTAACTGGTGCACTTTAAAATTGGAAAAAAAATTATTTTTTAACCAGTTAATGTTAGACTCAAATTTCATATCTTTTTGATCTGAAGTAAAAGGGGCCCGTTTTTGACCACCGCGCTCATGCGGAAGGAGTTGCAAACTTAAAAAATAATAACGCCGTAAAAACGTAAAAAGGTGATAATTTTCCAAAATCAAATTTTTTCTAACGAACTCTAATAATTATACCAGATAATAGTGTATTTGCAGACTTATTAATAACATTAATACAAAACAAATAAAGTAAAAATTTTTCTTTAAAAAAAAAAATTAATTATAGATAAGGCTGCAGGTTTGTAAATAACTAAAAAATTAAAGTAAACTTTAAAAAGAAAAATAATTTAATTATTAATTATTCAATTTAAAAAAAAAAAAGATAACATTTTTCTTTTTAAATTCATGACCACCAAACAAACAAAAAAAAAAATTATTAATTATTAAAAATAATAAAACAACCGAACAATTATAAATAATCAAAAAAACATTAAGCACTTTAAACTTTTTTTTTTTTTTTTTAATTCTTAGCCAACGGGCAACTGTGAATAAATAGGAAAAATATTGCCAATATTAATTAAAGAATTATAAATAAGATACAAAAAAAAACTTGATATTATATATAAATTATGATCAATAAATACTAATAGCAAAATAACATCCCAAAAAAAAATTTTTAATTAATTAATTAAAAAGCTAAAAAAAATTTCAGTTATAAACTAAATTACAAAAAAAAAACATTCGAAAAATTTAATAAATATTGATGTGTGGCATATGATAAATATTTCAACAAAATTAAAATAAGGAAAATAGTTATAATAAAAATTAATTTCATTATTAGTTTAAATAATATAAATTTAAACACGATTTAGCTAAAAATGTGTATTATCATCAACACAATAAAAACAAACATAATATTTTAAAATTAATAGAAATCTCATAAAAATGATAATGAAATTAATTAAATCTGAAAATTATGAAATTTAAATATTAATAGAAAGATCATAAAAATTATAAAGAAAATTAAAAATATATTAATATTAATAAAACTTTCGATAATTTATATAAAAAAAAAAGAAAAAAAAACCAACCTTCACTCCAAAATACTAAAAATATCTTTTACTTCTTTTCATCAATAGTAAAATAAAATTAAATACCAGAAAATTATATAAAGTAATTTATAAAAAGATATAAAATTCTATACAGCATTTTAAATATATTTATGAATGTTAAGTAAAAATACAAAAATATATTATATTCAGTGTGTATTATTACCTTATATGTTAAAAATTTATTTTATATTTTTTTTATATAATTTGACTTTTTTGCATTTACTTGTAAAATTTAGTTTATAAAAATCTATTAAAAATAATTGCTTTTCATAAATTAGTAAAAAAAAAAATAAATAAAAAGTAATTTATAGCCATTTATGACGTACGATTATGATAGCAAAAACCAAAAAAACGAGAACAAAAACAAATATATCTTATACTAACCGTCTGTTTATTTTGTAAAATTTTTAAGATGACTTTAAAACATGTATAAGATATCAAGGAAATATATTAAATTACAACAACAAAATAATACTAAATAATTATGAAATAAATAAATGTATTAATAAAAACCAAAACAAACAAATATTTTCTTATTTTTATTTAAAAAAAGAGGATTCAAATTAAAAAAAAGTAAGTATGTTTGAGAATTTGTATTCATCTGCTAGTTAATAATACGTATACGTACAGTGACCCGAATAAATATTCGAATTTTAATGGAATATTTTCGATGTGCTATATTTAACAAATATTTTCTCCAAAACTATTCCAAGTAAACTTTACCCAGGAAAAAATTACACATTCCAAAAAAAAGGTGATGCCCACACTTGCTTACATATCTCATTGCCAAATTTAGTAACTGCAATACCAAACTCATTCCAATGATAGAGTCAAAAAAGCAAGTAGTATTGTAATCAATTCTTTTAATTTAAACCAGAAAGCATGAACTCAATAACAAAGTAATTATTTACTTAAAAGACAATAACAATGTTATTAACTTATATGTATAACTTTTTGTACTCAAGAAGTAATCATATACTTTTTCTTAATAAAAGGACGTTATTGGAAGTAGTTCCTAATTTTGAAAAAAGAAGTCATACAATTTTAAAGAATTTATCTCATATATTTTTTCAAACAAATTTTTATTTGCAGGAAAATAATACTAAACACAGAAATTGCATGTTGCCTAAATTTTGTTAAACTGTGGTTAGGTATAAATTAGGGAAGCGCACGTGAGCAGAAAATTGTGGGTGGAAGTTGAAATTACTGACGTTATTGTGAGTGAGTGTAAAAAAAATTACGAGGGTGATTGTGCGTGAGTCATATTTTTGTTTTTCAATTTTGAATTGTTCTTTTTTTTTGAAAAATTTATATCTTCGTGGTTTATAGCTCCAAAATTATGACAAACCCATGTTATCATAACAATTCGATGTTTCACTTTTTAGGATTTTATTTCCGTATGAGTTTAGATCGTTATATTTGAGTGACCTAGGAGAATCACGTGCGAGTAAAAGTTGAATTAACTTATGGAACTACATCTTTTTTTTTTAAATGTACGTACTTCTTATTTTTTCATTGGAACTATTTCTTTATTAAAAAATGTATGTAGTTCTTAAAAATATAAAGTAAATGGTTCTTCGGTAAAAAAACTAATCAATTCTAAAGAATCAATTATTTTAGTCTCACGCCCTGTTAAAAGAATCGAGTAGGTAATCTAGTAAGGAATGCGTTCTGCCCAAAATGCTTGAGTACAAACCCGCTTACCTTTTTGGAAATTTTTTGCTGGGTAATTTTAAACTGAACTTTTATTTTTTAAGAATCAAAAAATAAAATTAAATTATTTAAGATTTTTTGATAAATAGCATTGTTGTTTATGATTAATTTCAAAGTAATATTGACAGCTGTTAAAACTGTCTCTGGATGGCTTTTATTTCTTATGGTTTTTTGAATTAAAAGAAAAAATGGACTACACTTAAAAACTATGACATACAAAATTTTTTAATGAAAATTAAAATTATTCAAGTTCGAGGCCATATTCTATATTTCTTTATTGGGATAGTGTTGATAGATCTATTTCGGGAATTTTCTAGGTTCCCATCATCAGAACACGTTTTGAAAGTAGTGACAATCAGATGCAAACATCAAACATTTATATAACCTAGTTATTCCTCTAAATGAGAACTAATATATGAGCTCGAAGTTAAATAATATCACCACTGATCAAAAATAAATTGAAAACTTGACCATTGTAGCAAGCTTTGGTAGATATACAATACACGCTTTTTAATTTTATTTTCCTTTTTATTTTACACTTGTTTTGTTTTATTTAAAAACAACATATAAAGGGGAAATAAACTATGACCGTACTTTGTCTTTTTTACAAGTTTGATATAATTTTTATTAAAAATAAATATATATATATATATATATATTAGCTCTCATTTAGTGGGATGGCTAGGTTATATGAATGTTTGATATTTGCATGTGATTTTCACTTCTTTCAAAACGTGTTCTGATGATGGGAACCTAAAAAATTCCCGAAGTAGATCTATCACATTAATGAAAATGGTCAATGCA
This sequence comes from Delia radicum, assembly GCA_021234595.1. Lineage (NCBI taxonomy): Eukaryota > Metazoa > Arthropoda > Insecta > Diptera > Anthomyiidae > Delia > Delia radicum. Next base: position 210,141,002 of record CM037851.1, read on the forward strand.
CATTCCTGAAAGTGGTCAATTAATAAATTTGAAAACAAAAACTCTACAGATTATTTGCTAGGACAATATCCTAATAAAGAAATATAGAGTATGGCCTCGAACTTAAATAATATATATTTTCATTGCACAATTAAAGATCGAAAAAACATAATTTTTATTTTTAATAAAAATTATATCAAACTTACAAAATTTTTTGTTGAGAATTCTTCACCTAAAATTTGTTTTCCTCTTCTTATTTTTCTCATAGTTTTTCTCCATTAGATCTAAACCAATACAAAATGAAGTTAATAATATATTTGAAGCATTGTTCTAAAACTGGGGAATATATGAATGATAGTACTGACACTGCAAAGTTTCGAGGCAGTTCTTTCTTTTGAATTTTTTTCGATCATTATTTTCAATCATGAATCGATTTCTATCTGAACTAATGCCGCTTGTTTTAAAATTCTCGTATACAAATTATCTTCGAGGATTTTATGGATTTCAATAATTTATCAAATCAAAGTTTTTGAATTTCTCAATGTATTTTTTTTAGCATACAAGAATTTAAATTTTAGTCATTTTTTATGTTAAATATATATTTGTGGTACTGGAAATTTGAACAGCGATCCATAAAAAGGGGAAATTTAAAAAAACACACGGAAAGATATTAATAATAAAACTGTAAAAAATATTACTTGAGCCAGAGTGAAAACTAAAACTTTTTTGTATAAATAGAACATTTTTTTCTTCAAAGTTTATTAATAACATGATGCTTGTTCGGAAAAACCCCTAGCCACGTACTTGATTACTAAGACGATAATGGAGCCAAATTGATGAGGCCCTAGCTTTTCTGAAATTTCGGGTTCTGATGAGATATTTAGCCATGTCGAAATAATAGTATCCACGTAGCTAATAATTGAAAGCTCGTTATAAATTAAAAATAACATAAAAATAATGTCGATGTATATAAAAAGAAAAAAATAATAAAACTGTAAAAATATTACATTTTTATAACAATACAATTTATTTGTTAATCAAAATCCAAAAAAGTAGTTTTTTAAAATTTATGAAAATAATCATACTTGCACTGTGGCGCAAAAGTGAGCCAATGTTTCAAAATTCAAATGTTAGATGTATTTATTCTCCAAATCTTTTTGCAAAACTGAATCTAATTAGGTAATATGTCCTCTTCATAAACATAGTGGTTCTATATATGAAATTGTGGATTTAACAACTTAAATTTTGTGTTGTCACCGGTTTGTGAAATGAATTGGCTATTAATTAAATTAAACACCAAATAAAGTATTTAAATTTAATAAAGATTAAATGTGTATTTGTTAACTAAATGTTTATAATGATTATTAATGTAGTGTAGTCAAATTGGCAATTTGAAATTGCAAAAAAAATATACGTACAGGTGGACAGACTAAAGCGAAAGACAATGACAAACATCTTAGGTAATTTCTTATTTTTCATTTTTCTTATTGCAAGAAAGGGTTGTATATGTCATATTTTGTTATTTTTTCGTTACTAGAATTATCTAAGGCATTTGTCTCCCTTGAAAGGATATCGTCATTTAGACAACCATTGATGTAAGAAGTTGAAAGATAATTTTGTTTATGTTACATCCCAGTGAAAAATGCGTTGATGTAAGTGTTTAATATTACATAATACTGAGAATCAGCAAAAGAAACAAAAATTTTCGTATGAAAATAAACAACAAAAATTTTGAGCTTACTGTTTTCCCTAACAATGGATGCAGTTTGTAAGCAGCTTCCCCAAATCCCTTACAATGAGGCAGGTTGTAATGCAGAAAGTTTCATGTCGTGGATTATAAACGATGTCTTTCAATTTTCCCGAGCGATTTCCGATTGTGTTTGGTGTTTTCGAATATATAATAAAATATTATTAGTCAGATGACAGTTTCCGAAGAGCTAGCTAGTGGAGCGGTAAAAAAAATAAAATTATTATATTATATGTAAAAAACTTTAACAAGAACAAATTAATATCTGCAGAATTTTATGTAAAATAAATTATGTATGTATATTCATATTATTACTTCTAATCGTAATAATGTAGACATGAAATATGATTTTACTGAAAGCCATGAAATAGCAACTTTTTATAAGCGCTAAAATCCGCGCTTACTAAGCCCAAAAGTAATGCTTCCAAGTGGGATTTCGCCATATAAAAATCATGACATATGTAATTAGGTTTGTAAGGGATTATTTTGGGCTTACACCCTTACAAACCTGCTTGCATGTAAGCAGCGTTTTTTACTGGGATATAATTTCTATATATTTTAAGGTATTACATTATTTCATTTAGTCAATGTGGGTGTATGACCATTTTGTAACTTAGGGTATATTATTTTTAAAATAAGGACAAAAAAAAAATTTTAAATTTTCAGCAATTAAATTAACTGAAGTATAATTTTCCACAATTTTTTTTTTTAGTTCTTTTCAGTCTAGTAATATTCAAGAAAAATTTAATAAATTTTAGCAAAGAATTTTTAATTTTTGTTTAACTGAGTGCTCCAAATCAGCTCGCTGATTTTCAGTAAAGTATTTTGCTGACATTAGCAACTTTTTTGCAAGCACCCCCCCTGGCAAAACTTTTGCTGGCGTTACTAACTTTGTTTTTGAGTGTATCTAAACTTACAGGTTTTGTTGATACCTACTAAAACAGGCTTTCGCCCCATTATGCATTGTAAACAAATAAATATAATAAAAAATCTTTACACTAATAGAAAAAAATTTGTAAACATTTTTGCTAAAACTACTAAAAAATTATCTAAAAATTACGTTGCAGAAAATACTGCGAAATTTAGCATATTTTTTTGATAAATATTAGTAAGATAAATCTACAAATATTTAGTTATATTTAAGAAAATTTTAGTTAATTTAAAGTAACAATTTAATCTGCCAAAATCAGGAAAATTTTACTAAATATTAGTAGGCAATTATAATCGTTAAAAACCGTAAATTATTTTTCTTTTTAATTTTGTAATGAGAGTAAAAATCTGCCCTTCTAGAATCAGAAATCTAAAATTTTTTAGCAAAAATTTCTTTGGATTTTAGCAAAATATACTGTTATTTGCAAATTGCTATTTTCACTTAACTAAAATTCAACTCGAATATAAATAAAGGCTGAAACATAATTGGCTTAAGTGACTTAAGTCAGGTGTTGGTATAAAACGAAAATTTTCGTTTAACCCCAGTAAAAATTTTTCGAGTTTTTAGAAGCAGGATATAACAAATGCGCTGATGTAAGTGCTTACTATTACATAATACTGAGAAGCAGCAAAAGAAACGAATAATTTTCGTATAAAAATAAACAAACAAAAATTTGGAGCTTACTGTTTTCCCTAACAATGGATGCAGGTTGTAAGCAGCTTACCCTGATCCCTTATAAGGATGCAGGATGTAATGCAGAAAGTTTCATTTCGTGGATTATAAACGATCTGTACCAATTTTACCGAATGATTTCCGATTCTGTTTGGTATTTTCGAGTATGTAATAAAAACTAATTAGTCATTTAACTGTGTCTGAAGAGCTAGCATGTGGTAGCGGTAAAAAATATAAAATGATTATATTATATGTCAAAAATTAATATCTGTAGAATTTTATGTAAAATAAATTATGTATTATTTATATTATATTTATATATTTATTATTTTATCATTACTTTAAATCGTAATAATGTAGACATGAAATATGATTTTACTGAAAGCTATGAAATCACAGCTTATTGTAAGCGCTAAAATCCGCGCTTATTTTACCCAAAAGTAATGCTTCCAAGTGGGAATTCGCCATATAAAAATCATAGCATATGTAAGCAGGTTTGTAAGGGATTCTTTTGGGCTTACTCCCTTACAAACCTGCTTGCATGTAAGCAGCGTTTTTTACTGGGACACCAACACCATACATAAGTCAGCTTTAATATTTTGTAAAGTCAACAGCCCCATTAAAAAAAAATTAATACGATGTAACAAAGAAATTAAAATATAATTTGATAACAAAAATGGTGGATCGCATTGCAAATAAATGAATTGAATTATATAACAATCCAGCGAACATGTTATGGTCGGATCACTAAGAGCCCAACATAAACTTAACGTATAGTGAAATAAGCTTAACAATCAAAAATGTATATGTCAAACTAAAATATTGGGAATTTGATATTTTAAATTGGTATGTTAATTTAATATAGTTCCAAGAGATATTTTCAATGAAAATTTTAGAGTTGATATTAAAATTTTGAGTATAATGTTATGGATTTCAAAACAAAAAATTCACTTTTCAACATATTAAAAAAAATGTATGGGGCAAACCATTGTTTTGTTTAATTAATTAAATTAAATTCTGCCAATCCAATTATATATAGCCCGTCTAATAACGTATGCACTCACAAGAACTTTTCCATAAAAGTTCAACAGTTATTTAAAAATTTAATCGGTAAAGTTGTTTCAATGGAACATACAGTTAAATTAATAAAGAAATATATTTTTTCACTTTCTGTCTGTTATTCAATAAACAAAATAAACAAAAAAACGGACTTTCGGTAATAGTTAAAATATTCACTTAAAATTTTCTATTTAAAACAAACATTTGTTATTTTATATTGACTAAAGAAGCAAACGAAAACAATCTGTAGTTTTTACCGATTTTGTCAATTTATTTTTCAACAGTTGAAAATAAACTAGGAAACACAATTGTTCTAAACGAAAAGTAAGTAGTCCTTTTTTTAACTGATTTTCAGTTAATTTAATGTGTATATTCAGTAGTCTCTACGGAAAAAATATTGTGAATGTGGTATTGTGAGACATAAGTAAAATGGAATTTTACTATACATGATGTCATACTAAACCATAGTAAATTTCACAAAATTGAATCACATTATATAAAACTATATAATATTATATAATTATTTATAAAAATAAAATGTTTGAGCTTGAGGCCTGGATTTTTTCTTTAATTAATTATTTCGAAACTCTTCGAGTTTCATCCTAAGGGAGTATCTTTAAATTAAATATAAGAACAATTCAAAAGGTAAGTATAATTTGGTATATAGTGTACGAACAATAATACATTTAAGTGTAGTTAACAATTTGTAAAGGGTCCGCCAAATAACTTTTTTTTTTTTCAACTCCTGAACCAATTGGACTTTGTATTTCGTCATACCAAGGTCTTTATGCAAAATTCGTCTCAATGATTTCTCCGAAATGTTCAATTGTTGAGAACGACGGTGAATTGATGTTGATGGCGCTTCATGCACACTTTCTGCCACAGCAGCAATATTCTCGGGTGTACACACTGTTTTTGGCTTTTCACGCTCTGGTTTATCGATGAGGATGCCAGTTTCTTTTACTTTTTTCACAAAATACAAACATACGGACCATATTCCTTCAGCGGAAGGATAAAACTAATTATCTGTCAAATCAGACATGAGCTAAGTGTTACCATTCAAGAAATAAGCACTAGTTAAAAAAAACGTTAGATGGCGGACCCTTTATAAACAAACACAGTATGATAGCAGTAACACAACAAGTATTTTTAACACAATATTTTTTATATTAATAAACGCACTCACAATGGATTTTAAATAAAACCACAAAATTCTAAAAATTAACGTTGTTTATAGCTCGTCATCATATATTGCACTGAACTTAAAAATATTATTGCATTTTTCTGTTCCCTTTGTTGACTAAATATTATTGAGAAAAATAATAAATATATAATAATGAAAACGGCACATTTAGAACGCCTGTTGCGTTTCAACAACATGTAAAAAAAATTATTTTCATTTGATCACTGAAATCAAAATCGGACACCTATTGGTAACGGCTTAGATGTCAAATCTGAAAACCAGCAATCAAAATAGTTTGCAATTTAAATTAACTGAAAATTTAACTTAAGATAACTGACAAATCACTTTAAATCTGGTCTACTTACTTTTCATCTAAATCAAATGGTTCTTGTTATTTATTATTAAATATTGTTTAAATAACTAACAAATCCGAAAGAACAAATTAATACTAAGTTAAAAATAAGTGTTGAAATTTTATTTTCAGATTAGAAGAATTAAATGTATTAGTAGAATTAACTGATGTAGACACACCCACTACATACATTACTTGTTTGAATGACTGTAGTATTTGTATAAAATTTTTCCATTTCTTGTAATTTGAATTGAAGTAATCTTGTATGTATATACAAGGTGTGTATATACACCATTTAAAAAACAGAGTGGAATTTATTGAATATTTTTTTGTGTGCAGGAAACAAATAAAAATGTTTATTTATAATAACGATAACGGAAACAAATAAACTACAGTAATCATTTTTTGTGAATTAATTTTTATGGAACTTTAAATAAATTAAAATAATAAATTAAACTAAAAAGTTGGTAAATGGTAGCAAATTATTTTGAACAAATGTATATAAAAAAGTTGAAATAAATATTTATTTTAAAAATAAATGCATGATCCCTTATTTTTAACTCAACTGAAAACTTTTTTGTTAAACAGTAAACTGCAAAATATTCGAAACACGTTACGACCAGAAAGATAATAAATTACTTTTTTGACAATTGTAGCTTCCCCAAAGATATTTTGTCACAAATAGAGCACTCAAAATAGTTTCGAGTTTAAGTTAACTGAAAATGTAATCTAACACAAATAATAAATCACTTTAAATCCTGTCTATTTACTTTTGATTTAAATCAAATGTTCCTTTTTAATTATTTTAAAATATTGTTTAAATAATTAACAAATCCGTAAAAACAAATAAATAGCAAGTTAAAAATTAATGTAAAAATTTTAACCAGAGATCGGTAAAAATAAATGTGCGATTGAGTTTTTTGAAATTATTTAATTTTTTTCGTTTCTTTTTTTTTAATGTACCCTATGGGGAATGAGGAGTAAATTTTCTAAAAGTGACTGGTTAAAGAAGGACTTATCACCGGACTGGTCTAATTTAATACGGAAGTGGGTTAAGCAGTGTCAATTGTGCTAGAATTCCCAATCCTGTGACTGGTAAATAGAAGACATAGCACTTAACCAGAATGTTTATTAACAAGAAAAAGCCAGTTGGCCAGAATTGTACCCATTGGAAGCTATTTAGTTTTCGATTATTTAATACGACATGGGCCTTTTACGACAGTCTTGTGGTATGCCCATCCTTGCTTAGTCCTGTGGCATGCCACTATATGGTTTAAAGTAGGACAAATGACCCCCTCCTATGACAAGCCAATGTTAAAGTTGCCAGTTGTTTACATAGGGTATGGTTTAGCAGAGGACCGGTCTCTGGCACGAATGGACCGATCCTGTTGCACACGCAGAACCGGTCCCATTCCCCATAGGGTAGTAACACACAGCAGTATTTGTGTAAACTTTTAAAATTTCTTGAAATTGTAATTAAAATAAGTTTGTATATAAAGAAATAATTTTAATACAAAATAGACTGTGATTTTGTGAAATTTTTTTTAAAGCAGGCAACAAATAAAAATTTATATTTATAATAACTGCAACGGAAACGAATAGACCACAATATTCCGTTGTTGTAGGTAAATTTTTGTGAATCTGTAAATGAATGAAAATAATAAATTAAACTAAAAAACACGTTAAGTGATAGTAAATTATTTTGTAAAAATGTGTAAAAAAAAGTTTAAATTTATATTTATTTAAAAAATAGTTGCATGTTCACTTATTTTTAGCAAAACTGAAAACTTTTTTTATTAAACTCCAAACAGTAAACAGTATTCTGAGTGTATGTTTAATCGATTTCTTTTTATAAATTATTCATATTTATAAATTATTTCTCTAAATACTTTACCTTTTACATATGCTAAACACAATAAGATTGTGTAAAATACAAACCAAGATAAACCTAGAAAATAATCGGTATTTATATGAAACAAAGATCAAATATAAAATATTCAATTAAGACAAAAGCATCTATTAATATCTAAATAGCTACATATATTATATTATAATTTTCATATAAACATACTTGTAGATTCCAATCAGCAGTAGTTGATATTAACAGGTCATGATATCATCTAACTAAATAGCCATCTCAGTTGCATATATGAATGAAACATCAAGAAGACAAAACCACCAATAACGACAACAACAGCAAAGAAACAATGGTTACGTATACACAATAGGGTTATTACTTTATGATTTTTTTTTGTAAATATCACAAATAACATGGCATAGCCGTTTAGGCCTTGCAAATTATTAAGAGCCACGATCTTACTTTTTCGCGGTCATTAACAAAGTTCCCGCGCCAAACGCAATGAAGTTTTGATTTAACACTTTGTTAACTTTTTTTAAATATAACTTTTTACATAAAATTGCATGGCTTTTTGTTACGTCTTATACTATCAACAATAATAAGTATTTTCCAGCCATTCCAACGCACACATATACATTGACTTATACTACTTTAGTAAATATTTTTGGCTTTTAGAAATTGGCTTCAGTGCGGAAAGTTTTTTTTTTGTTCTGAGTTGACTTAAAAAGACGATATTTACAATCGATACAATATTTTCTACAAGGTGGGTGCCCTGTAGTTTGTTCGCACAAAAAAGTTATAACTCTAATACACATACATATAAATATAACGAGCATTTATGGAATACAGGCGTCATATAATGACTTACGAAATGACACCACTATATAAAGATGAAAATGAAGAATGCATAAGTGTTGTACATAAACTATGGTTAAAAAGTATTATACTTTTTAAAACTTACCCAGTGTATTATATGTTGTACTACCAATAATGACACCAGAGCTTAATCTCTGCATTAATTTAGTGCACATAAAAATAACTTACTAATAACTAGTTAATTTGTAACCTATTTTAATACAAAAAAGAATGCAATACCCATAAATACTTATATATATCATTATTTTAATCGATTTAAAACACTTACAATTGCGATCATAGAAATAGTAGTGGCCATAATGAATTAAGAAAAGCTGAATCTAACCGAATTATTTAAGTATCAAAACAAATGTTAAATCCGCGAATAGAGTAATTTGGTGATTATTTGCCGTGCAAATAATTTTTCAATCGACCTACTACTTTTCTTTTCATTGCAAATTTTTTTTTCAATCGGTCATAAAAACACTAGTGATTCTAATAATCTTTTCAAAAGGTATATATAAAGGCGAACAATCTAAAATTAAATCGAAGGATTTTCGTTTTTATTACTAACACAGTAAAAAAAAAATCAGAAAAATTCATCGGGGAAAATTTTAATTCATACCTTTTGTATCGAAATACGCAAATCCTCCAAACGTCCCAAAAGCACGTCCAATTGAGGATTTTTGGGGTCTTTTATGCCAAAAAGTGTATGAAAATGATTAGGAATCCAAATGCACTACAGAATTGAAAAAAGCTGTGTAAAAACATTAACATGAATGTGGTCAATCAAAAAATCCGCCAAATATAAGATCGTGGTCCGTTGACTCTCTACAAAAAGTGAATTAACAATTTATAGTCTATACCGTGTTATAAATAAAAATACAAAAACTCTGTAGATTATATGCTAGGACAATATCCTAATAAAGAAATATAGAGTATGGCATCGAACTTGAATAATTTCCATTTTCATTAAACAATTAAAGATCGATAAAACATAATTTTTATTTTTAATAAAAATTATATCAAACTTGTATAAAAGATAAAGTACGGTCTTGTTTTTTTTTTTTTTTTAAAGAGAGGCAACTCAGGAAATACTTCCTATATTTAGTGTGTTGCTTTCTTCGGAAAGGGATAGTATAGAGATGAAAGGTGGGGAAAGATGAAGGGCTTCAGACATGGCAACACTGTAATTGCGCGAGATGATAAGTCTTAGAACAGTTGGTGCTCGCCACCTGATGGAGAGTTGGCGAACTTATTGAAGCTTTAAACAAAACAAGTGTGCAAATAAAAAGGAGACAAAAACTAAAAACGTGTATTGATTACCAAAGGTAGACCTTGCACATAACAAACAAGTTTTCAATTTATTTTTGATCAATGGTAATAATCTTTAACTTTGAGCTCATATATTAGTTCTCATTTGGTAAGAAAACTAGTTTATATGAATGTTTGACGTTTTACATGGGATTGTCACTTCTTTCAAAACGTGTTCTGATGATAGGAACCCAGAAAATTCCCGAAATAAATCTAGCAACACATTCCTGATAGTGGTCAATTAATAAATTTGAAAACAAAAACTCGAAAGATTATTTTTTAGGACAATATCCTAATAAAGAAATATAGAGTATGGCCTCGAACTCGAATAATTTTCATTTTCATTAAAAATAATGGGTGTTTTTTATAGAGGTATAGAACTTTGAAATGGAATAAAACAAAGATGAATATTTTAAATTGCCATGAAATTTACTTTATTCGAAAGATAATCTTTTGGCATTATAATTTAAATATGACTTCTGGCATATGACATATGACTGGCTCGGATGTAGTCTCATCTGGAGGTCCAATTCTCGATGACTTTTTCCAACAGTATATTGGCAATAACGCGGCGAATGTTGTCAATCGTTTCCGGCTTATCGGAGTCGACTAGCGACTTCACAAATCCCCACAGAAAATAGTCCAGCGTCGGAAACGTAAAACTATGCGGTTACCAAACGTTTCCTTCAATAAATCAATTGTGGCACGAGTTGTGTGACATGTTGCGCCGTCTTGTTGTTCAATTGATGAACGAAAAAGTCAGTAATCATGGCTCTATAGCGGTCACCATTGACGGTAGCGTTATGACCAGCATAGCTTTTAAAGAAGTACGGACCAAAACCAAACTGTCAGTTTTTTTTGGATGTAACGGTGCCTCAAAATACACTTGAGGATTATCATCACCTCATATAAGGCAGTTTTGTTTATTGACGTATCCACTTAACCAAAAGTGAGCTTCATCGCTAAACAAAATTCGCAAAATTCGTGTGCGATACGTATTTCGAACTGACCCATGATTTTCAAAATAAATTTGCACAATTTAGAAGTGTTGTTCAGGCGTCAGACTATTCATGTTGAAATGCGAAACCAAACTAAACATAAATCACTCGACAGCTGACAAAATGGCCGCCAGTTATAAAAGTGTTACCAACTTAAAGTTCTGTACCTGTATTAAAAACGCCCTTTACTTTTTGCGTATTAATATTGTTCAACAACTAAATTGCCATAGGTTATACAAAGTGCATGAGTATGTGTGATTTAAGCACAGTGGCTGACTATTCCATGACAGTGGCGTCAAAACGACGAGATAAATATGATGCTTAATATGACAACATATGCACTTAAAATGATATATGATGACATAGACCAAACAATATTCACTAACAAACACACATACAGTTAACCATATAAAAAACACCGACAAAGTTATCTCTATAATATTATAGAAGGACCAACAATAACAAACACATTAACCCTTATACAATGTTAAGAATAAAGGAATTCAATGACAAACGAAAATATTTTAAAGAGCAACACAGAGGTAGTAGAAGAGAGAGAGGAAAGCTGCAGTATAAGTATGCAAGACATGATATGTAGTACAACAATCAACATAATAAGGAAGTGTTACTTATGCCGTTATAAAATGGCCTAAAGACAAAATGCATTTAAGGCAATAGCAACAATAACGTCAACATCATTAACAACACCAGCCAGCCAGCAAGCCAGCAACATCATCAGTTATACTATCAGTACATACACCAACAACAACGTACAGTGGGTCTTTTGAAAAACAATGGTAAAAATATAAAACTTCTAAACTAGTGATCCGATCGGTATTACATAAACTGGAACTTGTAAAAGAAATGTTAATCTTTTGAAATATTGTAATTGATTCACCCTGTTTTACAGGTTGTTAAAATTGACTATATCATATATAAAAAATATGTTTGGCTGTGAAACTTTTGTAAATGTGGACCGTATTCTAAGATTTTAAGAATGCAGTAATGTATGTACACAGAAAAAATTATCAACCTAAAATATCTAATTAAAAATTTGATTTGAATTTGAATTTCTAAACAAATATTTAATGGAATCAATTAATATTTTAATTGACTTTTAAATATATAAATACATATTTTATTTTAGACGCAATTATCTTATTATTTTTTCATACACTGTATGCATAAATAGAAAATTTGCAGTATAAAATACCAAATACATTTGAAGTTAACAAACAAAACAACACACACAAACAGACTCAGCATTGAAAAAAACACACATACCATCGTATAGACCACACACTTTTTTTGTGAGTATCATATTTTTTTTTTTGTAGAAGTCATTTATAACTTTTTTTTCCTTCTTAATTTAAATAAAAGGTTTAATTGATGTATCATTGCCGTGATAGGTGCAAAATCAATTAAAATATTAATTGATGCAGTAAATTTTTTAATTGAAACCCGTTTTTAGTTTTTTCTGTGTAGTAACATAAAGAAAATACATAGTGTACCTTACTAAGAAAGAGGGTAGCGAACTTTTTTATATAAGGTGGCGCAAAAATAACTTTCCGATATTTTTTTTTTATTATGTATTTATTATGTATAGCATTTTCTGATAGGAGGATTACTTTTGCGCCACCTTATATTAACTTTAATAATTTAGTAGTGAAAAATGTTAACATTCAAAATTTAAAAAGTTTTTTAAAAGTTTTTGCCTAAGAAATCAACTTTTCATGTTTTCTGAAAAATAATAATGAGAAACAATGCCTTGATAAACATGTTAAAAGTAATTTCACTAGTTTTTGGTCATACATCCTTCCTCAGGCATTCTCGAAATAACAAACTTTTGTAAAAAAAAAAATAAATATTTTGAGAGTTAGTTAAAAAATTGCTCGCTGACTTTAGAACTTTTTTGATTTCGGATTCTGAAACAAAGTGTTTTTAATATTTGTTATGAATATCTTGACATTCCGCTTATATTTAAAGTCAGGACAGAAGTTCTTGTGAAAAACTATAAATTTAAAAAAAAAAAATTTATCCTAAAAAAACATACTATAATTACTGATGTTAAGTTTTTTGAATTATGTCTATTTTAAACTTTAATGCTTGAAAGCCCGTTTTATTATCGTTTTAAAAGCAAGACTCAAATTTAATTTTTTTTTATGAGTTTATTTTTAAAAAATTGTTTAAGATAATTTTAAATATTAATTTTGTTATAATTTTCTTTAAAAGAGGACATATTTCATTATCTATTAGTAAAACTATGTATATCAGGAGATCCGAAATAAAATACCGTTAACGTCAATAAACTGATACCACAATAACTGAAATTAACGAAAATATCGTTACCATTACCCATACCCGCATCGAACCGGTTAATATCTTATTATTTCCATAAAACAAATTAAATTTTTGTGTAATTTTTAACGAGTTTAAAACTTACAAACTTTATAAAAATATATGACACGTTAAATACCTTAAGATGTTAACGCTACCTTTTGACGTAGCATCTGCGTAGTTATTTTTGCTCTTAATTTTAGTCCAAATTAATCTTAAACAGTTTTCAAATGCATGTGTTGGATTTTTACTGGAGTCATTATTGTCATAATTTTTTCAACTGGAGAACTGGAGCACGTACACACAGAGAAATAAAATGCCAACCGAATTGAAATGTGTAAATTAATGTTAATAACTTATAAATTCAGTAGTTACAACGATATTTACATTAGATTTCCGAATATTTTGGCAGTTGCAAAAAAATTCAGTTGAATTAACCGAACTTTGTTGTGGAAACTAATGTTAAGTTGTGCCAACCTACTGAAATTCGTAATAACCGAATTTGAGTCGTAGTAACCGAATTTGAGTTGGCAAATAGCAAAATTTGTCTGTGTGCGTAAAGTTTAGTTTACTATTTGTAGTAAATATAAATATTGTGAATTAAAAAGAATTTTGAAGCTTGTGAACTTTAAACCCAAGCTTCTTGGAGAAAGCTAATGGCATAGTTATTCATCCTTATAAAGAAATTCGTCTCAACCATCTTTCTTCTCTAAACTGGTCCTAAATTTAACAAGTTATTATATTATCCTGCTGATACAGTTCATCTTATGTACGATTTTCGTCGCAAATTAATCGCCAGAGTCCAAAGAATAGGTAAAAAGTAGCATTAAAACACATTTTATATTTCATTATTTAAACATAAATCAAAATGGGTTAACGATACTCGAATGGTTTTACTCTTAAAAGCACTTAAAGTGAAAATTTTTTAATTTTTTTTTTTTTTTTTTGTTTTTTTATTAAAAAACATCGATTTTCGACTTTGTTGAATAAAATGCTTTTATTTTAAAGCACTTTCTATATATATATTAGAGTTATTCAAAAATAATTTTTTGCTTCTGATCTTTGGATATTATCACTTTTTTAAAGGTTTTTGCATCAATAACAATTATGGCGTACTTTTTTTTTTCTAAATTCCATCTCCTTACCCGGCCTCTAGGCGACTGAAAACGCGGATTTTGAGTGACGTTTTTAAAATAACCAAAACTGTTGAAAATTTATAAAATTGCACTTGACTATTCGATTCTACAGGAAAAATCAAGAAGATAGGATTTTTCTTTACGCTTTTCTAATGTACCATGCAGCTATTAGGATGTCCAAAAAGTCATTTTTTTTAAAAATATTTTTTAGATTTTTTTTTAAACGCTCAATGAATATTTGGCTACCTCTGAGGAAGATGGTACAAAAATTTTTTTTTATCACAACCCGTTAAAAAGTTATTAAGCCCCAAATCATTATTCTTAAATGAAGACACAATAATTTATAGTTTTGTAATTCTTATACAAATTTGATTATTTACTTAAAACAACAATAAATATTAATTCAAATAATTTTTTTCCACCGCAGATAAAGCGAAACCATTTAAATTGTTTTTATTTTTCACTAAACACGAATCATTCAGCCTTGAAATTTTACCAACAAGTTGTTCCGTGTAAATACTTGTTGATTGTATATTTTCAGCTATTTTAATTGCATTCTTAAAACTTTTTTGGGCTGGCCATTCATCGGCCTTAAAAAGCATAAATGAAATATTAATTCCAAAATTAACAAGAGTTTTTAAACTCTGGAGAGTAATATAATGAAACGTTGATTTCCAAAAAACTGAATCAATATATGTTAACTTGTTAGTTGCATCTTCGATATTACTGACCACTTCTTCGAATTCTACGACATCAATAAAATCTTTCTCATATAGTATTTGATCAGTACCATTAATCAACTTTACAATATCTTCCGTGCTTTCTTCCACTGTAACCGTATTGAATATTTTGTTATTATATTCTTCTAAATCGTTTGAAAAAAGACTTGAATCAATTGTTGAAAGCTGTGTAACCTGATATTGATTATTATTGCCTAACAGCTTTATACGCAAATTTTCTTTTTCTTCTACAGAAATTCTTTCATCAAAAATTGCAAATATAGAATTTTCTTCACTTACATAATCCATGTGTCTTAATTGAGTTGATTTTGCGCTATTGGCAATCAAGGAAAAATATTTTCCTTCAATTTTGGAGAACTCTTCGAGTTCCATCAAAAAATCCAAATCATTTTTTGGAGCATATATCGTTGACTCGCAAGTAAACCAATACTTTAAATATATTGTTATAAAATATAAAAGCATAGATTCAAATTGTTCCACTAAGGCTTTCGGTATATTGAAATGATCTTTAAAAAGCATAATTTTAAAAATATAAATAACTTTCGAGAGCCATCTGGCATGATGATCTGCTCCACATGATTTTATTTTGTAGCCGGGGTTCGCATTTAAATGTACAAGGGCCAATTCCGCTACTTCTAAGTGATCTGCTCTTCGATGATTAATGTTGGTTTGTGTTACATAAAAATCTACTAAAGTTTGTAGATTTTTCTCAAGAATTGGCTTAGCTGTTTTCGAGTGGATCGCAGGTGTAATCTCCAAATCACGATTTTGGTTGAACCATTTTCGAAATTGACCAAATATAGGAATACCGGCACCAACACTTTTCATCAACACTTCTTTAAATGGATTAGCTACACATAGCTCCTTCTGGTGAAGTCGGCATGGTCGGTGATTTAATTGTTTCTTGATTGACTTTTCAAACAACACTGCTGCACCACCTTTAATACCAGAATTTGCTGCTGTAGTGTCATAAGATAGACCCACAATATTATTTGTAATATTTAAATTATCACATTGTGCCTTTAGTTCAAACGCAATAGATTTTGCTGAACCATCATCTATAAAATTGCACGAAATCAATTTTTGTAGCCCATTTGGGGCAGATACGCTTATCACCAATCTTTCCACCATATTTTTACTATTATCTTCCATTCGTTTACCATCCCAATGCAAAATTAAAAAGTCGGGAAATTGGAATTCTTGAAGTCTTTTTAGTGAATCCTGACGATTTTTATTTCGGTTTCTTAAAATAGTGGGAAATGATATCTTACCTTCTACGTGATTTAGATGTTTAAGCTCTAAGAAAAGGCGAGCCATAGAATTTGATGATATTCCCAGATTGTCCAACAGACCACAAATTTTTGGACTTATAAAGACAAACTTTGAAACTCTTGAATTTGCTTCATTAAGCAACCAATTTGGATCCATACATTCGTTATCAGAATCAACTTGCAGATCATCTTCTTCCATTTTCTTGTCAGCACATACTTTAATAATTGGATTTTTCACTGCTCGCTCAAATTTCTGGGTACAAGGAAAAAAATTAAGGAGCTGGTCACGGAATCTGATAACTTTTTGTTTTTGAAGTAATCTTTTTGGTTGAAATTTTTTTTTAGCACTGAGAAAGTCTTCATTAAGTTTTAATATTTTACTACGAAGGTAATACCGCTGTTTAGGAAAGATATTAAACTTTTCAACATCGGCCTCAATTTCAGCAACAACAGTTGAAGCTATTCCAAAGCAATCTTGACTGCGATTTAGAATACGGACAGTAAGAAACCGGCATAAAACATCTAAATTAGTACACGACCGCACGTCTAAGTATAAAATGGGTAAATATATCAATATGTAATACATATTATGTATATTAAATTTAGAATATAATAGAAATACCTGGAATTCTTCTGATTCGTTTTTCAGTTAATATTAGCAAATCACTCATTTTAGATAACAATTGGGAAATTAAAAATATTTGTGATTAAAAATTATATACAATGAAAATTTAAATAAAAGTAAAGGAAATGGCTACTATTGCACGAGTTTTTTTTAATTAAAAATAAAAACAATAAATAAAATTTAAAAATTGCAAAACTAAAAATTATGTTTATTCAGTTAAAAATAAAGATTTATGGTTGAATATCTTTTTAACGGATTGTGATAAAAAAAACTGTTTGCACCATCTTCCTCAGAGGGAGCCAAACGTTCATTGTGCGTTTAAAAAAAAAATTAAAAAATATTTTTTAAAAAAAATTACTTTTTTGGACATCCTAATAGCTGTATGGTACAATAGAAAAGCGTAAAGAAAAATCCTATCTACTTGATTTTTCCTGCAGAATCGAATAGTCAAGTGCAATTTTTTAAATTTTCAACAGTTTTGGTTATTTTAAAAACGTCACTCAAAATCCGCGTTTTCAGGCGCCTAGAGGCCGGGTAAGGAGATGGAATTTTCCAAAAATAAAAACGCCATTATTTTTATTGATGCAAAAACCTTTAAAAAAGTGATGATATCCCAAAATCAATTTTTTTTGAATAACTCTAATATATATATATATTTTTACTATCATTAACTTTTTTTTTCAAATAAAAATTTTTTTGTAAAAAGAAAATATTAAATGAAAATAATTAACTGGTGCAGAAAAACAGTATTTGTATCTGGTTTTATTTTTAATAAATGGTAAAATAAGTTTATACAATATTTCTTTGTTGTTTAAATGTATATTCCTAAAAAAACAAAGCTTAGTGATTACTTTTTAAATAACCCAGCAAAACATCGGTAGAAGGTTGGTACTACGGAACACGGTACCTGGTACAACTGTTGGTATTACTAGCTGCCGATTTGAACACCAAATTCACATGTTTAAACGTTTTTATGGTATAATTAGTTCGTTTATACATAAAATTTAATATAATTACATTTTTACTACAAATTTAACAAATTTAAAATAATATTCGATATAAAAATTAAAGATTTAAATAAAAAGTTTTTGAAAACTTTTTACTTGTAAGTGAAAAGTAACATGTTACCTTCTTATTAGAAAAGATTATTTTCTCACCCAAAGCTTATAAAAAATTTCATTTATAAAATTTTTAGTTTAAAATTTTAATTTAATGCCCAATATAAGAATCTCAAACAAAAAAAAAGTAAAAAAAAAAATGTGGGCGCACAGTAGGCTAGTTGGTAGCTGGCTTATCAGTGCGGGGGTCGTGGGTTCGATTCCCACCAGAGGCATTGGTATGTTTTCGCTACAAAGCGTCGAAAGCCATAGTAGTTAGTGCTCGGTTAGGGTAATTGTATATAATTTGTAATTATATGATTACTAATTAATAAAAAAAAAAATAAAAAAAGTAAAAAACTTATTACATTTGTTCTGGCGGCAAAAGTAACCAGTTGCCGCCCTTAATTTCTTATTCGCATACTTATTACAGGGTAATAGAAAGTTTTGATGGACAACTACAATCAGTTACAGTTGAAATATTGTGACCATTATTTTTTCAAATACCCCCACTGTGCAACGACAGACAACAATATACAACAATACAAACATAATATAGACCTTTTATTCGCTACTAGTTATATCCCTATAAATGATTGTGGTAGTTAATGTTTGCTTTAACTTGAATTGTTGTTGTGTAAAAAATACATGTTTTTTTTTTTGTGCTAAAGCTTCTTCTGTTTTTGTAGTTTATGACACTTGATGGTGACAACAAGTATCAAATATCACGTACTTGTTTTAAAATATTCTTATGCTGCAGTAAATATTATAAATGTATACATTTTTATGCCTCTTGGTACATTGTACATTTTTCATATATGAATTTTAGAAAAATCCATATTTACTGGAGTAGGTGCCTACTGCTCAAGTGTGCAAAAGTGATGTTTTTTTAAACTTAGATGCAACTTTTAAAAATTTTCATACACCCTCACGATCTGAAGTTATTGTCGAAAAACTGTTTTTCAGAACTTCTTGGAGTAAAAAAAAAATAATTTCTGCATTTATCAATTCATTTGAACTCAAATGCTTTTTCTCTCGTCGTCTTCAAAATACTTGCAACTTCAAACACTTTTCATATTTACCATATTTTCACCTTGAAACACTCTTCATCTTAAAAGGACTTTCAAAAAGTATTTTAAAGTTGAACAGCTACAGAGGGAATTTCTTGTACAAATTTTTATGACATTTTTCATTAAACTGATGAAGTTTTCTTCATAATTTGAATGAAAAATTTCTTAAACTTCATGAAAAAGCTTCATAGTTTTAATGAAACTGTTTTTAATGAAACTTTTTCATTAGTCGTTGAAATTCTTTGTAAATGACATAAAAATTTTCATTAATTATTACGAAAAACTTCTTTAATTTAATGAAAAGTTTCAATGGATGAGTTCCTGTGAAATTTCATAAATCTAATGCAAAAATTCATTGCTAGCATGCAAAGAATTCACTCAGTGTATAGAAGCTATAAAGTTAAAGTAAAGTTTTGAATATGGCGAAAAAAATATGTTCTTTGTATTTTTAGGTTAGAATGTCTCAAAATTTGAATACAGATTTGGATTCAGGGCTCCAAAAAATGCATGTTATTGAACAAGACTTAAAGTTTTATTTTAGTTAGTCTGTTTACAGGAAACTGAAGAAGAAAACATTTTTATTGAAAATTTTTACGGACACAAGGGGTATACCAGACTACCGCAGTTTTGTCCCCCTCCTGGGACTCGTCAGTGGTTAATTTATGGGCGGTATGAAACAAGACCCCAATGAAATAAGGCCCCAAACCGAAAATGAAGTAAGGCCCCAAAAATTTCGATAAATAAAATCAAGGTGTTATTTCATTTTATTGGGACTTTATTTCATTTTTTTTTTTGGGACTTTATTTCATAATGAAATAAGGCCCCAATATGAGAAATGAAATAAGTCCCCAAATAATATTTTTGGGGTGTTATTTCATTTTCTTAAAAAGCACAATTTTTAAGTAATATAAGCAAATAACCGTTAGAATTACTGCATGAATTATCGAGTTATTAATGCAAATAGTTATTTGCTATTAGTAAGTGAGAGTAGCACCGTGTAGTAATTTTTAAGTTTCTTTTATGTCGCACGCAGAAAACAACTTTATTTCGCGAAGCCGCCTGCTGCGTTCTACGGAGGAACAAAACCCCTAAGACCGGCCGAAGGTCGCCACTCAGAAGAACTTGTTTTTCAAATCAGATGTCGAATCCGTTGAAATCTTATATTTTTAAGACATCAAGTAATTTGTAAATACAAGTTTTTCTGTGTGGAGGCCTTCGGCCGCTCTTAGGGGTTTTTTCCTCCGTAGAACGCGGCAGGCGGCTTCGCGAAATAAAGTTTTTTCTGCATGCGATTATACGATTTATAAATTTAGTTTTATTTTGCGATATACTACTAAAAAATATTAAAAAAAGCTGTATTGATATAATAAATACTATTAATCTTTTTATTTTAAATAGGCTGAAAAAAAATCGCGCAATTTTTTTTAGCCTTTTACTATGTATTAATTAGGAATAAAGAAATATTTCAAAGTAATATTTAATTTTGTTTTTTATTTTTTTATTGGGACCTTATTTCATTTTCAAAATGGGGCTTTACTGCATTACGAAATAAAGCCCCACAAATTGGGGCGTTACTTCATTTTGTTTTGGGGTGTCGTTTCATTTGGTTGGGGTTTATTTCATTTTTTTTTGGGGTATTATTTCATAATGAAATAAAGCCAAAAAAATGGGGCGTTATTTCATTTTTGGTTTGGGGACTTATTTCATTGGGGTGCTGTTTCATACCGCCTAATTTATGTGTCAAGTGAACAAAGTATTTTATATTGTTAATTTGCTCTATATGAAAAACTTTTTTACTTTTTTGGTGTCGTACTGGTATTCGAACTCACTGCCTTAGCATCAAGCTATGCATCATAATCTCACCTCTTAACGAGTTGAGCCACGGTCGACACAGCGATGACTGTGGCTAAGTGGAGTTTTGTCACACTACGTACACAGAGGTATTGTTTCGATCAGAAGAGACAGAATTAACTAATAAAAATGCACAATTAATTTCTCAACTAGAATGCTTCTTCTTTTTAATCCTATCTCTTTTTCACAAGTAACTATCACGTTTTTTTTTTTTTATGGGCTTTATTCACATACAATAGTTGAATACCAAGTGTAGGTTAGAGATTGAGTCGCCGTTAAGCAAGTTTTATTTTTTTTAGAAAATTGTATGAGAAATTCTTACTGAAATCTATATATATTTTTTGACCCAATCGAGAATCCACTCAGAATTGTGGATGTGTTATACAAGACAAAATGATCTATAAACAAAAATCGAGACTGCACAATATTCAACCGAATATCTAAATGTAGAGCAGGAGTGCCCAAAAGTTTCTTATGGAAGAGCAAACACCAATACATTTAAAGAAAAACTAATTTTTATTCAATATTTTTTGTTGTAAAAACCAATACATACAAAGAAAAAAATATTTCAATGTTTACCAGCAAAGCATACGAAAGTGTTGTTGCTTTGCGCTTGCGTGTATACAGTGAAGAACGACAAAAAAACTAATAAGACAAAGTTGTTTGTGTATTTCGTATTGCTAGTACTGAGCGCTCTATATGTGTATTAAAACACACAGCCTATAGCTAAGTGTTTTTACAAAAACAAATGAGTACCAAGCGCATAGGCCGTGGGCACCCCTGATGTAAAGCATCCAGTCATACATAAGAGATACGATTTTTGAAAATTGTATAAAAACCTAAAAAGTTAGTGCAGTGAGCTGCTATCCGCGCAAAAATAGCGTCTTTGCCTTTTTTCAAACTTTCTGAAAGTAAAAGATCCTGTATTTCATACTTAAAAAGTTGGAGTATGGAAATTTAAATAGGAAGGTAAACCGTTACCGAAAAATTAAAAGTGAAATAATAATTTATTCTGACCCAATCAAAATGTAGAAAACTAAAACTTCAAGTGCTTTCTATATAGCTTGAATTAAAGTGGAATTATTGCCGTTTTTAAAAGTCTAAATCAATTTCAGGTTTGCTTGAAAAGGAAAGGAATGTCAATTTGTGTTTAGTAATGAAAAATATTTTCTTATACCTAATTCATAAAAAATGGTAATGATTTTTTTTTTAATATAGTCTTTCTGATTAAAAGATTAAAAAAATGTTAAGTAAATATAAATCTCGGAAAAAATATTCTTACATGCTTAAGAAAAACCATTTTCGAATAACGAATAATTCGAATAAATTTTGATGATTAGTCGAATAAAACGAATAATTAAAAAAACAATTCTTTTAATTAAAATTTTTCGAAAATTTACCAATTTTGAGACAATTTTTATAAAAATGGTAATGGACAAATAACTGAAATTTTAAAACTTGAAGTAATCGTTTTTGTTTTTTCTTTAACAATGGGTATAGATATGTGATTTAGCTTTCAAATACTACTCGTATAAAGGAATTTACAGATAAAATTGATATATAGCATGATTTTGGAAGTTAAAGCTACACAAGACTATCAAAAATACAGCTTTTTTACAACCTAGCCATGTTAGCACTTAAACTATGATAACTAAAATTAGATCTATATATCTAAATTATATTTAACTTGTTAACGACGTTCAAAACTGTATTTTTTCATCAGGAGATAAAGGCGTAATATTGAGAAATCATTTGGCGTTATTAGTCTGAAATGGTAACATTTGAGAATTTGTATTGTTGTAGTATTCAAATTGAAAAGAAAATGTTGTTCGTTATTCGTTCGGTTAATAGAACAAATTTAAAAGTTAAACGTTCAATCAAAAATTGTTTGATCGTTTATTCGAACAAAATAAAAACCTTCTTAAATGACAACTATTTACAATCAGTTTTCAAGACTAATTCTTGTTTTCCGATGTCGTATCTAAGGGATTACTTGTTATAAAACAAGGTCGGAACTTAGGAAATTTAAATTTAAAAAAGTATTTATTCGTGTGTGAAATAAAATAAAATATTTTTCTCAGATGAGTACCCAAGGATCCACGACGACACACGATTTTGCTTTGAAAAAAATGTTTTCTAATGAAATCGGTACCAGGGTTGCCGTGGTAGTCCGAATTCTAAATTAGAATTTTTAGAATAATATTTTTTGCTGTGGATTTTGCATTAACTATTTATTTGATTCTTCATATTAGTTGATCTAAATATTGTAAAACGAATGTAAATTTTATTCGGTTTAAGATCTTATTATCGAATCCCAAATAGAAATAGATAATTACTTTTTTACAACATATAGAGAAGAATTCTGAAAAAGCCACTTAGAACCAATGGTTGACACTACTGCATTTTCATAGATACCAATGAATTCATCAGGTGTCCTACGGCTAGGTTTAACTACCGACAAATTCTTCTATTTAAATAAACGTTTGACAGCTGTTTTCTATTAATGAAGAAATAAGCTCGGTGTTTTCAAAGCTCTTTTTATTTGCGCTTTCATAATTATCAATTTCTATTTCGGAATCGATAATATGATATTAAACCGAACAAAACTAAAATTCCTTTAAACTATTTAGTTTTTTATAATTGCTTAAATATTGTCGATTTTATTGATTTCTAAAGCTAGTAAACTCTTAAATCTTTCTTATACTTGACCAAATGTTTGACTAAAGTTGCAGCAAAATATTTTTAAATAATAGAATTTAGTGTTTTTGGATGTTTCTAAAAAATGCCTTGAGAGACAATCATCTTTATTTTCAGGGTGACACATAATTTGAGATACTCTGGAGACACTCTGGACTCTGTATTAATAAGTATTTTAGAACATTTTAAAGCGATCTACTCAACCCGGTCAACAACCTTACTATATGTCATCTGAAAAGTATATTAATTTATTTTGTATTTTATAATTTAGTGCAAGTGTTAAGAAAACAATTTTTGGTGTTTGAACTTTTGGGTTAGTGATGAAGGTGTTTAAAATCATTTTCAGTATCTTTTTTTGATAAAAACTAAAAGTTTAAGCCTGTTTGCCTACAAATATATTTTAAACCAGGTTAAACCTTTAAGGTTTAACATGTTTAAACAGGAGCGGGGAGCGATAAAAGACACACTTCGCATTTTTAATATGGTGTTCTTATGTTTATGCAATGCAACATTAACCAAGGCACACTATCGAGGGCTATTATTGCAAAACATAGTAAAATTAAGTATCACAAAAATACAGAAAAATAAAGAGACAGTTATGTTTGTAACTATTATGCAGGTGTTATAAATTGGTCATATATGTTTAATCTACAGCACGTTGTAGAGATAAACGTCTCTTTTAAATATATAGAGTTGCCAGGCTTTTAAATAAAAAGTCACATCAATTAGATGTGCGCTATAACGTTCTAGGGTTTAAAAGCAAGCTTTCACCATATCGATGATCATAAGTTTTCACATCTTAACATCCAATTTGTAACAGCCTACGATACTTTTAATTTTTATGTCTGAAAGACAAGTCATTTTGCGATCCAACAATAGTTGCAAAAAAAATAAATATATAACTATCAATTGTCAGTTTATGATCATCGATATTTTACTTTTGTTATCACAGCTTGCAACAATTTCATATGTTTTGTTTTTTGTATAAAAGTATGCAACTTATTTGGTTCTGTATGACCTGTCGTCTACGGTTGACATTTCATTTGTTAGATACAGAGTTAGAGGCAGTATTTTAGTTTTATTTTGCAAAATGAATGTGTTTTAAATTGTGATAAAATATAAAAATTATTTTCTGAAATGTTTATAATATTTGTTTTTAATAACTTCAAAAATATTTATTTTAACCCATAAAAAGTGAAACTAAATTACAGTTGCATCAAATAACAAACAAGAATAAAATATAAATTTCCTCTCGTTAGAGTCTTTTTCAAATATACGATAGTAATGGTCCCACTCGTCTATTATCCCTTCATTTGTATGTATATACAGTCGGTGGCTATACAATATAAACTTTTGTTATTTTTTCGTCTTTATTGGTCTGTAGTAAAATATTGGACGCAAAAAATAGAGAACTTTTATATTTATTTGATAACTTGGTACAAACTAGCATAAATTTAGAAAAAATCAAAAAATATTCAAAACATTAATTTTCATGATGTTGAAAAAATATTGGTAACTTCTATCCTACACTCTAAAAAATGCTTGTAAAAGTACTCTATAATGGGAGTTAATTTGTATGTAAAATCACGCACACTGCGTAATTTTACGCACACGAATTTATGGTATTATGTATGTTGATAAACAAGTTTCTGCATTTTAAGCACTTAAATATGTAAACTTACAGTGAATGTGTGTGCAATTTTTGTTTTTATTTTTTTGAAAAAGTAGTCAAACTTTTTCAAACAGAAGAAAAAAAAATTTGAATTCAATATATTGTTATTTTTGGTGCTGTATTCGAGGCAAAATAGAAGAATAGCTGTGGTAAATTTCTAAAAATAAATTAAAAATGTTATTAAAACTAATTAATGAATGTGTCCGTTTTATATTTTCAGTGGTTTTGGTCAGAAATAAGATTTTGATAAAATCGAATCATTATTCTGAACATCTATCATGTTCAAAGGGATGCTTCTGCCGGTCCTTTCTGAATTGAATCAACAAAATTTGAAACTTTTTGTTATTTTTTCCAGTAAAATTAATTTGTATATGTCTTGAGTTTTTTATTCAGATAATCTTGATATTCCATGTTGGGCTAATTGACGATTTATCATTTATGAAAACCCGGTGTGAATATTTTATAACGCCGCGGTATTTTCCTTTTTTACTTAGCAATTTTTAATTATATCTAAATAACCTTTTTTTATTAAATAAATATAGCAAAATAATAAATAATTTCATTACTTTACTGAAAGCTTAAAACTTAAATTTACACACTTTATGCGTAATATAGAATGTTGCTATACATTTTTTACACGTCTTGTGTGTACCAATTCGTAAATATAGAGTAAATTTAGCCAATTTATAGTAGTAGTACAGATTCCTACTATAAGTTGGGTAAATTCACACAGAAATGAATTAGAATGCAGCAAAGATAAAAACAAAGCCTGAATATATATTAAGGCTCCATATTTGGTTGGATATTTATTATTTTTAGCATCGTTGGAAAAAAAATTACGTCATATTTAAAAAGAATCACACTTTGCATTATTGGTAGAACAAAAACTTGGAAATTTCAAAAAGAAATGTGAAAATTGTCGTTTTTGTTGAAATCAAAATTTTCAGTATTCAATAACACATTTATTAATCCAATCAATTTTTGAAATTAAATTTAAATTAACGTCACAAATTGAAATTAATGACATAATTGAAGATTTACTGAAAGCAATCTCACAGTTTCTAAAAGTTAGATTTCCAAAAATGGAATTTTTTCTACATTTATTCAATAAAATAGGAATATGTTGCAGTGTCTAGAACTGCGGCCAATTGGAGGCGTCCAAATTTTGGGACACTAGGTTAAAGTAGGTTATTTCTTTAGAAATGTGGAGACTTTAGAAACGGGTGGTGGATAGTATATACAACTCAAATATTTTTAAACACAGAGCTCTTTTGCATGAACAGACCATTCAGAATACTATGTACAGATTTACAGTTTACGACATATTTATAAGTTCACCTATAAAAATGTGAATTTTTTCCAAAATATTTGCGATATTAAAAGTTTCTGCTACCACATAAAGGTAACAATTATACCAGTAGAGGTAACAATTGCACCAGTTATTTTTAATAATTTAAATTAATTAATTTTTATTTTAATATTCGAAATATATATGAGACCGTTCACATATGAAACCATGCAATGGCGCATATATGAATCCATATATGGTTCAATATATGTTCGGAATTAAAGGGTGATTTTTTAGCAACTTTCTTTTTGGTGACACTGTTTTTAGCAGCTCAGCTGTTTTCGTGTAACATGTTACTGTTAAATATGTTCAGTTTGGTCTAAAATTTAAAAATGAATCGACTTACAAACGAACAACGCTTGCAGATTGTTGAATTTTATTATCAAAATTCATGCTCGGTTACTTCTTCCAATTTGTGGTCAGTTTGGGCGACCTTCTGAGGCGGCTATTCGGAATCTTGTGACTAAATGTCGCATCAAATTTACATTATTGAACACCAACACGCATACGTAGAGTGCGGACAGAGGGAAATATCATAGCTGTATCCGCTAGTGTTGTTGATGACCGTGAATTATCGATTCGTCGCCGTTCGCAGCAATTGGGCCTCTGTTATTCAACTACGTGGAAAATTTTTTGAAATTATTTGGGTGCAAAACCTTTAAAATGCAGGTGGTTCCAGAATTGAAGCCACACGACCTACCACAACGGATAACTTTTGGTTAGGTGAAAATCCACTTTATTATCGGAAAATTTTCAGCGACAAAGCTCATTTCTAGTTGAATGGATACGTGAACAAACAAAATTGCAGAATTTGGTGTGAAGAGCAGCCAGAAGCCTTGCAAGAACAGCCAATGCATCCAGAAAAATGCAATGTTTGGTATGGATTATAGGTCGGTGGCATCATTGGACCGTACTTTTTCAAAGACGACGAAGGCAGAAACCTTACTGTGAATGGCGAGCGCTATTGCGATGATTACAAATTTTTTGTTTGCCCAAAATGGAAGACCTGGACTTGGGTGACATGTGGTTTCAACAAGACGGTGCCACATACCACACAGCATGCTAAACAATGGCCAAATTGAGAGGCGAGTTCGGTGCACAGTTTATTTCACGTTTGGAGCCAGTCAATTGGCCGCGTAGATCGTGCGATTTAACGCCTTTACACTACTTTTTGTGGGGCTATGTTAAGGCACGGTTGACGCACTGGAAGCCAGTATTGAAGAATTTATTCGTGAGATACCGGCCGATATGTCGGAGAGAGTATGTCAAAATTGGTAACATTTACATAAAATCATATTTAAAGATTGAATGATTTAGATCGTTCTATCGACTGAAATAAAGATTTTATACATTTCTCCAAATTTTATGTGTTTTTTTTTTCAATCAAATCCGAAAGCTCTTAAAAAATCACCCTTTATAAATTTTCAAATTTATGAAGTTAAATAAACATTTTATGTTTTTTGTTGTTTAACAGGGTACAGTGGGATATATCACAAAATTTTTAGGAAATAATGCGGACATTTTTGACTCAGTAGTCCGATTGCAATGATATTTGGAACAGTCATAAGCGACGAAATATCGAGCTTAAGTTTTGACCCCCTGGGGCTGCAATATGTCCCCCAAAAATATTTTTAATCTGTTTGCAGAGACAAAAAACCAATGTGTGGGTTTAAAGGCAAAATTTCGGTTTTTTATAAAATGTATGTTTTAACTATTCAATAAAATATATATTTATAGACATAATCCAATGATTTTTTGGACATAAATTGACTTTTAAGTCATCATGTGAAAATTTATGATTTACTGTAAGAAATCCCACAAATCCCAAAAAACAAAATTCCAAAAATAAGATTTTTTAAATTTGTTGCTCCCATGTCTACATCAAAGTGTGGATTGGAGCAGACTTTCGCAATATATTACGAATATCTTGGATTATCTGTAACCGCTTCACAATGGACCGTATTGGTATCCGAGTGGAGAAGTGCGCTTGGGCACCTAACCCTTCTTAACCTCTAACCCCTTGCACTACCTCAGTATAGGCGTGCACAATTTTTAACAGTGGGTTAAAATTGATATTTTCTTTAAAAATGTGGCAAATTTAGAAGCGGTTGGGGGTAAAAGTATACACAAATTCAAAATAATTTGACACAGCTTGCTTTTATATGGTATGCACATTTTATATGTTCAGAAAGAAAATATTATTTTTTCGGAGGTAAAAGATTGTTGATGCTTTTCGGAGAAAAATTACAAAAAATAGATTTTTTTTATATATACTTTGAACGAATGTTGTTTTTGAGTGGAAGAAGATATTGTTGTTATTTTTTTTTTGTTAAATAACCACTATTTTAAAAAGAAATTGGACCCGAGTTAATCCCACTATTCGTAAAAAACTGAATCTAACTCGAACCAAATTTGAAATTTCACATTTTCAAATGGGAATATCTCGGAAACTATTAAATATAACAGAAATACGTGCGGACGTTTTCTGTTGGTCTCTATTAGAGATTAGAAACAAAAAAAAACGGCGAGTACTGAAAATTGTATACGCAAAAAGTTCCAAATTTTGGAAGGTCATATTGCCACCACCTGGCTTTTTAAAATGTTAAAGATCAAAACGTAAGCTCGATATTAGGTCACTAATGCCTGTTCCAAATGTCATTGTAATCGGACCGCTAAGTAAGTAATGGCCGAATTATTTCCAAACATTTTGTGATATATTCCACTGTGTGCTGTTAAGCTATTATAATTTTTCCATTATAATTTTATTTTAATTGCTTCATTAAAAATGTAGAATATTTAAATTTTTTGTTTGAAAATGTGTTCACAAAATCCCGGTATTCTCGAATCAAATTCTAGGGATTGCGGGAACAGAAAAGTCTTTAATTTCCCTTGATGCATTTCCTAACTGTAAGTTACTGGCAGAATTGAGACGATTTACCACCATGTGCAAAAAGCGTTTTGCCAGTATGTGTTTTACAAACAATTCAGTGGTCTATAAGAAAAAACGCTGGAGCACAAATGGCTTAAAGCGGTAAGTCAACGTTTACCAAAATTGTACTCCGTACTATCCAGTTAGAAATTGCCAATGGTTCAAAGGTTCAACTGCACTTGTATAGCAGTGGTTTTATAAATATTACGAGAATTTGTTTAAAATGATTCGTAGTCAGAAAGTTTCGAGTTCGATTCCGATGGGCTTTTATTATTTTCTAGTTTTTTTTATAGCAAATTCCATTTTTTTATGGTATGCCAAAAAAATGTTCATCTAGTTAAATATATTTCTTTAAACTGTTATTAGGTAGTAGATAAAAATTCCTTCATTAAACAATAAATTAAACTACAATAAATTATGATCATTATTTTGCCAACTGATTTAAATATTACTTAAACCAACACAAAATTTTATGTAATTAAAAAGCCTTAAATAACGTTTAAATAACAACAAATTATAAATGTATACAAAAATTAGAGAAACAACAAATTGTGAAAAGTAGAAAATAATTCTCAGGATATTTTTCCAAGTCTCCTGCTAACAATGGCAACTTAAGAGGAAGAAAATACTTAATAGGTTGCTTCAAGTACTTATGTGTTTTGTACTTATGTTTACTTGACTATTTTTTTTTTTATATATTTTCATTTCATTACATTTTGTACTTTTTCTCATACACAGAGAGAATTTCTTGGACGAAATTTAATGAAATTTTTTCACTAAACTGTTTTCTTTACAATGTGAAAGAAAAATTTCTTAATCAGTATGAAAAATTTCATAGTTTTAATGAAAATTAATTTTTTTATTAGTTGTATGAAATTTAAAATAAATAAAATGAATTATTCATTAAATTTCATGACAAACTGCATTAAGTTAATGAAAAGTTTCAATGGACGAGTTCCAATGACACTTCATAGGTCTAATGCAAAATTCATTTATATCATGCAGATATTTCTCTCAGTGTAGATCTTATCCTATCTTCTTATTGTTTTTTTTTTTGTTTTTTATGCTGTTTGTGTTGTATTCTTTTGTTGTGTCATCTTGACACATTTCCCTAGAGGCTGATTGTCGTTTAACAGGAAGAGAAAATAAAAACATAAAAATTAAGCAAAAATGTGTGAAAAAAATAAAGAGGCACGTGTTTCGATTAAAACCGGTAGAGTAAAACCGAACATGTTGTATTCATTGTGAAGTTTCTAAGAAATCAATGCTAGACGATAATCGGACTCACGCGAACATTGCACATCTCACCAAGATATAACGGCATTTCCACTTCTTTTGGATTTTTGCAACACTTGAAGGGGAATATGAAAGCTAATGTGCCAAAAGGTTTTTGAGAATTGTTGTTTCAGATTTTTTGAAGGGTGCGCTAGAATAGATTTTGTGCAGAAAAAGAGGTTACGAAGAAAATATTTAATTTATTTTTCCCTAGTACCATGTTTGCAAAAAACTAGATAAATCACTACTCAAGAGTTGTAGCCTACAAAAGAATAATATTGTGTGCACAAATTACACTGCATGGCATCAAGAAAATTAATAGGGATGTGGCCTTCAATTCTATATATTTCGGGCATGCTGATTTCAATGGAGTAGTAAAGGGTAATTTTTTAATAGCTTTCGAATTTAGTTAACAAAAAAAAACACTTAAAATTTAAGGAAATGTATGAAATCTTCTTATTTAGAAGGATCTATATAATTCAGTGTTTAAAGATGATTTCATGTAAATATTGTTCCTGGCTACGTCTTAAATGGTGCATACGCTAGGTCAAATTTTGGCATACTGTCTTTAACATATCGGCCGGTATCTTACGAATAAATTCTTCAATATTAGCTTCCAGTGCGTCAACGGTTTTGGGCTTGTCTCTAGAGACATGACCCTACAAAAAACATAGCCCCACAAAAAATAGTTTAAAAACGTTATATAGCACGATCTAGGCGGCCAATTGACCGGCCCCAAACGTGAAATAAACTGTTCACCGAACTCGCCTCTCAACTGGGCCGTTGTTTTGCGTGCTGTATGGTATGTGTCACCGTCTTGGTGAAACCACATGTCACCCAAGTCCAGCGCTTCTATTTTGGGCAAAAAAAAAAATTGCAATCATCGTACTGTAGCGATCGGCATTCACAGAAACGTTGCTGCCGTCGTAGTCTTTGAAAAAGTATGGGCCATTGATGCCACCGGCCCTTAATGCACACCAAATAGTGCATTTTTTCGGAATGCATTGGCAGTTCTTGCAATGCTTCTTTGAAAAAGTACGGTCCAATGATGCAACCGGTCCATAATGCACACCAAATAGTGCATTTTTTCGGAATGCATTGGTGTTCTTGCTGCTCTTCACACCAAATACGGCAATTTTGCTTTATCATGTATCCATTCAACCAGAAATGAACTTTGTCGCTAAATACAATTGTCCGATAAAAAAGTGGATTTTCATCTTAATAAAAAGTTTAATAACTCAGTAAATTTTTAAAGGATTTTTAAAAATTAAGTTGGGTTTTACTCTTAAATAGTACGGTTCCTTCACAAAATACCTTGCAGAAACGTCTCCAAATATAAAAACTGACCAAAATTAAAAAAAAAAAAATGTATTTTCTAAAGAAATTCACACAGATTTCTTAAGGTAACTTAAATAACATATACACCATTTGAAAGGTATCACGTTCTTCTTTCTAAATCCGCTGATTACATACCGGCTTATAAGTGCATAAAGGTAATAAAACAAGGTTTTTACCCGTAACTCAAAAATTTAAATGTATTTGGCAAAATTTCAATAACAGATTCTTGTTGTACTCAACAACATTTACCTGAAAAATAGTATCACTTCCTAGGTATTTGAACTTCATTATTTTTTATAGCACTGTTCAATTGTTCCCATATTTATACATAAAATTAATTTATAATCATGATTAGTTGTGCACTAATGCACAACAGTAAAAATTCTATCTTTCCAAATTGGAAAATCGCAAATCTCTTTTATACATTGAACGTCCGCATAAATTTTACCGTCATGAACATTGCGAAACATCTCATTTTACAATTGACCAAATTTTAGTTTTGATATAGTTTTGGATTTAAAACAAAAATACAAAATACACACAAAACAAATTAGAGTTTGATTTATTAATGTACCGTTTCACAACACTGTTCATCAGGACTATATAGTGCCGATATTTGTTAACAAAGTCTGATTTATTTATCAGACTTTACCTCCAAAAAAGGGCGTTTGGTGTATCTAGTAAACTAACAAATCTAGAGTTTGCCACTTAGCTTCTTTTAATAATGGCCGGAACAACGTCAAATAAAGGTATTTTGCTTATTCAAATGTTTTAGGGGTTAAAAAGAGAAGTTTTAAAAAATCGATGTTTGAATTAATTTTTTGGTGGTTAGGATGGGCATAAGTGTTTCCTTTTTCTTTCCAATTTAAGGACGCCAAACAAGAATCAGAAATGAAAATAGAAATATATCGACATACAAAAATTCGGTGGTGAAAGGGTTAAAGAGCTAGAAAAATGTTTTAACGCTTAACCCTAAATTTTGTTTCTATTAAACATGATTAAGAACTTATTGCGAATTATTTGAATCAAAACAAAATTTTGTTGCATCTTATTTTCTACAATATTACCAATAATAATGGAAACCAGAGAATTTCAATTGACATTAAAAGTAAATATGTTATTCATAAAATCAAAATATTTATAAATATTCATAACTTGTTACAAGTTATTACAACAAATACAATATATTTACAAACTCAGATCCATTCCATTCTCAAAAAAAATTACTTGTTAAAAAATATGAATAATGTGCATAAGAAACTAACTTTATATTACAAAAGTATAGAATAACTATTTTCATTCCCTTTAAAGAACGCTTGTTGAGTTTATAAACTTCACGCATGTAATATTATTTTTTTTTAATACCCTACAGCTGGTGTTAAATATGATTAGTTAAAGGTGAAGTTAGTAAAATTTTGAAAATAAAATGCTTAAGTGTTAATTTTAAAGTCAGCTGTAAGGAAGATGTTTTTAGTTAACTTTGATTTTATTAGGAAATTTATGTGGAACATTTTTCATACAAAGAAATATTTCTGTAGAAAATCTTATTAATGGCAGTGCTGTGTCCAGTACTTGAACTAAATGCATTATTTGTGGGTACTACTGATTTTGTGCGTAATATTGCTTTTTAAATAAAAATTGCTAAATATTCAGTGTCAAAATGGCCACAATTGATGACAGTTTACTATATAATACCTTTAACTTTTGCTATTATTATTGTAAATTTGTCTACTTAAACTAGCTTAGTACGCGACCATAACTAACTGTAGTTGTTTCAGCGTTCGCTTTATTTTTCTATCCGAAAAATGTTTGAATAAGTTTGATCATACTTATCATGTATGTTGAATAGAATTTAAAACCCTCTAAGGAAAAAATAAATAACAAAACTATATAAAGTTTTTTTTTTACTCCATACTATACAGTGCGCGAAAGAACCAAAGCATACAAAATAAAATCCATCGTACAGTGTTGTGTGAGTGGCCAAAAATAAAGGGTGTTTTTTATACAGGTATATAACTTT
Organism: Delia radicum; assembly: GCA_021234595.1. Taxonomy (NCBI): domain Eukaryota; kingdom Metazoa; phylum Arthropoda; class Insecta; order Diptera; family Anthomyiidae; genus Delia; species Delia radicum. The sequence goes on from CM037851.1 coordinate 210,175,356, forward strand.
AAGTTGGCAATACTTTTTTAACTGCGGCCATTTTGTCAGCTGTCAAGCGATTTATGTTTAGTTCGGTTTGGCATTTCAAATTTTGCAAATTTATTTTGAAAATCGCGGTTCTGTTCGAAATACATATCGCACTTTACGACCATTTCACGGTCAACATAATCGTTTTCGCACCACGTTTACTCTAAATGATAATATGCATCAACAGAGACGTCGCACAGTGGTTTATCGTCATAGTAGAAATGGAAAAAAATAGAAGGAGTCATCGTAGAACATCCAAATTTTTTACAGATGCTTTTTTTATCATCATTAGGAAATATATGAAGAATAAAATATGTCCGCCCACTTTTACGCCCACTCCCCATACAAGTGAAATATATAAATGGCAATATTTTCATTTGAATTTATGCTATTTCAACCGAATTCGGTATATATATGTTTTGTAGCAATTAAAATCAATGGCTAAAAAATTTACGAAATTCGCCCACAACCCACGCCTACTTCCCATATAACAAAATTTTTTAATATGATGTATATCCCTTGTTATCAATGCTACAACCCCTAAACTTCATAGGATTATTAAAAATAATATCATATCCAAATCTTCCATACACACCCCTCCTCTAATACCCCAACTTTCCCCATCAATTTTCTAAATAATTAGAAAATTAACATGTAACCTGGTTTTAAATCAAACACGCTTTTAATCCTAGTAATAATAAAAAAACATTAAAATGAAACATGTATATATAAAATTAATATTTTATTATAACAACAATTCCTTAACATCTTCAGGTAGATCTAATTCCTGCTTTTTTTTGAACTTTTCGAAACTTATTTATAAAAGGATCCGAAGAAGCTAAAAGTAAGTGCATCACATCTTCATTTGTTGATATCCTACTACATTTTCTGGCATGATACCTTCGATATTCACGATAATCGCGATTCCTCGCTTCCTGGGCTTCTTCTGATAACATTCCGATAGGTAAAATTGCTGCTGCTATTATTTTTCCTCCATGTATCAAGACTTTATGTACGGTCATTGGCATGTAGTACCAGCTATACAACCTAACATATAATTGGGCAGTGTTCGAACAATATTGCTGAAACTTATTCGGACATATATCAGCGTTGCTGTTAATAGTTATTAAAATTACTTTGAAACGATGAATAAGATTTTCATCTACACCCACAGCTTCAGCAGTAATTCTGGGATTTTCAAAAAACCTCCTTGATGTATTTCCATCATTGGTTGTACCCATTCCTTGTTTAACCATGTCAACATTTATTCCCAGGCTCAACTTTAATTTGCCTTGAATGATTTTTTTTGTTTGCTCCCTTATTTCCTTGGTTGCAGAGTTAGTTCTCCAAGCAGCAAAATCTTTATTATAAGCGATGTGCAGTATACACTCCATAAATTTTATGCGAGCATGTAATGGAGATACACCGAACTTAAGAGCTTCCTCACTTTCTGGCTTCATTATTAAAATTTCCAAATTATTCATTTCGGAAGGCTTTGCTTTACATATATAGCATACCGCATTTGATGATGTTTGTGTTATTGTGTTAGCCACCTTTCCGTCAATCATTGCCAAAACCAAACTATGACTTACTTCGAAGATTTTGTCAGAAATTGTGATGATTGTTTTATTTAAATTTTTTATTTCATTTTGAACTCTTCCAACTTCACTTGTTATAACATCAGAAAAAAAAAACAACAATATTATTGATAAGCGAGATTATTAAATCTCTAATTTCTAATAAAATAGATGTGCTCTTATCATCATTCATTGTTATAACAAGAGGTATGGTTGCTATGGCAACAAGCGAGCAAGCAGCAAACGTAATATAACGAGAGAATGCGTAATAAGCAATGAAAAGTAGCTTGTTTTCTATTTAAACGTTTACTAGACAAAGGCTAGCAAAAACTAGCAGCTGAATTTAACTTTATTGTTTAAATTAGACTTCAAGCTTTCATTTGGTATAAGGTAGAGCACCGCGCTTGACCGCGCACAAAAGTTCTAGTCCATCAAATTTGAAGAAAATAATAATTTTTAGACTCCTAAGATGAAGCAAATTTTTGTCAAAAAAATTTTTTTTCTTTAATTTTTTTTTTTTTTAATTTTCATCTTAAATACCTAAATTATGGGAAAATACACAACAACAATACATATTTAAAGTCATTCCAAGAGTTTTTAGTTTCTTACTATTTTTTAGGATTTTCTTTCAAATGTTGTGTGTTAGACTTGGCACACTTTGAGGAAACGCCTACAAAAAAGTAATGAAAATATCGCCCTAGCATTTCAGATACATGATATTCAATATGTTTTTAATGAAATTAATAAATTTCATCATGAGCGGAAAACATGAAATTCAGTATTAATTTCAACTTTTCAACCACTGTGCGTCGTACAGTGAAGAAGAAGTCATTGCTGCTGTAGAGCGTAGCGTAGAGGAAGACCCCAATCAGTCTATCCGCCCTCGGTCAGAACGTTACAGTCAATGAAGCCATGATTACTGTCCTTTTCGTTCATCAATTGAGCAACCATGATGTGCAGGAGTTGTGGTTTAAACAAGAGGGCGCAATATGTCACACTGCTCGTGTCACAATTAATTTATTGAAGGAAACGTTTGGTAACCGCATAGTTTCACGTTTCGGACCCGTGTATTGGCCTCCAAGATCGTGCAATTTAACCCCGCTGGACTATCTTCTGTTTAGATATGTGAAGTCGCTAGTCTACACCGATAAGCCCGAAACGATTGACCACTTGGAGGACAATATTCGCTGCATTATTACCAATATACGGCCACAAAAGTTGGAAAAAGTCATCGAAAATTGTACCTCCAGATTAGTCTACGCCCCAGTCCTTAAAGAACCGAGAATATTAGATAGTCAATGAAATATATCAAAAATAAATTATAATTTTTCTATTAATTTAGAAAAATGTTCATGATTTTTAATGCAACAAATAGTCGACTGCAGCTACACTAATACAGCCTGTCAAAAATAAAATACATACGTTTATATGAAAACGATTATTTTGGCACCAACACAGAAACACGGCTACCCGACTACTTTTGCGCTGTAGTCAACTTAGGGTAATTTCTATTTTTGTTGGCTACAAAACAAAAATAGTGTTGACAATAAAACAAAATATGTAACAAATTAGTGCTTAAAAATATTTTATATTGTTAAACACTAAAAACGTCGCAACATTAAATGCTATAATTGCATTAATATTCAAGAGGGGTTAGATAAATGTATTTTTACGTTATAATAATGTATTATAAATAGGTAATTGTATTTTTAAAACATGTTGTTCTATTTTAATAAAGCAAAAAAAAATGTAATTGACACTATTGAAATAAAAATTCATTTGTATAAAAAACAGCTGTTTACTATGTTGCTGTCGTTTCCAAAATAATAAGTAGCTGACCACACGGCGACAATTGCAGTTAACGGCATTTGTAGTCGTGTAGCTCTGTAGCCTGCTATGGTCTATGTGTTTATAGCAATAACAATGAAAATACACTAGAAAATAAAAATGTCAAAAATTAACTCAATTTTGACACAGTGTTCCCTTTTCGACCCAGTACTTTTAAACGCCTATAGTTTTTTTTACTGTAAATATATAATTCAATGATTTAAAAACCTTAAAATGACTCAGCATCTTGATTACAATAGCGAATAAAAAATTGTAATCGAAAATTTCCAAATAAGTATTTGAAAAAAATCATATTTTTAACCTAAAAATATTGTAAAAAATTGGGCAAATAATTTTTTGAAAAAAAATAAACAATTTTTTACCTCTTTGATTGAACTTTTTTAGGAAATTATTTTAAAATATAAAAAAAGCCAAATCTTAAAAGTATTACTATACTTATAAAAATTACATTATCTGGGTCGCCATATGGCAATTTTAAAAATGGTCAAAAACGATGATGTTTTTGCAAAAAAAAAAATTAAAAATCGGTTAACTTAAAAAACTAATTTTCCATATAATTTTGAATAAAGATTTGTTTACAAAATTATACAAAATTTAAGGTTTTAAAATATCTCCAACATTTGGAGATTTATATACCCAGTAAAAAACGCTGCTTACCTGCAAGCAGGTTTGTAAGGTAGTGTAGTGTACTCCTTAAGCGTACACTGCATACCAACCACTAATATTGGTTTTCCAACATACCGTCTCAAATACTGTAGAGTGAATGCCATACATACCACCATGTGATATATAGATATCTGATGACCGTATGTTGACGATAAGAGAAAGTATAAAAATGAATAAGAATAAAAATAAATTGAGTCATTCATAAAATCACTCAATACTAGACAATAAGTTAGACTTATAAGAATAGTATATAAGAACATGTAAATAGTTAAATAAATCAGACTTCAATTTGGAGTTCTTAACAGACTAACAAAACCGCCTCATAATTTATTACATGGCGATCTTACCTCGCCTCATAATTTATTACAGTAGTAAGCCAAAAAGAATCCCTTACAAACCTGCTTACATATGCCATGATTTTTATATGGCGAATTCCCACTTGGAAGCATTACTTTTGGGCAATATAAGCACGGGTTTTAGCGCTGTGATATCATGGCTTTCAGTAAAATCATATTTCATGTCTGCATTATTACGATTAAAAGTAATAATATGGATAATATATAATTTATTTTACGTACAATTCTACAGACATTAATTTTAGACATAATATATTAATTTTATTTTTTTACCGCACCACGTGGTAGCTTTTCAGGAACAGTGAAATGACTAATTCTTTTTTGTAATATACTCGAAAATACCAAACACAATCGGATATCACTCGGGAAAACTGGTTCAGATCGTTTACAATCCACGATATGAAACTTTCAGCATTACAACCTGCATCCTCGTAAGGGATTAACGTAAGCTGCTTACAACCTGCATCATTGTAAGGGAAAAAAGTAAGCTCAACCAAATTTTTTGTTTATTTTTATACAAACAACATAATAGTAAGCGCTTGCTTCAGCGCATTTGTTTTATCCTGCTTATAGAAACACGAAAATTTTTTACTGGGTACTGTCACATTTTCAACTTTGGTTGCAAATATTTCAACTAAAGGGGCGCTTTAAATAATAAAAAAATTACAAAAATTTCTTATCTTTCTTAAGCATGGTTCTTTGTATCAGCATAGTTTGGTTGAAAAATGTACAGCGGATCTATGACATGCATATAATGAGTTAAATTAAACTCTTTTTTTTGTGGTCAAAGACTCAACTACTACCAAAATGTCGTGAGTAAATATTAAAGCAGTTCTTAATTTAATATGTAAAATCTGTGTTTTTATTTTCCCTAGAGTTAAAAATGCAACGGTGGGATAATTGGATAATATGCCGGATTCAAATGAATAGGAACGAAGTTATTAACATTAATCCATGTGTTCATTTACATCAGAAAATTGATAATAAAGCAACAATTCAATTTTTAAATTGTAGGGTGTGTTTTTTTTATGATTTCCGAAATACAATTTATAATATCTGTGATACAATTATTAATTTTTGAAATACAATTGTTAAATCTGAAATTAAAATTGATAATTTCTAAAATGCAATAGATTTCTTTCTGAAATACAATTATTAATCTCGGAAATACAGTCGATAATTTCTGAAATACAATTGATAAATCTGAAATACAACTGATAACTTCTGAATTACAATTGAAAATAGTGTAGAAAGGATAAAAATTAATTTTTATTTTGTACGCTTTGATTGTTGTGTTGACTGTATTTTCACCACAACTCCGTCAGAAACAAAAAAATGGAAATAAAACAACAAGTACTTATACAATGTAAATACTTGTTCTACACACACATATACATTAGGTTGTCCCAAAAAAAATAAAAAATTGGATTTTCTCGGAAGATCTTTCCTAATTTGGATACTCATAAGGTAAAGTATTTTTGAGAATTTTATCAGATTTTTCGGAAGTGGTTTAGAGGTCGCGCAAACCGATTTTGTACCAAAAATCGAGCTTTTTGGGCTTTTATTGAATTATTCTTGCAAATTGCTAAAAAATCGGTAATTTTTCAGCTTCTGAGTAAATATTCTTAAAGAAAATTCTCCGATCTTTAATTTTATGTGCATAAGTAATAAGTTTCGTCAGGGATTTTGCACATTTTGATACATTATATAACAGTTTTTGTAAATTTTCAACAAACATGAAAAAGAATGCTTTATAACTTTTAAAATTTTCTATGAAGGCTTAAAAAACTAATGATGCAGTTTAAAAGATTATGAAGTTTTAAATACATTAGCAGAAAAAACAATATAATTTTCTCTTACCGTTCTCGAGTTATACCCTTTTAAAGCTTTGCACCCATTGTATGAAATTTTTAGTATTATAAGATTTGGGCATCCGATTTGTTGTAAACTTTAGATTATGAGATTTGAAAATTTATTTATTGTATGTCAAAGCTTAGTTTTAAGTGTTGTCAAGTTGTGGACAGCACAAAAAGTAGCCAAAAAGCCGTTATCATGATTTATTGGATTTGGGGGAACTACAACCCTATTTTTGGCAGATAGTCTATAGGATTAGAATTAACAAGTCACAATACAATTAAAAATTTTTAGTGAAAGGAAATTTAACAGAAGACATGATTGATAATAAACAAATTCAGTGTTTTATTACAAAAGCCAGCCTAACTTTTTTGAAGCCTGCAACATTTCTACTGATTTTTTACAAAAGGATCCAGAAAAATGGGAAAACAACAAATCATTTCAGGAAGCAAAACACAAAGTTCAACAATTGCAAGTTGTAAATGATGTCGCAGAACGTGGTGTGGCCTTGGCTAATAGTTATATCAATATCACAACTTCTGAAACAGACTTTCAGAGTTTACTGCAGGGGGTAGAACAGCATCGCAAGAACTCTAATAAATGATTTATAACAAATCTATTTTGGGTACGCCTTCTGTGGCGTACCCAATGGGTATGTCAGAGAGAAGCTCAGAAGATGGAGGGAGTCGGAGTTTGGGGCCTATTGGGCCAGATCGCCTGGGCAGCGACAGGCGAGGCTGCTTATATCTCCCTCTGGGGAGAGATCGCGGAAACTCTTGTCTATGACGAGGGGCGAATTAAGGACCGTAACGGGTTACCCCACAGGACACTGTGGCCTTAGGTATAAATTGTACAAGATGGGACCATCCTCTACGGATACGTGCAGGTTTTGTGAATTGGAACCCGAGACCTCTGAGCATGTTCTCTGCAAATGTCCGAGGCTCTCCGACAGGAGGGTGCGTTATTTTGGTGATCGAATAGTGACGCTATCGGACGTTTGGAACTGTTCACCTGGTAGGATAATTGGCTTCGTAGGGAGCCTGAACCTATAGGGTGTATTCGCTGGCAGCACAAAATACCAATTTCTGGTCGCGGTGCATAGTGCCACTATAATCTAATCTAAGCTAATATAATTGTTATGTATGAGTGCTAAGTAACTATTATTTTCTTTGTAAAAACATTTTCTAAATCCAATTACATATTTAAAGTTTAAACCAATGCAAACCTAGTTCACACCTTATAGTATTATACATTTCATACAATGTGTACAAAGCTTTAAAAGGGTATAACTCGTGAACGGTGAGAGAAAATTCATTTTTTTTCTGCTAATTAATTTAAAACTTAATAATCTATTAAACTGCATCATTAGTTTTTTAGTCTTTATACAAATTTTAAAAGTTATAAAGCATTCTTTTCCATATTTGTAGAAAATTTACGAAAAACCGTTATTAAATTGTCAAAATGTGCAAAATCATTGCCGAAACTTATTATTTATGCACATAAAATTAAAGATCGGAAAATTTTCTTTAACAATATTGACTCAGAAGCTGAAGAAATATCGATTTTTTACCAATTTTCAAGCAAAATTCAAAAAAAGCCCGAAAAGCTCGTTTTTTGGTAAAAAATCGATTTGCGCGACCTCTAAACCACCTCCGAAAAAATCTGAAAAAATTCTCAAAAATTCTTGGCCTTATGAGTATTCAAATTAAGAATGATCCCCAAAATTTTTTTTTGAATGGGACACCCTAATATACATATATATATATGCAACATGTAATAGCAAGACGAAAAAATAAACTAAAGTTAAAACTATGACGAATGCATCTAATTCGAAATACTTTGTTGAAATATTAAAAAGTTTCTTTACCCCTAACAAATGTGACAACATGTGCTTAGTTGTTTGAAATATAAAATAAAAAAAATATGTAAGTAAATAGAGAAAATTTGGTGTTAAGTTACTTAACACAAAAAGATTTTTCTTGTCTGTACACAGACTTTCACAGCAAAAAAAAAAAAGCACTTAAACTTTTAATGTATAAAGAAAGTGTTAAAACTCTGAATTTTTAAGGGGGAAATGAAAATATAATTTATATTAAATTTTATAGAAATTTAAAATAGTCTGCAATTAATTTAAAAGAATAAATCAAATTTAAAATTTAAGTAAGATCACTTCAGTCTTTTAGATAACCAAATATTTAACTTGTGGAAGAGACAAAGAAGATAAATGTGTACGCAAATACTTACTCTTTATGGAAAAAATCCTTTTATATTATTATCTGTATATTTTATAAAGAAAGTTAAGTAGTATCCCAATACATTTTTCGAATAAATTTGTTTTGCTAAAGCCGATTTAAACTCCTTTAACGGATTCTGTTGTCTTACATATTCTGGTCTGTTTAAAATATAATCTCTACACAAAAATACCTTATTCCTTTCCTTACTTTTTCGACTATATTTCGGCCTACGAACAATAAATATCATCACAGATTAAATTAATATAAAGACAATAAAATAGGAAACAGAATTCAATGGTTTATAATCAGTGCAACGGGCAAATAAAAATTTTAAGTCAGGCATGCTAACTACATGATACCTTATAATGGGTGTTTTTTATACAGGTATAGAACTTTAAGTTGGCAAAATGGCGTCCATTTTGTCAGCTGTCAAGTGAACAAACTTCCGAAGTGTGCAAATTTACTTTGAAAATCATGGTTGTGTTCGAAATACGTATCGCGCACTACGTCCATTTTACGGTCAACATAATCGTCCATCAGAGCAATCGCCTGGGCAGCGACAGGCGAGGCTGTTTATATCTCCCTCTGGGGAGAGGTCGCGGAAACTCTTGTCTATGACGAGGGGCGAACTAAGGACCGTGACGGGTTACCTCACGGAACACTGTGGCCTTAGGTATCAATTGTACAAGATGGGACGATCCTCTACGGATACGTGCAGGTTTTGTGAATTGCAACCCGAGACCTCAGAGCATGTTCTCTACAAATGTCTGAAGCTCTCCGACAGGAGGGTGCGTTATTTTGGTGGTCGAATAGTGACGCCATCGGACGTTTGGAATTGTTTACCTGGTAGGATAGTTGGCTTCGTAGGGAGCCTGAACCTATAGGGTGTATTCGTTGGCAGCACAAAATACCAACTTCTGGTCGCGGTGCATAGTGCCATTCTAGTCTAATCTAGGTTAACTATGGAACGTTTTCGCACCATGTTTACTCTAAGTGATAATATGCATCCACAGAGACGTCGAACAGTTCGTACAGAGCTTTATGGACTGGTGGAATCATTGGTCCGTACTACTTTAAATACGATGCTGGTCAGAACGTTACAGTCACTGGTGACCGCTATAGAGCCATGATTACTGACTTTTTCGTTCATCAATTGAACAACCATGATGTGGTTTCAACAAGACGGCGTAACATGTCACAAAGCTAGTGCCAAAATTGATTTATTGAAGGAAACGTTTGGTAACTGTGGGGATATGTGAGGTCGCTAGTCTACACCGATAAGCCAGAAAAGATTGATTACTTGAAGGACAACATTCTCCTCGTTATTCCCAATATACGGCCACATATGTTACAAAATGTCATCGAAAATTGGACCTCCTCATTAGACTACATCCAAGCCAGACGTCATATATATGCCAGACGTCATATTTAAATTATAGTTCCAGAATATTATCTTTCGAATAAAGTACATTTCATGTTAATTTAAAAAATTCATCTTTGTTTTATTCCTTTTCAAAGTTCTATACCTCTATAAAAAACACCTTTTACTAGTTTATACTCATAGAAAAAGTTAGTACAAAAGTCTGTTAAACGGGTTCCAATTGAGTTGAAGTTTTAAAAAATCGTTTAAACCTGAACCTGAATGTTTAGTCAAATCCAATAAATTTGTGCATTGAAATAAAGTATAAAAATATTTTCAAAGATTTGGTTTAATGTATTGCAATATTGATAAACTAAAATGTTATAATCAAATGCATGAGCTATTGTTTTCACTTGTATTTTAAACACAAGGCTTCATCACAGGATTTTTATTTGGTTTTTATGTATAAAATTTTTTACGCAAGATTTTATTGAAATATTTGCAATTTTTTAAACACCGGTTGACACGATTTTTGGGTCTGACTTCTAAATATCAAATTTTGGTTTCTTTTATGTAACTAATAATGGAAAAGATATTTTTTTTATCCCAAACTTACATATACACGTAAAACAGAAAAGCAAGCTTTAAGAGCTGTGCATTAAAACATAAATCCAAGAAACAATTTTTTTTGTGGCCCGGTGTTATCAAACTTTAAAAACTTTAGGAATAAATAACTACACATTCATTCGTTTTAAGAGAATTTTTTAGTGTCTGACCAAGCAGTTGGATGAAAAAGTGTATAAAAGAACTAATTTTGCTAATAGAACCATTTTGTGGGGCGACGAATTCACTTTTTAGCTGCCGAACTTTAGTCAAAATCGAAAAAAAAATTTGGCAATCAAATTGATTTACAGCTTTCGTCTTTTTGCTTAAATTTGACATTCATAGAAGCAATAAATCGGTTCAACAAATATTTTTTCTCACAGAAAACATTTAGTTGGGCGAAGAACAAAATTGTAAGTAGTAAATCAATGAAACTTTTCTTCACACAATAATCGAAAATTTTCTTAAAATTAATTAAAGTGAGGATCAGTGATTCATCATATTGCTCCACAGACAAGAAACTTATGGTTTCATCGCGTATATATTTCAACCAACCACAGAAAAAAAGTGATGTTAATTTGTTTCCCTAACAAGATGATGTATTTTTGTCTGTTTTTACAAGTTTAGCCAACAAGAAATTTTTTAGTCCTTCTCTTACATTTATTAGTGTTTTCTATTTATATACTCAGGAAATTAAAGTGGTAGAAATGACTAAAAAATTGCAGTTGAAATGACCAGAAATTTAGTCAAAAGGCGATAACAGTATTTGTCATAAAAATGACTAACCATACAGTAATTTTTAACTATTGATAAAACAATTACAAAAGTAGTAAAAACTACTAACGAAGCCAAGAAAAACCTTTAATGAGTGCATAAACCATTTAAACAAAAAACAAAACAATGAAAACAGTGAACATAAAAAAATAAGTAAGTTGTAAAAACAATTGTTTTTAACAGTTATTTTTTCGGTATTTAAAAAAAATTTTTTTTTTTTTAAATATTTTTTTCTTTTAATTACAATAAAAATTTCTATTTCTACATCCTATTTAAAATGCAGAGTAGAATTTCTAAACTATGAACATATGAATATTAAAAAATATAAACTAAATGAGAATTTAGTAAGATAAGACATTATTTGACTTCCTTTCGAGAAAATGGAAATTAAGCTTTATACAAAAACACTTCCTAGTTTAAGTTTAAATAAATTTCATATAATTTCTAAGAATCAAGTTCTTAAAAATAAATTTGTATTATTAAACATAATAATAAACCATAACTATTCTTTTACGTTATAAACGTAAATAAAGTGCGGGGCGAAAATTGTAAAGGTACCCATACACAATTTTTCACTCTGGGAAATTCGGCTGTAAATATGTGTAGTTGTTTGAGTAGTAATACTGTATCTGTATTTTGAAGTGAAAAAAACAGCCATTTGTAGATGAAATTTAATTTTTGACTACATCTGTAGTTCATTTAAAAAAAGCAACCAAATAAAATTACTGTATTAGAAATCTAGATTAATTTTATATTGTTTTTTATTTAAGGAAATAAAACAAATAAATGTTTGTAAATTTTTTACTTCATTTGTGGTTAATTTATGTACAATGGTGGTTCATTTTTTGAACTATAGAAAACAAATGACAATGAATGAAATGTACACTCAGGCAATTAAGTAGAAATGACTAAAAATTACAGCTAAAATGACTACAAATGTAGTCAAAAAGGCAATGACTATATTTGTCAACTGTATTACGACAATAAGGGCTTACAGGCATTTCGCCTTACAGCCTGTCAGAAACAAAATCTAAAAATATAGGGATTCGAAATTTTTTTATTACACAACCAAAACATTAATTTTACAAATTAATTTTCTACTCCAACAATCTACATATATAGAGAAACTTTTTTTCCATATCAATAATCTTTTTTGGTACCTATAGATTTTTTTTTGAAATAACTCCAATTTCTTTAAGTCCAACAAACCTATAGGCACCCAAAAATATTTTTGTTGTAGTAGAATATTTTGTTTTCGCGCGAATTTTTCATTGTCAACCGATCTTCACTGGGAAAATTTTTTTTCTACACCAAAAATATTTTTGGGTGCCTATAGGATTGTTGAACTAAAATAAATACTTGAGAAATAAAAAATTTACACTCACCAGCATCCCACAGTTTTTCCTCGGGGGAAAACCAAATCAATTGCTTTTCGCATTCCGTGTGCGTAGTCGGTTACAAACACAGCTGAGTCCAAATCGAAAATATTGTTCTTTATATAATGCAGCAGTGCACTAAATATTTCATTTGTTTTTTACCCAACGCAATGAAAAACATCTGAAAGATCTAAACAAATAAATTATTGAACATATTAATTTTATTTACAAAATAATTAATTTACTTTACCTCTTCAAAGTATTCAATATAAATTACTAATAGCTGCTTGAAACATCCTTGCGGAACAATTTTAAATGTTGCATCAATTAAATATTGTCTTTGCGGTTGAAGAATATTTTCTTTCACCAAGTTAATTGTTTTAATTTTATAGAAAACGAAATAACTCCCCAAAAATAACTACTGGGGAATTATTTCATTTTGAAATTTTTGGGACTTATTTAATTACGAAATAAATCCCCAAATAAAAATAGGAAACAAATCCCCAAAAGTGGAAATAACTCCCCAAAAAATATATACATTTTTGGGGATTTATTTCTGTTTTGGGGAGTTGTTTCCTGAGTTGTTATTAAAAATACCGTTTTTAAAAGTTATTTTATTCGGTATTTTAAAAATATTTAAAAAAAAAAATATGTTTTCTTTTAATTACAATACAAGTTTGTATTTCTTACATTCTGTTTGAAATATAAAGTCAAAATTCCGAACGGTATTCCAGTAAAGACGTTTCTATGCATAAGAGATACAATGAATTTCAAATTATTAATTGCAAACCATAAACATATCAATAATAACAAATATAAACTAAACGAGAATTTTTAAAAACTCGATGTAATCTTCTATTTTTAGATAACTAACAAAAATTAACTGTTTACTGCAAAATGTTGGTAGTTGTTTATTAAACTACTAAAATAACTACCCAAAACATCTGTTACAGGAGTACAATATTTTTGGTTAGTTATTTTTTGAAATGACTGTTTCCCATTTTCTAGTAGTTACTGTGAGAATTTTCTGAATATTCTTCATTGAGTGTAAGAAACTTCAAAAATAAAAATTAAAAGTCTTCACACAATTTTTAATATAATATGTTTTTCATTAGTTTAAAGAAGTTTTTCGTTCATTTAAAAAAAAAATTTGCGCTCGTTACATTTTCGTCCACTCAAATTTTCTCTATGTAAAATTTATCTTCTGTAATTTTTCATAAATAATATGAAACGTTTCATTAAGTTTTATGAAAAACTTCATATATTTAATGAAAAGTTTCATTGGACGAACTCTAACGACAATTCATAAATCTAATACGAAAATTCATTGATGTCATACAAATAATTCTCTCAATGAAGTAAAAAAATGTTGATCAAAAAAATAACACCCACCACAAGGCTTTAAGTACCGATTCGCGATACTATGTTGCAATTACTTTAACGCCAGACTTTAAGAACACGAACCGTGAGCACCTATCTGCAGTTACTCCTGCCCAAACCATAACGTGAGGTGGTGGTTGTGTTAGAGTGGCAAATTTTTGTTCCAAATAATTGGACTATTGCTTTTTAACCAGAGCCGATAATTTTGTTTGTTAACATATTGTTCAATTGATTAATTTTTCTCACCACAGTATACTATATTTGGCAGATTTCCACTGGTGTGCAGGCCCTTTAATTTCCTTAGCTATTTTACGACAAGATAAATAATGTTAAAGAAGAACCTTTTGACAATATTAAACAAATTTTATAAGATTGAAAAAAATTTTAAAATTAATAATACTTTGTGTTACAACAGTTTGAAATGGTTTATTCAGTTACATTAGTAACACTTCAATTGCCGCACCCTGTATATCATTGACTTGAAAAATACAATTACTGTTGTTTATATAATATGATCACACAATTATAGTCTCTTAATGTTATTCAAAGTTAAATTTTAAGTCGCAGAAAAGTATTATGTCTTTGAAAAGTATTATGCCATGATTATTGGGGTCAAAATCATCAATATTTTTGAAAAAAAATCAAAAACATTTCTTTCTTAAAAAAAGAGCAAACTTCGTTCATAATCGTCAAAATTATATATTTTTGTTATAAGAACCTCAAAACCTGCAAAAACATAACCTATTTCTAAAAAATATGACAAACAAATTTTTCTTAATTTGTTTCCACATAGACTTTCAGCGATTTTGAAAATTTCAAGAATATAAAACCAACAAGATTTTTTGGTAGAGAGAATAGATATGATATGGTTTTGCCCATTTCTAGCTGTATTTCGTATTAAAAAATACTAATTTATAAGGGAAAACCCATCCGCAGTGTTATTTTTAATAGTAAAAATCGGCAAAATGACGATAAATCATCAAACCTGGCAACATTGATTATGACCATTTTGTCCCAAAATAGACTCGCTAATAAAAACATTTAATTTTGTTTTATTTCTATTTAAAACAGTTCTATAATGTTCTACTATTTTACAGAGATAATTTCCAACTTGCATTACATGATAATAAAATATTCAATTTATTATTTATTTGCAAAAATTTATTGCTTTTAAATTATATTTAAAAAGCAATTTCATGATTACATCTGATTACTTACACATCTAACAGTACCTTTTTTTATTAAACGGTTTCTTAACCACGAAGTTTTTATGTTGTACAGAGAAAGGTACATTCAAAAATAGCAATAAAAAACTTACCATTTAGAGTTTTTCAATTTTCTAACATATTATTTGTTTTTTTTTTTTATTTTAAACACTTTAAACGTAAATGCGTTTGAAAACGATTACGAAAATTAGAAAAATGCTTAGACACCCCGATGGTGAAATTCAACAAGCATTATTGCTATATGTTAATTTGAACTCAAACAAATATGGAATTCGAAAAAAAAGTTTTTTGAATAACTAAAATGTGCGGCCATTCATGGATAATAGGATGCCCCGACAAAGAGTGTTTTTACGAATTTGCTTGATTAACAGCTCTCAAACCATGGATATTGAAGATCTGAATACGAAAATTAGAATTAACATTTTTAGAATGTACTTTTAATTTCCGACACGTGTTTTAAGACATTAAAAATTATATGTTTTGTTCTAAAGAAGTTGTCTTACTTGTTATCGAAATAGTGCTCAAAAGTTTCGTTATGTAGAACATATTATTAGAAAAATATTTAGAAAATTATTCAGAAATCATAAAAGAATTTGCGTGTTCTAACCGAGTTTGTTGGCTGTAGCCACCAAAATACACCTTTTAATTCGGTTGGCACTTTATTTTTCTCTGTGTAAATATTTTCTACATTTACTACACTTTGCTACTTTTTTTTTGAATTATTGAACTTAGTTAAGCGTCATTTAAGACTTTTTGAGAAAAAGTCAAAATAATTATAATTATTATACACTTGGAATATTACGAAGACAAAGGACCACTGCATATGTAGTTAAAAACAAATAAAATTTCACTTGAAAAAAGGATGACTTACATTTCATTAAATTCAACTAATATTGTAACTTGTTTTTTTACTGTTAATAAAATGAACCACAAATGTAGTAAAACTTAATCACAAGTGTAGTAAAAAGTGGACTAATGTGTTTTTGTTTTATTTTTATAAATAAAAACAAAAAAATTAAAGAAAAAATTATAAAATTAATGTAAATTTATAGTAAAGTAATTTTATGATGTTTGTTTTATTAAATAAGCTACAAATGTAGTCATAACTAAAATCTTTTCTAAAAATTATTGTTTTTTTCACTTAAAAATAAAGACACTCAAACAACTACAAATATTTACAGCATAAGTTCCCTGAGCATATATATTCCGAAAACTTTACAAAGCTGTGCATGAATAAAAGTGTTCTAAAAAAATTTATATATATTTTTCTCATAAAATGTTCGACAAAAATTAAGACAACTTTTTTGGACAAACCATACCATTCTTGACATCTTATATCTCTTGTCGAAACCTAAAAGTTCCCTCAAAAACAAAATCTTGGTATATATGTTATCACACACATTTTTTTTAACGGGACACCTTACCGCACAAATTTTATATAGAGGATGCATTTTAAAAATACATTTCGTTTGATACCCAAATTGCATATATTTTAATTACTCGTATAAGATATATTATAAAAAACGTCAAATTGGGCCATTTTTTACGCCACTTTTTAAACACCAAACTTGACATTGCGCGCCAAAAAAAATAAGTGTCTAACAGTTTTTCGCCCTTCACAACATATTCAAGTTTCATTCAAATCTGTTGACTCACCACCGTGTAGTTTCGTTGTTAAATTATTTCACAAAAATTTTGTGATACATACCAATATGTACTACGGCACGTATGAGTGTTAATTAATATTAAATAACACTCATACGTACCGTTGGTTAATATATTATTTTGGTTTTGTGTTGTCAAATTTCCCATACACAATTGATAACACTGTTCAACAAAATCAAATTTTTTCCAAAATTACAAATTCCGACCTATAAATTTTGATAGAAGAGACAAAAAAAAAAGACACGTGCATCGGCGTTTTGAAAGTTTACATCTGGGTTTCATTTTAGGGGGAGGTGAAGTTTCCACCAAACGCAAATTTTGTATTGTCAATCGGCATAGAAAATCGAGTAAAGCTTACGTTTAAAGTATATGATGTCAGCAAATTTATGTAAAATGTTACGGAGAAGATTTTTGTAGAATATGTTAACCCTCTAACTACTCATGGTAAGGGTCTTTTTTGTCCTTCTCTTAAAAAAGAGCAAAAAACACCATTAAAACAGGGATTTAAGGGGTTCAAATGTTCGGCAAAAATATTCGATAGGAAATTTTACTTTAAGTCCCTGAATACACCAAAACGGAAAATTCAACCAGAAAGTCAAAAATAAGACACAAAAAGCTTTGGGTTAATTTCGCATTTATTAAGAATTTTATTTTAAAGTACACAAAAAATTTAGCATGAAAAAAAATAGTTCAAATTTAACTAAAAATCAGTAATATCTCTATTATTTTACCTTCGATAGCAAATTGGGATAGGAAGTATTCTTTAATTAGATTTTTTAGCTCTATGCAATTCCACTTCATTACCTTGTACAACACAAAAAAAATTACAAGGTACGACCTATAAATTTGGTTGATTGCCATCTGTTCTTTGGCTGATTAGATCCGTTACATTACAACAAAAATCAAGTGCTATATTTCTTATTGTACTGAAAACGTGTCACTTTGCGGTGCATATATTGTGTACATAATTTGTTTTGTGAATTGAGTGTATTCAGATTTTGGTGTATTCAGGGCCTTATAGTAAAATTTCACGGCGAATATTTTTGCGGAACATTTTAACGGTGTTTTTTGCTTTTTTTTAAAAGAAGGACAAAAAATACCCTTAAATTGAGGAGTTATAGGGTTAACATATTCTACAAAAAATATTTGATTTTGGTGTGTGAAGTGACTTATAGTTAAATTTCACGGGGAATATTTTTGCGGAACATTTTAACCCCTTAAATCCCTGTTTTAATGATGTTTTTGTTCTTTTTTAAAATGAGGACAAAAAAGACCTTTACCTGGAGGAGTTAGAGGGTTAACATATTCTACAAAAATTTTATCCGTAACATTTCACATAAATTTGGTGAACATCACCATATACGTGAAACGTAAGCTTTACTCGATTTTCTATGCATTTTGCGGAAACTTTACCTACCCCTAAAATGAAACCCAGATGTAAACTTTCAAAACGCCGATACACGTGTCTTTTTTTTTTTTGTCTCTTCTATCAAAATTTATAGGTTGGACTTGTATTTTTTTTTGTGTTGTATAGTGTAATTACTCTAAAACTAATACATTTGTTTTCTTAGAGAGTCCTGACAAAAGATGTTATTACGAAGTCGCTTAAGTAATAGCACTCAAAACAAGCCTATTGGAGAACTGAATGCGGAAATATAACGAAAATGTTCTTCAATATTCCGCATTTAGCTTTTCAGTATGTATCCTTAGTATTTGTTTAACGTTACAACCCCGTATACACCTATTCCTCGCTTTACACAATACATTTTTTAGACAATATCACATTTAAATGGTCTGCGTATTTCTCGCGTAAAGCAATGGATGTGGAATTACCACGATTTACATTTTTTTTAGTTCTCGTGTAAAGCGAGAATAATATTTTTTCATGGTAAATGTAAAAAACACGAACATTTTTAACAGCGGCACAATAACTACACAATTTAGGATAAGTAAAGGGGCAAGAAAAAAACTTCCTCCGTTAAAATTCCGTCCGTATCCATTTGAGAAGAAAACAGAAACTTAAAAGCTATGTTTATAAAAAGCATGATATTTGAATTTTTGATTAAAACGTTATATTAATGGAAATTTAAATGTACTGCGAATTATACAAACTTATTTTAAAAACTCCTTTAAGAAGTGATTTCAATTTTTATCAAATCATAATCAGTTTAGATGTTGATGAGAAAATATGAAAATAAATTTCATTGCTAAAATTCATGGATTGCTTGTAATTTTCGAAAATCTGACCGGACAATAAAATTGTAAAATAAACAAAGTCTAAAATATCCCAAAATTTATTCCGTTTTCACTCAAAACATAAAGGATTTTATACAGTTTTTTTGTTTTTTTTTTATATGCATCTAGATTATTTTTGTATGTTATTTTGATTTATTTCAAACGAGTTTTGAACCTCCATATATTTACAAAAAATAAAGCAAAGTATATATATTAGCTAGATTGATACATGTATTGCTAGATCCTCCAGAATAGGCTGAGTTTAAAAAAAACCTATTAAACATCAATTTTGCTTTATTCTTTATTAAAATACTACCACCAATTTTAAAAATGATCCCAAAATATTTAGTATATCTAAAAAATTTTAAAAATCGGCTAACTTAAAAAACATGGTATTTTTTATTTATAATATTTTCATATATCAGAACACAAAGTTTTAGAAAAGCTAGTGCCAGAATAGGTAGAAAAACAAAAAGCTATAAATTATTTATTTTGCTCCATTCTAGTCTTCTTAGTAATCAATCACGTTGTTAGGGTTTTTCCTAACAAGCATTAGGACGTTACTAAACTTTGAAGGTCACAAATGTTCTATTTATATAAAAAAAAATTAGTTTTTACTCTGGCTCAAGTAATATACTTTACAATTTTATTTGTGTTTTTGTTTTTATATACATCAAAATTATTTGAATGTTATTTTTAATTTATATCGAGTTTGCAACCTTCGTATATTTATAAAAATAAAGGGAATTGAACATATTAGCTAGGTTGATACTAGTATTTCGATTTGGCGAAATATCTCAGTAAAACACGAAGTTTTGGAAAAGAGCCTCCAGAGTAGGCCAAGCTTCCACAAAAAAAAAAAAACATTTATCATCAAGTTTGCTCCATTATTGTCTTCCTAGTAATCAAACACGTGCCTAGGTTCTTTTTCTAACAAGCATCATGAATTTACTAAACTTTGAAGACCAAAAATATTAAATTTATTAAAAAAAAAAAAAAAAAAAGTTTTTACAATGGGTCAAGTAAAGTGCTTCTTATATTATATTTAATAGAGATTTATTCACAGAAATATGCAAAATCTAAATTTTTAAAATATCTTCAACCGTCTAAGATTTATATTCTGTAAAATTGTCAATTTTGGTTGTTTTCACTAGAGGGCGCTTTAATGCAAAACGAGTTACAAACTCTTCTTAATGAATTAATCTGAAAAGTTTGGTTAAAAATAGTTCAGCGAATCTATAACGTGCCATTAATGAGTTAAATGAGATTTTTAAATTATAAGTTATATTGCTTTACTTTAACACTCTCTTAAAGAAACATTTTATGAGCTTTTTAGATGTTGGTCTTCTACTAACTAATCTGTAATCCATTTTTTTTTTTTAATTTTTATTTTAGAGAAGTTCACAAATTATGGTCTTTATCATTTAACTTAAGAAATTATTTAAAACATAATCTAGTTAAAGGAATGTGACCTAATGTGGAACTATTTCTGGTATATATATAAAAAAAAATATATATAGTACTCCATATTAGGGAACATATGCCCAAAAGTGCACCTAAATTAAATAACTCTCTAAAAGCATATCAAGTTAGTAGAAAATAAAGAAAAATCGACAAAATTTTTATTTAAATAAAAATTTATTTTAAATTTGTTTATTAAAATGTTTTATGTATCGTTTAAAGCTGATTAAGGGGTAACGATATGTAGTGCTAACTTTTTTAACTGAGGTAAAAAAAAACGAAATTTTTTTGTGAATAATTGTCTAAAATAGAAAAGAACAGTTAAAGTGATGCGTACACCATTAAAAAAAAAACTAAAACTTAAAAAAAAAATATTATGAAAATTTAATTTTTCACATGTTTGAAGTATTTAATGTGTTTTTTATATAATCAATTACTTTTAATAAAATTGTGAATAAAATTCTTACCGTTTACAAAACTCCGACTTGTAAAATTATGTAAAACTTGCTTGTTATTCCCTTTTTATATTTACAAAAAATACAATTTATAATATGTTTTTGTGTAACGATACAATAAACCAAAGAAAAACGTGTACACTGAAGTCCAAACTTTTTTAAAATAGTGATGGCGGAAATTAAACTCGATGACAGGTGAGACATATTTATGCAATAAAATGAAAAAAGCCACAGGTCCACTCTAGGGAACAGGCCACAATTGTAAACATTTCCTTATACATTGCTTTTGTTACTGTGCGCTATGATTAACCGTTCTTCTCCACAAAAATATGCAATATTTTTGTTCTCTTTGTGTAATTTCACAATTGGGAGAGCTTCTTGTTAGAACCTAATTCACATAAAAAATTAAATGTAAATTGTTAAATGAAATTTTAAGTCTCCAGACACTGATTGAACGTAAAAAAATCATAATCATAAATATCATCATGAAATCAACATTTTTAACAACTCAAATAGAAATTCTTTGAACAACTAAAAGTTCTCACTGCAGGCCATCATACCATTAAGCATTTTTTTGTTCTTTCACCTAATACATACTAGTACCATACATGGTACTAATGATTTAAGTGGACTAATGAAATGTTGATTGTATTACCGTTGCATTGACGTCAATGTTAATGAAATTATTTTCATTATCATTTTTTTTTTTTAATAACGATAATGATTTAAGGATCTAATTTCATTGATTAATGTTTTATATTTCATTGGCATTTATAATGAATCAGTTCAAAAAAAAAGAATTACCATTGAAAAATAGGTTTTAAAAAACGTAAAAATGTTGAAATCACTGATGAAAAGTCCTAGCTCAGACTCATGTTTGTTTTAAAGAAGTATTGAGCCCGAAATTTCTAAAATTATATAAATAATAATTTTCTTTCTGGTTTGTAACCAGGTAAAGTAGAACAAAATGATATTTAACGACTGGAATTGGAACACTAAACACATAGAACGAAATGAAATGTAAAGGGGAACGAAATTTGAATACGAAGTGTGGTAAACAAAGTCACCCTGTGATACTTTTCTAAAATAAATCCTTCGGGATCCCTTCTAAGGCTACATCTTTTGTATTATCGGTATTTCTTAAAAAACAAATACAGGTTGTCTTAATTTTTTGTTTACCCATATACTTACATGAAAATACAAATTTAAACGCTCCACTTATATAATGGAACATTGGACCGAAATAAATACAACGATATGTTTTATAACGGGGAACAAGTGAAATCGGAACACTTAATACATTTGTATAATCGGTATAGGACAAAAAAGAATTATTAATACATTCCTTATTATACAAATAGCAAAACAATCCCGAGGATTCCATTTTTTATAAAGCGTCCAATGGGTGATTTATATATTTTATTTTTTACTTTTAATATAAATTTAGATACTCCGATAAAACAAAGTTCGTTCCCAGTTCAATGCATTTTCGTTACCTGTGCCTAATGTTCCAATTCCACTCATTCCCAGTTTAATTGCATATCGTTTTACATGTTTGATCTTTAAATTGCATTCTCCGTTCCAAAGCACTGCAATTCCACTAATTGCTTGCTTTATTCCACTAATTGCTTGCTTTATTCTATATCGCTTCGAGTTCAAATAATGGTACATTTCATCCACTTACCTACACTGTTTCCAACCCAGTATTTTTTTTTTGTAAACAAATGTTTGTTTTCATCTATTGAATTTATTTTTTTATGTATTAGTATGATTTTATTATCATTAATAATTATGTTTCTAATTGAAAATATTTGATTATCATTAAATGGTAATGATTTTTTTTTTTTCATTTCCATGCGTATCATCTAATGTTAATAAAATTTCAATGGTAATGAAAAATGCCCATGTATGATACATACAAACAAGAATACAAGACTATGCTAAATGAAATTGCACAATTGCTACAGGTCACCAAAGAAAGTCAAATATGTATGAAAGTTTTCAATTTATTTATTTTTTTTTTTGCCAAAGTATTTGTTTGCAAGGCTTTTGGGTATTCAAGAATTTATTAAAGTATAAAAAAAGAACTGAAAAATTTTATAAAACCGTAAAAACAAAATATAGAAAAATAATAATATAGTTCACGTTTCCACTGCTGCTTATCAGTTTTTTTATTTCAATATATTCCAATTACCGCAAAATTTCATTTCCGGTTAGAATTTATTAAAAATTTCTTTATCCAAATTAAAAAGAAAATTTAAACGTAGATCCCAAATTTCTACGATGAAAAATTTTGAAAATTTTTTAAATATTATGTAGCGCTTTGTCATAGATATATACAAAATAAAGTTCAAAATTGCTCCGCTTGAGTGCTGGAAAATAAACCAAAAAGTTCTTTCGATATAAATTTCTTTTTACCAAGTTCGTTCATAGCCTTCTAAAATCTGGCAGTAAAGGGTTAATCAAAACCCAACCACCAAATTTGATAGAACACTAAAAAGTGACAGAGATAATAAATTTAATAAATTTATGCTAAATCCGTTCAAGTTAACATTCATAACCACTGTAACCAACTGAGCTTTTTGCCAAATTATTAAAAACTTTCAAAGAATTTTTAAAAAATCTAACGAAAAATTAAAAAAAGGAAGCAACGTTTCGTGTTCAATGAGGCATCACTGTTGTTGATTTAACAGTGACATATACACTGAGGGTATTATGTATTAATGAGTTTTACATTAGGTCTATGAAGTGTTACTATAATTCGTTCATTGAAACCTTTCATCAATTTAATACAGTTTTTCATAAAAATTTATGAATAAATTATTGTATTTACTAACAATTGCAAGCGCTTCATGAAAAACTTTCATTGAAAATAGTTTCATAAAAATAATGAAGCTTTTTCCTAACGACTATGAAATTTTTCATTCGCTCTGTGAAGAGAACTTTATTAGTTCATTAAAACTCTTCCAAGAAAATTCTTTCTGTGTACAATAAAACACATCAGTGGTATTTTAACAAAATTAAATTTATTTTCAAAAATACATATAAAATAAATAATTTTACAAGAAAACAACATGTACTCTTCTAACAACAAATGGGATTGGAAACAAAAAAATTGACAAGTTCTACTACAGTTGAAGTTGTTTCAACATGAGTATAACAATCATCATCGCTGTCAACATCATATGAATACATAGTACAGTTCAAATGACAAAGTGAACATATACAATCAACTTTTTTTACTTAACACGGGAATGTTACCAAATCTTTAGTGCCGATTCAAGAAAATTGTATTTATATAAAATTTTTAAATTTTAAATTTAGACTTTTTTTATGTATTTTATGCAAAAAAAAATATACATAAGACGGATATATTTTTTTTTTTGCAATTAGAATTTAAATTTATATGCACCCAGCAAAAATAATGCGAAGTAGTTCCAAATAAACAACATTTTCATTACACACAAAATAGCTACTACTACTGATTTTTCTGATCTAATGCTGGTCTTTTAGATCAGTTCCTAAACTTAGCATATAATGTCATCATATACAACGCTAACTAGTAGAAATGTCACGAATGTTACTAATTGGTATTTGACATACTCGAATGGAACCGGGAGTTTGTGTCTTTTAACAACTATTTTCTTTAATCTAGATGTCGCTTTGAATTTGTGTTTTCTGACCTTTACATTTGAAAAACAATGATTACAAAATATCGGACTTAACAATGGTTTTCTTTCTTTTCAGTTAAACGAAAAACTATTATTTCGCTTTGTTTTTAAAGCTAGAAAGCTGTTTAAAAGTTTTTTTTTTTTAATTATAACATTTTAAGCACTCCTACAGATACATATTATAACTCAGTAAAAAAGATGTGACTTGACATCATACCTTAATCACTAATTAAAAATATCAAATTAAGTTCTATGAAAAAGAACACCCAAAAATACAATCTTTCATAACCTTACACATAGTACATTTAATAAAGTGAAGTTTGCGGAATTTGCATTACCTCCGTCCTATGACAACTCCATGTTAAAATCATGCGTGTTTCACCTCAATTTGCACTACATCTGAATCCGTATATGTGATGATTTTACTACATATTTTTCCACTCTTTTTTCGCTGGGCAGTATTTGATTAAAAAAAGAACAAATTTGATTAACCAAAACAAAATAGGTGAAACACACCTTACCAGTTAATAATGAGTCTAGTAATCTAAACTCGAAGGTTTGTACGTATTACCAGTTATATTATAATTCTACCTTGTTTTATATAAAATGAGCCAAAAGTAATGAGTTAAGCATTACAGGCAGCCTTAGGTGAATATGAATTATAATGGGCTACCTATATGCATACAAGGGTAGTAATAAAAAGCCATTATAAAATGAAAGAAATAATTTGTCTAAAAATTGATTTTAAAAAAGAAAATACTAAATTTAAAAAAAAAATATTATTTTTTTTTTTTAAAACATAGTTGAGCAGGGAATCGGTCCCGGGTCGTCAGATTAATATGCGAATACTTTATACCCTTAGCCACCGAGGCATATAAAATTTGATAGTTTAAAATATGAATGAAGTTTTCAGCTATATAAATAAGTTCCAGATATACCAAAACTAACACCTTATACTTTAAGTTACCAAAAGACGAATTAAAATGAGTCTAAAAATAGAATCCAGAAAAATGTTGTATCATTATAGAGCAATTCCATATGAAAGCGATCACCTTTTGGACGACCCCTCTCCGATTTTAAAATAAATAGTCTCAATCGATTGCCCAGCAAAAAATAATGTACCTACATATTTTTTTTTTTTTTTATAGTGACTGGTTTAGTGGTGGTGTGCACCACTGTCATGTGACAAAATTGAAGAATTCTTCATAATTGACCTCATTGAAAGTTGTTTTAAAAAAAACTACTAAAGCGATCGCAACGAGTGATAGCTCGTTGGAAAGGTATTGAATCAGGCTTTAATAGAAAAATAAAATTTTCAATGAGGTCCCTTATGAAGAATTCTTCAATTTTGTCACATGACAGTGGTGCACACCACCACTAAACCAGTCACTATAGAGCGATTCCATATGAAACTACTAAAGCGATCGCAACGAGTGATAGCTCGTTGGAAAGGTATTGAATTAGGCTTTAATTGAAAAATAAAATTTTCCTAATTTTTCTTGTTAAATAATTAAAAATAATTCAATTTTAAAAAATATAAAAATAATGAGAACAAGGTGGTCTCTTAAATGCTCTTCTCCTGTCCAAACAAGGAGTCGGGGCCCATTTTTTTATTGCTGATTCTTAAAGCAAAAATTATGAGGAATCCAAAAAAAATAAAATTAGCCAGAAAATTTAGGAGCTTCTGTGGAAAATCGGAAAATTTAATTTTCATGGGAAAATTTAATTTTCATGGGAAAAAAGGTAAATTTCTGAGAAAAATTAGGAAAATTTTATTTTTCAATTAAAGCCTGATTCAATACCTTTCCAACGAGCTATGACTCGTTGCGATCGCTTTAGTAGTTTTTTTTTAAACAACTTTCAATGAGGTCCCTTATGAAGAATTCTTCAATTTTGTCACATGACAGTGGTGCACACCACCACTAAACCAGTCACTATAAAAAAAAAAAAAAATATGTAGGTACATTATTTTTTGCTGGGCAATCGATTGAGACTATTTATTTTAAAATCGGAGAGGGGTCGTCCAAAAATTTGCCAATTTTTATCGTTTTCATATGGAATTGCTCTATATTTAGCTTGAAATAAGATAAATAACCTATTATTGTTCACCAATTATTTTTTGTGTGAAAGTAATCCATTACAATGTTCTTATTGGTAAACCATTATTGTATTATTTAAAGTAATGCAGAAGGTAATAAATACTCATTACAAAGTAATGAGTCATATAATAAATAGTCATTACCATGTTTTTGCTGGAATGCGTTAGAGCGGAGCGATTAAAAAAATCTTCGAAATTCGACGATATACGCGATATATTTAAATAGACATTAAAAGAATACGTGTAAAATTTTCAACAAATCGCTCTTCATTTTCAGGGTCCCCCTGGGCTGTGAAAATGTAATAATTTTTAGAAATTATAGCTTAGTGAAAAAAATTGAAAAAATTGAAAATTAAATTAAACCAATTTTTTTGTTTTGCAAACGTGTTTAGTTATGATCATAATTATTTAGATAAAAAATATTGTCTATCTAGGACACTTAAAACCGTTTCAAATCTAACTCTGATAAGCACCCTTACATTATGAATTGAATTAAAATCCTGAAATTTACAATAATCGAACACTGTTATATTTTTTGCATAAAGTGAATCTCAATTATCAAAATGCTAAAATATTATAGAGTTCCGTATGGAGCAATTCACTTCCAGAATATTTTTCAATAAATACTTTTAAGAAAACGTTTAATTTAGTTGATGTTTTTACCACTAGCTTTATTTTTATGGCGTTTATTTAATTATTATATATTATCTCTTAAGAGGATCGATAATCCATGTTGACCAGAAGTCGCACACAATTTTGTTTTCTTCAATATGGCTATATTAACTATTTATCCCATCTCCAAAGCCTGGTTGCATTTTTTTATGCATTGCACTATTTAACCTTTTAATGCACACATTTATACATACATATATGTTTGTGTTATAAAAAAAAAATAGAGAATTTTTCATGTTTGCAAGTAGAAAATAGTCGGATGGAGCTAAATCTGGTGAATAAGGTGAGTGATGAAGCAATTTGAACTTCAGTTAATTTCCTTTGGCCATCGCAATAGTGGATGTGTGAACTTGTACATTGTCTTGATGAAACTAAACTTTCTTTTTCGCCAAATGCTGCATTTTTTTCCCTTAAGTTCATCACTCAACTTCTGCAATGTGTTAGCATAAAGTTTGCTTGCCTGCATATGGAACTGTCTCCGCCTTCTTTGGCACACGATTCTCTCATTCAAGTCCACTGTTGTCCACCCATATCTCATCCATGGTTACAAATCGACGCAAACATTCGGCTTCATTGCGGTGAAAACATCGCCAAACACTCTATTGAAACATCTTCACGACGCTGTTTTTGTTCTATTGTGAGCTAACGCGGCACACATCTTGCACACAGCTTGCTCATCTCCAAAATTTCAGTCAATATAGCAATGTGCAGCAGATTTTGAAATAGCCTATCATCTTAACCACCTCACGCAACTTCAGTCGGCGATCATTTTTCTTAACCGGTAGAAATAGCCAACAGTGCCAAAAAAATAATACTGCCAAACCGCTGCTATTTTTGTTAAACCCACCATGTTAAAAATTACCAAATGTACAACTAATATTGTATTAGGAAAACACTATTTTGCTTGCAAAGCATGTGTCTTGCCAGTATCACCATTTAATTTAAATTTTTTTTTTTTTTAAATTTCACACTAAACTATAATTTGTAATAATAATTGTATTTTCACAACCTCGGGGACCCTGAAGAGGAAGGGCGATTTATATAAAATTTTAAACCTATTATGTCCAGAAGGAATGTTTCTTGTTTGCGATGTCGCACTTGGCATGTCTCTTTCTAGCAGGTGTAAAGCGTTTCCTTCATGTGCTCTAAGAAACAATAAATTCATGTCTTCGTATGAAATAAAAAGCGCCTTTTTTGTGTATTGACAAAATTAATGCTTACATTTGTTACTGATTAAAAAAATGCATTTAGTGAAGCACACCAAAATGCCTTCCCAATTGCTTTATTATAAGCGCTTTCTTGGAAGCATACAAATGCAGTTACTGCATACCAATTTGAGGTTATTTTTTGCTGGGTCTTCTTTAACATTCTCTTTTACAATAAAATTGAAAAGTTAAATGTATAAACAAGACGCTTGTTGCAGGCAACATATATGTTTTTTGTTTTTGTGTCTTTAGATACACACCCATACATTGTCCATAAGTCGAAACATCTTCATAGCACAACTGTTACCGCAATGCAGTAATTTTGGTAGGTTGTTTAAAAAATCAACCATCAAAAAAGTTAAAAATTATTTTTCTAACAAGGAAGATATAATACCCCGAACCTGAAGACCTTAATTATCTTCGGATATGTTGTAGAGAAGTAAAATTTTATTGACCCATATTTTTTTTATCTGCCCAATCTCATGTTTAGTCGTTACTAAGTGGGGTCAAATATTACACCATTTTACGTTTTTGTCGGTTTATTTTGTTCTATTAAAAGCAACTATAGACATATGTGGTATCACGTGAAAGGTTTTTTGAAGACACATTCTCTGATTTGCGATATTCGGAATTGTACGGTTTTTATGCGAATTTTTTTTATATATTATTATATTTCAAATAATCAAAAAACCAGACAACACTGGGTTCACTATATAGGCAATATGAGTATAAAAATGTTAGCTTGCTTGAGTAGTTTAAAGTAGCGTACAAAAAAATTAAGTTTTCGTAAATTAAGGACAAGTTTTCATACAAAAACCAATGAATTTTTAATCGTACCTTATAACCCTTAAACGTGAGACTGGGCAGCTTAAAAAAATACGTGTCCCATTTTTTTGCTACTTTACAACATATACAAAGTTGATAAAAATCCGCGAGTTCGAGTCGAGATACCTCCTTGTAAGTAAAACAACTGCAGTTGCAGTTAAAATAATTACAAACGCATTACTACAACAACTGTCATGTCATAACTGTAGAACTTTCCTGAGTGTGTCAAAAAAAAAGTTAAAAAATGTTTAATGAATCTCATCGAGATATTTGATATAGCCTGCAATTGGTGATATCAGATTTGAAATAATTTTTGAACTCTGTTTTTCTATAACTTTATTAAATTTCTAAATAATTGGGGTGTGTGTTTTGGAGCATTTCCCAGCAAGTGACACGAATAAAAAAAAAAAAATATTCTGGAGATGCATCATCATTATGCTTAACACAATAACTGTTAAAAAATTAAAAAAAAAAAGATGAATGAAAAACATTTATTAAGCCAAGACCGATAAAGAGAGACCCTACTTTAGATGACTGGAAAATATTAAAAAGTAATCTTCAACAGATTTAAAATAAAGTAAGACAACCAAAAATATCAATTAAACTTACACTCAAAAAGTTTGTCGATAGAATCTGCTGAAATTACAATTAAAACAAAAGAAGAAAATGAAAAACAAAACAAAATAAAATAAAATAACTACAAACATTATATTTAACTATTGAAAACCAACTAATAAATGAAGTATAAATAACTAACAATATCGTAAAAATAACTAAAAAGTTTTTACAATAAAAATTTTTAAATAACTAAAAAAAATGTTAAAAATATTTACTATTTTCTAACCTTTGCTTTTTCCGGTATTTAAAAAATGCATACACTCAGGGAACTTCTGCTTTAATAATATGTAGTTATTTTTGTCAGTCATTTGTAGAACAAATACAACTTTCTACTAACCTTGTAGTTCATTTAAAAAAACAAACCACATCAAATGTCTGTTTTCTGATTTTACATTCATTTGTACAGTTGGTTTTTGTTATAAAAAAAAAAATTATATGTTTGTTTATTGTTTTAATAACATATGTAGTTCATGTTTAATGCAATTTTTAGTAAATTCTAGTGCAGTAAAAACTAATGTAAGTTGAATTTAAAAGTACGTCGTTTCAGCTAGTGAAATTTCATTGGTTTTTGACTACAATTGCTGTTGTCTTTACCTACATTAATATCCTTAGTGCACCTATTAAAAAAGAAAAATAATTTCGTTCGGTTACAATAAACATTTTTACTTCCCACATCCTAATTAAAATGTAAAGTCAATATTTCAAAATTTTGTATTTTTCAATTTACTAACAAAACATTAAGTGTTTACTGAAAAGCAACCTTTTTTGAAATTGTTTATTAAAAAACTGCTGTTACGAAAATGGATTATTTTATTATTATAGTCTGACAGCTGTTTTTATTTTAAGAACTGTTCTGTATTTTTCATAGCAAAACATGTGTAATTGCAGTTAAGTACAACAACATCTGATTACAACATAAAAAAAACTGTCATGTAGTAACATTGAAACATTTTTGAGTGTAGAATTTATTTGCTATAAAAAATATTGCAAATTAATCTGTGTTTTCTGAGGAAACTCCGCTGTGAATTTTGCACAGTCGTTTGTAAATTTTTAATATGTGGTTATAGTACATGAAGCTGGAAAACATGTTAGTTTCTTAAGTAGAACATTCTCATATCTACACTCAGAAAATTCTACAGTTTCTATATGACAGTTATTTGTTCAGTAATACGGTTGTAGTCTTTTTAATTGCTATTGTAGCAGTTTAATTTTAACTTACCAAAATGACTGCATTTCGGTAACATTGATTTTATGCAATTGTTTCGACTTTCGACAAAGTGTGTGGATCGAAAGATACAAAAATACAAATATAATATTGCGTTTGTAACAAGCTGCTTATGTATAAATTGTTTTCTCTAAGGGAATATTAAAGAAGATAAACGAATAAATAAATAAAATATTAAAATTAAATATTAGCAAATGTAGTATGTATGCGTGTCTAATTTTTGTTTGTCGTTAAGGGAGAGACTTTCACTATTGTGAAACTTCCAACAGTCTTAGACGACGCCTGCATTCCAAGTTTAAAATGTATACCTCCATGGGCTTTGCCTGGATTATTTTCCTTTTAAACTATGTTCTAATTGGAGTATTATAAGCCCGCCTTCTAAATGCAACAGGTAACAAGTAGCAAGTAACATATAACTTAAATTTAAGTTAAAAAAAAAAAGGTTTGAGCAGGATGTCATGGAACGGCTTCGACTTTTTTCCCGTCTACTCAGCAGGATAAACCAACATACAAATTATAAAGTTCCTACATTTAGCGATTTTTCCAGGGCGTTGTGTGGTGAATTTTTTCCCATTGAACCCCCATTTTTACCGCGTTCCTGTTGAAAATTTTATAACTATCTTGTCTATGCATTAGCACGTACTCCAAAAAACAAGTATTTTAAATTTCATATTTTAATGAAAAACAGTTTAGGTAGGCCGTTAAAGGCTCTCCTTTTATGGGGAGCCCGGCAGACATTTTCCAAAATCCATTTTAGGGGAATTTTTACGCAAGAGGAGGAACCAAATTTCAACTTGCAGGCTTTAGCGATTTGGCCAAGCCATTTCAGGGGCCTGTTTTCCGTTTTAACCCTATGTATACCACTCTCTTTACCATATCAGTAAGTTATGCCATAATCCAAGAAACACACATATAAAAATTCAAGTTTCAAGGCAAAGATGTTAGGGCTGGCTGTCAAAGACTCGACTTGAAGAATTTTTAAAAATCACGTCTAGCTTTCTCCTTTTTTTTTTCATTAACCCTTTTATGATACTGGAGTTAAAATGAAGAAGTGTAAATCAGAAATGATTCTACGTAATTCACAATGTTATTTCTTTTTCGTTAATTTTTATTATAAGCAAGTTTTAAATCAAAAATTTGCAAGGAAAGTTGATGAAGTTGAAGTTTGTAGTATATTAATGTTATGGTGGTAAAAATTACCCATCAATTTAAAAAAATTTAAATCCAAAATTAAAAAACACAAAATATTAATCTTTAAATACGAAAAAGTAATTTTTTAATAGAAACATTAACATTTTTCTCATCCGTGGTTCCAATTACCTATTTGCACAAAATAATTTTAAAGCCAACATTGTAAAAAAAAATTATGCTTAAAACAGACTTATTTAATTGAAACACTTTCCAGTTTGTTTTATTTATGTTCTACCCTATCTTTAACAAAAAGGCACAAAATAATGTGTACATATTACCCTTTCGCTAACAAAAAAAAAAAAAAAAACAAAGTAATAGGGACCTATGACTTCGGGAACAATATTAATGTTGAGAGTATAAAGACTGATAATGAGTTGAAGTCCTGTTTTTGATGAGTGATAAAGAAATAAAATTTCAATAACATTTTCCTATATAACGGTGATGAAACAATGATTTTTCATTGTAATATTTTGGTATAATGGTTAAAATAAAGTTATGGTAAAGATTTTGGATCATCTCTGTTTTAAATTGAAACAAACTGAAATGGGCCATTTTTACTATCGTATCATAAAGGAGCTAATGTTTATAAATCAAAAGTGGTTTTACGAAATTCACAATAAAAATTGTATTTTTTTTCGTTCAGTTTTGGGCGTAAAACGTATTTGATGCAATGGATGATTTTGACAACTCTAGTACAAAAGGGTTTAGTGTAAACCATATCGGAATACTGTATTTTTAAAAATTTTAACTTTGACCTTAAAGATGCACACCTTAACGATAGCCGATTTGGCTCAAATTTCACCCTGTAAGGTTTAGAATAAATGTTACAAGAATTTGCTTGGGTTCCGTTGGAATTCCAAGAACAAAATTTCCCCATACATTCCAGTGCCATCCTAATGCTCAGCATTGCCAAGCTATTAAGATCTACTTTGTCCAAAAATGTAAAAAATACACTACGAAGACAATAAAATCGGAGATTATCTCATGAATGACCTTCGTGGTAAGTGAATTAAGTTATATCTGCAAGAATTTCTATTTTTAAAGTCCAAATATTATTCATTAAAAGACGAAAAAAAATATTTATATTTTTTAATAAATAAAATCAAATATTGGGTTTTGAAAAACACCTCAATTCTACTTTTTTTTTTTTTTTTTTGTTGCTAACTTGTTAGAATGTGTTAACAATATACAAAAATGAAAACGAAAAATTGCAATGAAAATGAAAATTATTCAAGTTCGAGGCCATACCTTATATTTCTTTATTAGGATATTGTCCTAACAAATAATCTATAGAGTTTTTGTTTTCAAATTTATTATTTGACCCTTTCAGGAATGTGTTGATAGCTCTATTTCGGGTATTTTCTAGGTTCTCATCATCAGAACACGAGGTAACAATCCCAGGCCAAATATCAAACATTCATATAAACTAGTTTACTCACTACATGAGAACTAATATATGAGCTCGAAGTTAAAGATTATCACCATTGTCAAAAAATAAATTGAAAACTTGTTTGTTATGGGCAAAAACTCTATATATTATTGGTTAGGACAATATACCAATAAAGAAATATAGAGTATGGCCTCGAACTTGAATAATTTTCATTTTCATTGCACAATTAAATTTCGAAAAAACATAATGTTTATTTTTAATAAAAACCATATCAAACTAATATACAAAAATTGTCATATATTTTATCAGAGTATCTATGGGCAAATGAAAAACAAAAATAGTTTTTATTTTTAAATTGGATAAGTTTGTAAAGTTTCACAAAAATCTCTAAACTTTGAACATATAGCTGCACGGTCTATAAATGTCCGATTTCGTTCAAATTTTCCACATTAACTTTGAAGACCATGTAAAACAAATCTCAGGGTTGGGACCCCGAAAATCTACAAAATACATTTTAACAACAACCGTAATCATAATCATATGTAAACATTTTTACTCGGGTTATTTCAAATAACTTATTAATTGAATTTTACACAATCAATTGCTTAAATATTATTTTTTCTTGTTTCTATTTTTATTGGTTGAAGGCTCCAAGACATTCTTGAGAAAATGTTCGATCCGAAATTTTTAAAATTACCAACAGCTAGCAGCAGCTTATATGTTAAATTTGAATTTGAAACTAGTGTTAGGGGCAAAACTTTATATTAGATTGGTCTTCTTCGAATGTTTTTGATAGCTAAAAGCATCAGTATTGTTTGTACTGAAATTCGTTCAATGGGATCACATTTAGTGTAGGGGCTAAAATCAAATTTAAAAATAACAATATAATATGTAACAATGAAATAAAAAATCTTATATAAAAACAAAACTCTAAAACAAATATGAAAAAATAAATATGCTTACACACATACACCAACATTTCAACATTAAGAATACTGAAGTGGCACGTCAATTGTGGACATGAGGCTTACAAGTATGCTTACATGTAAAATCACTGTAAACTACAAAAACTACTATAATACAACGGAAAAATAGCAAGAACATTGCAACAAAAAAAAAAAAAAAAAAATACACCAACATTAACAAAATACACACAAAACTACACATAAAAAAAATCAACAGTGTATAAGAACATTGTACAAATAACAAAAAAAGAAAGAAAATGTTTACAAGATTTGTTATTTTTTATTTTGTACTAACTCTATATGTTTTTGCATTGGTCCTAGCAAGTGCTACACTCATACTACTTTAAACAAATTTATAGTGTATGCTTTACAAAAACACACACATACAATCTTCTTACAAGTCCATGTATTTAACTATAAAGCTACTAAACAATCAAACATGCAATGGCAGTCCAAAGTCTCATTGCATTGTAACCTGAATGCTGCCAAAGAAAACCTCAGAAATCCATGCAAATCGGATTTACTGATTTCCACATTTGTTTAATTTTTTTTTTTTTTGTATGGAATTTTTTTTTAATACTCTTTATTTCACATAGGGATACAGATTCTTCATCGTATTATAATTGTCAGTTAAAAAACAAAAAAACTTTTAATTTTGTTTAAACAATTAAGGTAACGCCATTTTATAGCGAATGTCCTCTATTTTATCATAAATTGTTACAAAATTTGTTGCACTCTAAATTCAAATTTGAGAAGACAATTTCATAATAAACTGTTTTAACAATACCTTTTTTAAATTTTTATTACATTATTATTTTAATTAAATTGAAAAAAGCTATTAAATTGAAAAAGCGGGCCAAAATTAAAAAAAAAACCGCCCACATTAAAAGAACGGCGGTATGAACTAAGTCCCCATTGTACTAAGTCCCCAAAACGGAAATGAACTTACTCCCCAAAATTGGGGGTTTAATTCATAATGAAAAAAATCCCCAATTCTGAAAATGGAATAAACCCCCATTGTAATGAAATAAGTCCCCAAAATAAAAACGAAATAACTCCCCACTTTTTGGGAAATTAGTTCATAATGAATTAACTCCTCATTTTAAAAATTAAATAAGTCCCCATTTCTTTTAATATATTTTATTCATATATTTTAACGAAGCAACAGAAACATATTCGTTAATAATAAATTGAAAAATAAAAAAAAAACAGCTCATATTAATATCTATAAAGTATAATTTAAATCCAAAACAAGGCAGATAATTAGGAAAACCAACTTAAACATACACTTGAATGGTGTCTTCCAATTTTTGGAGGCAATATGGGACAGAATAATTTTGCAGCCCTTTTGAAATTGCATCTGCCTGCAGTTTAAGGATGCAGTCATCACAAATATTGAGGTGCTTGCAAGGTAGAAGGACGACGTTTGAAGGTTTATCTTTGCAAACAATGCATTAGCTGTCGTTGTTTCGAGTTGGCTGTTCGTCAAATTCTTTTGGCAATTCGTCTTCGAATGATTCTTCTTCTAATATATTAAGCGGGACCATATTCACACATATTTCATTTTTTTTGTACACCATTCGAGAAAGAAATGTGGCCACTGTTATTTTCCCTTGATGCCAGTTGCTTCCCTAATTTTATTGCTCTTTTCCACACTGTCCTTTCTTTTTTGCTAGGGATCCTCCACTTTCGGCTATATGCAATAAGGCCCAGGTACAAAAAGTCCCAGTGCAAAAGCCCCAATGAAATAAATTCTAAAAAAATAAAATAAGCCCCGTCTCGAAAAAGTGAAATAAATTCTAAAAAAATTAAATAATTTCCAAAACAAAAATGAAACAAATCTTAGGTTTTGGTTGTTATTTAATCATGAAATAATTTCCAAAGAATATAAATTAAATAACTCCCAAAAATAGTCCATGCAACACAAGTGAAGGACGGGCGTACCGTTGTATTCCCCAAAGACGTATTGCCCAAAAACCAAAATGACATATTGCCCAAATGTCCGAATATCCCCCAAAATTGTGGATGTTAATATGTTATAACGACCAAATCAATGACAGAAAATCAAAAACTTTTTTTGGGTGCTATAGCATTTTATTTTGAAAAAACTTTTCTTTGGGCGCTATGACGGTAAAAAAAAAATTATTGCCCAAAATCATAATTTTTATTTTTTTTTAAATGTCATAAGACATAATGTCTTTTGTGTCGCACGCAGAAAAAACTTTATTTCGCGAAGCCGCCAGCCGCTTTCTACGGAGAAAAAAACCCCCTAGAGCGGCAGAAGGCCGCCACCCAGAAAAACTTGTTTTTCAAATCAGATGCCGAATCTGTTGAAATCTTATATTTTTAAGACATCAAGTAACAGTTATTTGACCTGTCATAACTTTTTATGTCCCAAAATACCAACCCACACCAAGATTTATTGTTTTTTAATGATTATTTTTTTAAAAGTCTATATTTTAAAAAATTTTACGTATATATTAGTGTCTAAATGTTAAACAAACAGAAGGCCAATGCTCTACTCTTTTATTTAAGATAAAACACAATCAATTAACTGTTCAAATGACAAAGCTATGACTGCTCAAAATATATTATTTATTGTCTTAAAATTAAGATTTCAACGGATTCGAAATTGGATTTGTAAAAACAAGTTTTTCTGTGTAGCGGCCTTCGGCCGCTCTAAGGATTTTTCCTCCGTAGAACGCGGCAGGCTGCTACTCGAAATAAAGTTTTTTCTGCGTGCGACACAAAAAAATAAAATTGAAGCAATTTTTTTAAGTTTCCTTAAAACTTTTTTGTTTGATTTCATAAATCAGCCTTGATATTTAAGGTCTTATGACATTTAAAAAAAAAAAAAAATATGATTTTGGGCAATAACTTCTTTTTTTACCGTCATAGCGCCCAAATTTATTTTGGCCAAACAAAAAACCGTCATAGCGCCCAACAAAAAATGTTATTTCGTCCAAATCAATGTCGTATGCCCAAAAACAAAAAAATTTTTAAAACAACAATTTACATATAATTTTTGGGGGCGCAATGTCCCACACTAAGTTCTGTTGGGACTTATTTCATTTCGGATTTACTGCATTATGAAATAACACCTAATAACAAAAATGAAGTAACTTCTAAAAAAATTAAATAACTGCAAAAGAACTGGGTATTATTTCATTTTAAATACTCCCAAATTTGTATTAAAAACGTTTTTTTTTTTCAAACTAGCGCTTATTTCGTGAATGGTAATACTTAGCTCATGTCTGATTTGACAGATATTTAGTTTTATCCTTCCGCTGAACGAATATGGTTGTGTATACGCTTGAACAACGCTGGAAAATATTGCGACATTACTTTGAAAATCATGGTAATGTTGCAGAATGTGTGCGAAAATTTCCATTTTTCTTCGAAAATGAGCAAGGAGTGGCCGTTACAGTCAATGGCGATCGTTATTGGGCCATGTTGAACGAATTTTTGTTCACAAAAATTGAAGAGGAGGATATTGGCAACATTTGGTTTCAGCAGGACGACGCTACGTGCCACACAGCCGAAGCTGCACTCGATGTTTTGCGCCCTGTTTTTGAAGATCGCATTATCAGCCGCAGAGCTGGTGTCGTTTGGCTACCTCGGAGCTGCGATTTGACACCGTTGGACTATTATTTGTGGGGTGCCGTCAAAGATAAGTGTTACGCCAACAAGCCAGAGACAATTGACGCCTTAAAGGACAATATTCGTGAAGCCATTGGCTGCACACAATCGATAATGTGCTTAAAAATTGGACCGATCGTGTAGGCTACTGCATGGCCAGCCGAGGCAGCCATTTGAATGAAATTATTTTCCATTATTAACCGAAAGGATTGTACTTTCAAATAAAAAAAGAAATTTGAGAAAATATTCAGTAGTTTTTTTTTATAGCATTTTCAAAAAAAAAAAAAGTTATTTGGCGGACCCTTTATTTTATTTTTTTTTTTTTGGGACTTTTTTCACCTGGGAGTTATTGCACAGAGCCTCCACTTTCGCATAGCATGGAAAATTTTCTACTTTTGAAAAACTCTTCTTCCTGAATGATGCGTACGAATTTAAAAAAGTGTAAATTTTTTTCATCTGACCAACCAAGAATACTATTATACGCCTCAATGGCAGATGTTGTTCTAGTATATGAACTGAGATTATGAACTGAGAAGTTTTTGCAGCCAATCTAATAAATAAAATGCATATATTTTATGATTATTAATTAAAATATTTGTATATATATTATTACCTTATGAATCCACTGGTTTTCAAAATATTTTAAAAATCTGTGAAATAAGCCTTCGCTATCCATCAAAAATATTTTGGATTTTATGTCATTAAATGAACACCGTATTAATTCTGCTGGTAATAACGGAAGGGCTAGAATTTTTTTTTTTGCTTACACATATTTCGACCAACAGCCTGGCAAAAGTGGGACCTGAAAATATAAATATTTATTATATTTCATGAGTAAATACTTTTGTTTAACGAATTTATTATTTCATAACGTATTACACTCCAACGCAATAGCTATTTCTGCACCAGCATTTTATAGCCAATGAATTAATAGTTTTTGTGTCGAAAAAAATTTCTTGAGTGTAAATCGGTTGGAAATAAAAAATTCGCGCGAATTTTTTGAATTTTGACGATTTGTTCTTAATTTTTGGTAATTTTTTAATTTGGCGATTTTATTTTTGTTTTTATTTTGGCAGTTTTTTTTTTTAATTTAATGATTTTTTAAATTTTTTTTATTTTAGTGATTTTTTTTTTAGTTTTGACGATATTTCTTAAAAAGTGTCAATTTTGTCCAATTTGGCAATTTTATTTTTTAAAATTTTTTGATATTAAGTCGACCTTTTCAAATATTAGCGTTTTTTCAATTTCAGGGATTTTTTAAATTTTGAAAATTTTGTCAAATGTTTTTTTCAGTTTCAGCGGTTTTCCAAATTTTGACCATTATTTTTAATATTGGCGATTTTTAATTTTTTTTTATATATTGCCATTTTAATTGTAGAGATTTTTTTTTAAATTTTTGCAGTACCTTTCAACTATTTAAAATTTTTTTTCGCGATTTCTTGTAAATTTTAAATAATAGTTCTACAAAAAATTTGATTGAAACTAATCAATTAAATAGTAAAAATTATTTTAATTGATCTACAGCTATATTATATATTAGCAAATATTTTAAATGAAACTAGCATTTAGTTTTTTTTTCTGTGTATATTAGTTGGTGTCAGTCATGTAGAAATATAAGGTGAAATAACTTTTTAAATTTATTCAAAAAATATTTTTCTATATTCAGAAAATTTAGTATATTGATATATTTTATCTTTAGCCCATAGTGCATACACTATATTTTTTTAACAATTCCTAACAAAAACTTTTTCTTGAAATGTCATCTCCTCTTTGTTGATGTAGCTGTAGTTTTTTTTTTATTATTATTATGTATTTTCGTTAGTCAAACTTGTCACGCTTTGTCGGAAGAAGTTGTAAAATAAAAGTGGATACTGAAAATTTTTTTTCTTGATAATGTATTTCGTTTGTCTCGGAAGAATTTTGCGATAAAACTAAAAATTTCCGATTAACCACTTTTTGCAAAAAAATTTTTTAAATACTAAAAAAGTACATTTTCCAGTAAATTTGTCCGGAAATGGGAGTAGGTTCAAAATTATTAATTAATCGGTGAAGAAATTGTAGTACGAATTAAAATAATTTGCAACTATTTAATTGATTTAGTTTCCATTAGGACTTTAATTATATCTATTAAAAATCAATTGAACATTGTTTGTATTTCAAACTTAACACAAGTCAGTCAAAAAGACATATTTTTTAATTAATAAACGAGTTAAGAGGTTAAAACTTAAATTAGGATTGCAAAAATATTAGGAAAAAATCAAAAGAACAATTTTTCTGAAATTGAGAATAAAAAGCATCAAACCTATATGGCCGAAATTTAAAAAAAAATCACCAAAATTAAAAAAAAGTAAGGATAAAAAAACTTGAAGAAATATAAACAAAATTCAAAAAAAGATTCTGAAATTATATAAAAATCTCTTAAATTTAAAAAAACGTAAAAAATTAAAAAAAAAATGAAAATGTCGCTAAAATTTACAAAATCGCTTAATTTAAAAATCGACAAATCAAAAAAATTCAAAAAATAATTTTCTTATTATTTTTTTTTTATTTAATATGTAATATGTAATTAAAAACATCTCCGAAATTGGAAATAACGTTTTAATTAAAAAAATAAATCAAATAATATTTAAGGCGTCTATATCTTAAAAACATTTATGATTTTTTTTTTTTTTTTAATTTCGGCGATTTATTTAAATTGTTACGATTTATTTTAAATATGCGAGATTTTTATTTAATCCTAAAGATCTTTTAAATTTTGGGAATTTTATTTTTTTAATTTTGGACGAGTTTCTATCATTTTTAGCGAATTACTTACATTTTGGGGTCTTTCTTTAATTTTTAATATTTTTTGTTTGTAAATTTAACAGTTTTTTAATTTTTATAATTTTAAATTTTGGTGTTTTTTTTTTTTTAAATTTGGCATTTTTTTTTTTAAATTTTGGTGATTATTTATCCTTTTAGATACTAAATTTAATTTTAATTTTGGCGTGTTTTTATTTTTAATTTTACGATTTTTTCAATTTAACACTTTTTTAATTTTGGCGGTTATTCTTTTTAAATGGAATTTTTATTTTTTAATTCCTTAGACTTTTTTTACTTTTGTCTTTTTTCAAATTATTGTTGTTATGGATTATAAAAATTCGAAATAT
This sequence comes from Delia radicum, assembly GCA_021234595.1. NCBI lineage: Eukaryota > Metazoa > Arthropoda > Insecta > Diptera > Anthomyiidae > Delia > Delia radicum. The sequence continues at coordinate 210,217,092 of CM037851.1, forward strand.
TGTGTTCACCAAATTTATTTTCAATTTCCTATTTAATAGATACCACTTTAAGGCCTCATTAGTTTTTACTTTCTGTTGCCGTTCTGTGTCGTTCTGTTCTGTAGGTAATATTTTGTAATTACTTTTTCTGTGAAAGGAATCAGCTGTTTTCAAAAGTAAAAGAAACTCCAACCAAAAACATTTAAATCAGGGATGATAAATGCGATTTTAAAATAGTACCAACCTGCATATAAAATAGTACTTTTTCGGCATCAAAAGTAAAAAAAAAAAAATTAAATATAAATTAACGAACAAATCTTTGTACCCTCCAAAATGAACAATTACAAATGAAACAACAAAAATATATTAAAAAAAAAAAATATGTTAAGATGTGAAAACAACATTTTGAGGTGAAAAACTTTTTTGGCTGTAAAAAAATAAATTGTGTCATGAAAAACATTTTTGAGGTAACAAAACTATTTTTGAGGTGAAAAAAAATTTTTTTTGTGGAGAAAAAAAAATTTGCGGTGAATTTTAAATATTATTCACCTCTTAGCGTCTGGTGGAAAAAATATGACGTTATATTTTATACATCAGACACTACAATGAATTCTAATAATATACAGTGCATTATACACCAATTTGTATGAAAAATTTAGAGGTACTTTAACATTGTCACTAATTACTTTTGAACCGCTGGACCGATTTTGCTCATTTTCAATACCAAACTTTTCGGAAAAATGTACATAAAGCTATGTAAAAACGAGCAGTGCGTACTAAGAAAATTCTCCGATATTGATTTAAAAAATTATTAAAATTTTGAGATTTTTTCTTAAATTCACCAAATTTTAATATTTTTTGAACGTCTTATTAATTTTTGAATTTGAATTTGAATTTATTTGACAATCCCATACAACAAGATATATATCTTTTAATTTAAAGTATGGGATGTAAGAAATTGTAATTACATAATTGGGTTACATTTGTAGTTTTAAATAATTAAATTAATAATAATTAATAAAGATCCCAGCAAAACTTTGGTAATGGGTACGATAAAGTAATGCATTACCTTGTAATGTGTACTCCTTACCCGTATCATTACTTTCCAACAAGAAGTAATGAGTTACCGATAATTGGACACTCATGGATTACCTTGTAATGAGATCTCATTACATTTTACATTACTTCAAAACATAAAATAATGACTTACCGATCATATATTACATAATGCATGAATTATAAACGTAAAGTAATTATTAATATATATTTTTGAAAATCTATTTATAGACACATTACTTTGTGATTTTTTGTAAGCATAATGGTAAGGTATATATTTTTGATATCACGAACGAAAACACGAAGCACAACAACTCATCTACATGTTAAGCAATAAAATATTGTATGTATCGATAGCTCAGTTGGTAGAGTTCTCGCCTAACTAATTGTTAAATACCAGAGACCCCAGGTTCGAATCCCAGCATGACCAAGTTATTTATTTAATAAAAAAAAAGTTATTTATTTAATTAAAAAAAAATATCTGTAAAAAAAAAATTTTATGCATTTTTTTTATGAAAATCTATTTATAGACACATTACTTTTTCCCACCATGTAACCATATAAGTAACCAGTTACTTTACCCACTACAAGGTAATGAGTTACCTTGAGGCTCATCGCCTGTGAAATTCATCAATGAAGTAACGTGTAAAGTAATGCATGAGGCCCTATGGCGATACATTACTTTACCCATGATTTGGTAATGTGTGGTTTTGCTGGGATAGAAAAATAGAAAAAAAAAAATAAAAAATTAAAACATTAAAACAATAATGACAATAATGACAATAAAATGAATAATAAAAATTAATAATATTTAGTTACTGACATGAAAAACTTTAAGTTGAGAAATGTTTTGTTATTTCCTTTTTGCTGTATTGAATTACGTTTCTCACAGTTTTTTGTGAATTCAATCCTTGTGATTGGTAGCAAACAAATTTGTTCGTGAACTCATTCGATTTTAAAAACACACAGCTAATAGTCAATTTCACATTTTTATAAGACTTTTATTATTTATTTTTTTGAAAATCAAAATTAGTTAATAATAATTATAACCCTTAGTGATTGAATTCAATAATTGGTTTAATCGGTTAATAAAACTCTAATATAATCACCTGTAATCAGTCGCACTCAGTGAAATCATGTGATTGAATTCACAGCATTTGGTTCCAAATTAATTCATTGTTCATATAGGACTGCAAATCGAATTAATAATTATTGAATTTTAAAGGGACCAAGAAATTCATACATAGAAAAATGTGTAAATCGTACTAAATGAGTCATAGGAGTATCATGGTACATTTGAGGTTCAAATAGTACCATTAAAAGTACTATAGTACCAACTTTATCATTCCTGATTCAAATATTGAAAAAAGAATTTCACAACAAACCAATACATATGCACTTTAGGCTGTCACTTACCGTTGAATTCTATTTTCAATAGAATTGTCCGCAACAGAACAGAACGACAAAGTGAAAACTAACCACACATACAGACAGAACAGAAACAAAACAGCTGATTCGTAACAGAACAGAACGTACAAACTAATTCTGCCTTTACAGTTTTAATTGAATGGGAGTTAGCAGGGAAACAAAAGTTTAATTTAAATTTAATTGACAATAATTTTTTCTGAGTAAGCTTCTTTTTTTTTAAAGAGAAGCAACACTCAGGAAATTCTTCCTATTTATTAATGTGTTGCTTTCTTTGGAAATGGGGATAGTGGAGAGATGAAAGGTGGTGAAATATGAATGGCTTCAAGCATGGCAACACTGTAATTGCTCGGTTTTTAGAACAGTTGTTGCTCGTCACCTGATGTAGAGTTGGCGAATTTATTGAAGCTGTTTTGTTCAATAGCCCTGATTCATTATTTTACTTCGGTGGTGTTAAGTGTTATGGGAACATCGAAGGTGGGCGCAGCGATACATATGTGATAGATAGTGATAGAAAACTCATACATATTATTTTTCTAAACTGATGTTGTCGTCACCGGGAATCGAACCCGGGACCATCTGTGTAACAGTCCAATGCGCTAACCATTACACCACAACGCCCATTTTCAAACCTAATCCCTTCTCCGAAAATAATATGACATTGCATATAATTTTAAAGCTACTTAAACAGTATCCAATTTATCCAAGGACCCTAAATAAGTTTCATCACATTTGAAATTTATTTTAAAAGGTTTTTTTTTTAATAATTAATAAGCAACGTAAAAAAAATAAAATTTAAATAACAAATATGCAGGTGCTTGTGCAAATTTAAATGTAACTGACACTAATAGAAAACACATGATTTTCTATTGTTGATTTACTTGAATAAACGTCACTACATTGCTAGGTCTGTCAAAAAAACAGAGTAGTATTTGGAAGATGACAAAGCCAATTGTGACAATTTTTTGTTGTTGTTTTTGTTTTTTCTTTGATATTTTAAATTTTGAATCTCGCTCCTAGACGAGGACAAGAAATTCTCATTGAGTTTGTGATTTAACATAACAAATATCTCTAGAAATTCTAATAACAAAGTCCCCTGAAGATTTCCTTAGGCAGGAATGAAATTCGGATAGGGACACGCCTACATCAGATTGCTTTTCACAATTTGTTAAATAAGTTTTGGGACTTTAGCACATTTAATTACTATAAATGCTTGAAAATTATTATTATTTGGCAATTTATATAGATAATAATTATATTGACTCCTGGTAAAAACTATAGTAAGAGTGGTGTGAACGCAACAATTCACCTAAAATAATTTTTTTTTATCGAAATTGAGAAAACCGCATGCATAATTTCCTGACCAAATTCAAATAAATATTGAACAATTGAGAAAAATATTAACAAAAAAAAAAAGTTCATCATAATAGTTATAAATTAACTTTTTTTTTAATTAAACTGATTATAGTATGTCCTTGACTTTATCCAAATCCGAAAGTTGCAAAATTATAATTTTTGATAATTCAAAACTGATTTTTACAAAAAGTGCTTTTTCATTTTTATCACGAAATTCTTTTAAGTTTGTTATTACATTTTCCTCGAAATCCAGTTTAAACAAGATTTCTAAATCTAGTTCATGTATCATTTTTTACACTACCATATGTTGAAAATCTAGTTTGAACTGGATTTCGATGGTAAATGTAAATGCAGCTTAAGATGACCCAAATATATAATCAGAAAATACATTTTTGGTGTTTGCAATTTTAGGTTAATGCTTCTTCCGACGAGGCGTGGTATGTTGTATTGTTATTTTTTCCTCATTTTTTCATTAAAGTTTTCAGCGATTTTTCTGTTTTTGTTTCATTATTTGTTTTCATTTGATTCTTTGGGTGTTTTTTTATATTTGGCAGTTGTTCTTCTTAAGGCTATTGGATTTTGTTGGATTTAACTCTTTCAATTGGTAGTACTACCAATACACACAAACAAAGATGCTTGTGAATACATGTGACTGCCACTAGGCATGTATTTGTAATTGTAAAAATAAATATTGAAATTGACATCAGTCTGTGAGACTGGAGTATAAATCGAAAATTTGTATAAATCGTAAAATGCAGTAACTCTTGAAAAGGAAATAGCATGACTTTTGTATTAACCGAAAATATATTATTCGATTGATTTTAACGTTGACATTTATTTAAATAAAGTTATTTTTGAAATACAGGAAAAAAAAACCGTTAATTTATGTTAACAGATGAAAAGAGGCAAGAGCCAAAAACAAAATTTAAAAGAAGAATTTTTTTATTTAATTATTTTAAGTTTTGTCTTTTATTATGGCGATGAAATTTGGATATATAAAAGAAGATCAAAATCTTGGAAAATCTCCCTAAGTGGAACAAAAGACTACCCAAATGAAATCTATAAGTACTTTTCTCAATTTAAAGCGACATTTTCTTTTTTTATTTGACCTTTTCTGTTTTTCATTTTGTAAATCGGCCAAAATCTGACAGGTGGTCATTTAAACGCCTTTATGTTTTGTACACGTGTTGTCCAGGACAACGGTACCCAAATGGGGGTCCGCGGACTCTCAGAGGTATGTAGGAGGCGCCATTGAATTAGGCTGCAAGAAATTTGTCCCCAAAGGGAAAAATTAAAAATGGCCCCAAAAAAGGAGAAACAAATTTGGGATTTATTTTCATCTTTTGGGAGCCTTTTTTCAGTTTGAAAAATGAAACAATGCCCCAAAATTGGAATGAAGAGTGACATCAAAAATTTTGGTGTTAAATATCATTTTTATGTGAGGTAGAAGTACATTAATGAATTAAGCCCAAATTTTTGAGAATGAAAAATGTCCGTGATTTGACAACATTGGGCCTAAACTAAGAAAGTTCCTTATGGACGCAACATTTAGTATTGTCACTGAAGGTTGCTTAAAGCAATTAATAATAATTTACATAACTATTCTGAGGAGGTATATTATGATCACGTAGGGTTACTATTTAATATCATATGTTTACTTTATAGACTTATTGTCTTATGTATTAAAGGACAAAAAAATCTAAGAAAGCATATGAGGAATTTCATATATATTATAAAAAAATATATTTGATTTGGAACCAGCTGTGTTTATTTCTGATTATGAACGTGCAAAGAAGGAATCAATAAGGAGTGTTTATAGTAATATGAAAATAGTTGGGTGTTGGTAAGATGATATCGCACACCTACTTCAAAAATGACTCAACTCAAAATTTATATTTTTCGGGTTTATATGCTTAAACTATGCACAATACACATGATTATCTATAAAAAAATATCAGTGTATTTTGTTGTTGTTAACTGTTGCTAAAAACAGTTATGTCTTTCTTTTTGTTTCAATTGGTATAAAGTTGCAAATGTTTTTTTATCGATTTCTGAAAAATTAATAATTTTGAGTTGAGTTACTTTTGAACTAGGTGTGCGAAGTGTATTGTGCATAGTTTATGCATATGAACCCGAAAATTAAAATTTTGAGTTGAGTCACTTTTGAACTAGGTGTGCGATATGTTCACTGAGGGAACTTCTTCTTTTAAAATGTGTGGTTGTAATAATGTTTCTTTATTTTTAATGAAAATGTCAGTCATTTGTAGAACAAATTTAATCTTTTACTAATCTTGTAGTACATTTAAAAAAAAAAAACAAACCACATCAAATGACTGTTTTATGATTTTACATTAATTTTTCTCAGTCGTTTTTTGTTATTTAGAAAAATTAAAAAAAAATAAATGTTTGTTTGTGAAAGGCGTGGTAGAGAAGAATGAGTGTATTTTCTAAAAATCATAACTACATTGCTAATTTAAAATTTTCTGAATCAGACTGCGCAGTTTCTGGTATTTAACCTTCGTCAGTGACCCTGTTTTTTTGAATAATGTAATATTTGTAATGATTTTATTTGTTCGTTTGCATCTATATGAAATTTTCTGTGCAATCACTGACCGTGGTATAGATAAACTGATTTCTAATGCCACATGCACTCGCACTACACGTTAGACAGAGCGCTTTAGCCCACTGATCTATCGTCAGGTCGAGTTTTGTTGTGATTAAAACTAGATTTATTCAATACACGGTGTTTTTGTTCTTGCATACATAATCTCAGAAGTACAACTCCAATAAACACAACAGTTCTATTTTAAGAAACTTACCTCACTCTATTGTCCACTGTTTTCCCATATGTTGTAAGTGATGTCTATTTTTTACTAACATATGCGGTTCATTTTTACTACAATTGTTAGTATTTCTTTGAACAGTGAAAACAAATGACAAATGTTAGTTGAATTTAATGGAATGTTAGTCGTCCTTTCTTCAAGTGAAATTTCATTTGTTCTTAACTACAATTACTGTCTTCTTTACCTACACCAAATCCTTAGTATTGTTGTGGTTTATAAAAACAGGTAGCTGTAGTAGTTGCAATTTTTTGTAGCGTGATTTTTTGTAAAAATTTATCATTATGTTGTTCATATATATAGAACAGATATAATTCGCTCCGCATGCGAAAAATTTTTAACAGAAATCGCGAAGTTTTTTGTAAAAAAATTTTGATATTGTTTTTAATATATTAAAAACAATATCACAATTTTTCAATTTGTTATGAAAATTGGTGGTGGTAGTAGTTGGAGATGCAGTCGATATTTTAGTTTAAGAAAAAAATTACTAAGTATTAATAATATTAGTACAACGAAAAAAATAGTAGACAAAATTAGTAAGCGCTACTAAATTTTAGTAAAATTTCTGTAATTATCAGTTTTAACAATTATTTTTTTAATAAACACAAATTATAAATATTGCTCATTTAATTTTATTCTTGTTGGTATTTATACACATTTGGGAATAACAAAAAAATGCACTTAATACCATTTGAATTTTTCCGGAACATTGTTGTCTGTGTGCATGATTCATGTAATATTGTTTGTTTTGTTTCATTATTGATGAAATGTAGAAAAAATAAAAAAAATAAATATATTTTTTATTAAAAAACTTACCTTATTTTTAAATTAATTTAAAGCTGTTTATAATTCCACTTTCAACATAACACTGACGAGTATGCTTTTATCTGCAAGTTCCTTCACAAGAGCTTGTTGTGTTTATATAACAACCAGATGCAACGATGCATCATGCAACCTTGAAGAAACCAACTACCATCTACATTTATTATAGAGTGTAAACAGAAGTGTAAACACACACGCAAGCGCAACATTTATTTTTAATCATCTCTCTTTAAAATATGTATTCATATTTTGTTGGAGTATTTACACGTTTTGTGAGAGTGATAACTTCTCACTGAAAAGAATACATTGCATGCAAAAGATAAGGACATAATATTAATAATTTTCGTAAGAAATTTTAAATTTAGATATGTTGAAAAAATTACATTGAATAGAACACATCAAATAATATTCAAAAAATATTAATTGAAATTCATAATATTTTATTTTGATTACAAAACAACACTTTGTTTAATTCAGAAAATTCTGAGTTTCACTTGCTGATCTAGAATTTGAAACTATTTTTGATAGTTTGTGAATTTCCAAAAAATTTCAACGAAAATTCGAAATTTCAATTTTGTTTACCCGGATAAAATTATAATATATGAATCATGTTTGAACATATCTGAAATCATATATGAGCTAATACATTAAAAGTTAGGGGTCATATAAAGAAATGTATGACACCATATATCATAATATATCGTTCCATATATATCATATTCATCCATATATTGAATTATATATATGAATTGAATTTTCTTATTTCAATGTCAGTTGCTCATATATGAAGACACAGGTACACTCAAAAAAAATTTAGTAAAACAAATTTTCAATCGCATTTGACCATTTTTGTACTAATTTTTAGTACAATTGTTTATTTTTTGCTATTCTCATTTTACGAAATAATAAATTTTGTAGTAATGATTGTTATTGATTTTAGCAAAATATTTTACTAATTTTTGAAAAGCAGTTGCTAAATTTAGAAAAAACAGGAAAAAACTAAATTTTTTTTAAATAAATAAAAAAATTTATTACAGACTGGTGAAAAAGTTCATATATGATTATATATTGTCATATATGGTTTCATACGTGGTTCCGTATATGGGCATATATGAACATATATGTAATGTATGGAATCATATACGGGTAAATACATGCAAAGGAAAAGTTCATATATGGATATCTATGACACCATATATGATAATATATTGCATATATTGGTTCATATATGTTAAATATCTACATGTATGAATTCATATATTATTCCATATATGGGCATTATGTTTTAATTTTGATAAAATTTTTTTTTACCTTTAACCCCTCTCGCCGCTATACGAATTCCTGACAAAAATATCTAAAAGAAAATAGATTTTAAAGTTTCCATAATTTAAAAAGACCATAGTAGAGAATGAGATAGTAAGATAAATGTTTTATATGTTTTTTTTTATTATAATATTGAATCAGGTTTAACTGAGCTCTTTACGCTGCAATGCATGAACATTTTCACCTGGGAATTTAAAATTAGGAAGCAAGTGTAAATCAAAGTATTTTTATTTTACTTTTTTAATTTTTATTCTGCGAAATTCTATTGGATGTAATCACTTTTACCCCAACAGTCTTTGATTTAAAACATGCTTGTCTTTAAATGTAATATATTATTTTGTTGTAAAAATTTATTAAAAATTGCATTCAAAGACATTTAAATCTAAAGTTTTTAAGATTTAATCAAGCTTGCCGACTAACGACCGATGAAACCATATATTGCTGCATATACAGTTACAGACAAAAAATTAGTTTACTTTTTGATAACACAATTTAACGTTAAAAAAGACAAAAACAAATTTGGTGGGGAAATTTCCAATATTATTTTTTGATTACAGTAAAACTATGTATTTTATGAATCCTTGGTTCCAAAGTTGGTACATTAAAGATACAGAAATAAGTATGTCTATTAGATATAATCACCATTACGATATTTCAATTAAAAAAAATGCAAGGAATATGGAATATTTAGTACGATTTGCATACTGACCCTATTTTCGATTACAAAAATGGAGTTTGTTCTATACTTTACTATTATTTTTCTTAAATTGCAACAACAAAGCCTGGGTTGCTTCATAAAATAGCGAGTTGTTGTTGCACTATAAGCTAATAATTTTAGTTAAATTTTGGATTTTATTCCACCTTTTTCCTAGAATGTTGGTTTTCCAAAAATCAAGTTCGAGGTCTGAAATGTTTTTAAAGTATTTTAATTCCTTAATCAAGCCAATATTTCGAATAGCTTCGCTATTCATCTTCCGGTTGGATATTGAATGTTTACACACAAAACACTAAAATAATCTTAAGTTATGCTTGTTCTCTCGTCGCCTGTATTAAAAACACTGCTATTGCGCTGACCAAAATCAATGAATTAAAGTTTGAATTGCTTCATCACGTACCCTATTCACCAGATTTAGCTCAATGGGATTATTTTTTATTTCTAAACTTGTATAAGTGGATTGCTGGTAAAAGATTTGCCAACAATGATGAGGTAGAGTTTACTGTCGATGGGTATTTTAAGGAGCTACTATAAAAAGGGTATCGAAGCTTTTGAATATCACTGGAAAAAGTGTATCGAACTAAAATAATATTATGTTGAGATATAAAGAAAATTTTTATCAAATTTATTTTATTTGCTTCAAACAAAACATTGCATTCAAAATTTGGAAAATATATATTTGAATTAATGGAAATTCGGATTTGAAGTAATAATTTCCGTTGGTGTTGAATTTTTGTGAATACCTCGTCTCACGATTCCAATTTTTGTTTACATAACAAATTTTGCTCAAACATTTAACATTAACCCGATTTTTAAGTTAAAATAACTTTTGCCACTGGCAAATAAAACTATGTATTAAAAATAGTAATAATATAAAATAAACTTAATTAAAAAATATTAAATGAGCAGCAATAAGTTGACACTTAGTAACTGGAAATTATTTATAAGTATAAAAAATTACTGCTGCATTATGGAGGTGTAAATTGTCAAGACTAACTAAAGTTGTTAAAAAATATTAATAGATTGACTTAAAGATCAAGGGGTTAAAGAGTCTTTTTTTTATAAAATTGAGTTTACACATGGAATTATTAGGTGAAGTTTAGAGCACAAGAGGTCAATGTGGAATTCCCATCCTGTAGCGAGATATGGTGATCAATTCTAGCACTTCTCGATAAAATTCCTGTTAATGCAAATATTAAAATTAATTTTCGACATGTACTAACCCAGCAAAAAATTTCCAAAAAGGTAAGCGGGTTTGTAATCAAGCATTTTGGGCAGAACGCATTCCTTACTAGATTACCTACTCGATTCTTTTAACAGGGCGTGAGACTAAAATAATTGATTCTTTAGAATTGATTATTTTTTTTACCGAAGAACCATTTACTTTATATTTTTAAGAACTACATACATTTTTTAATAAAGAAATAGTTCCATTGTAAAACTACGAAGTACTTACAAAAAAAAAAAAAAAATAAATAAGTAGTTCCCTAGAAAAAATAAGAAGTACTTACACTTAAAAAAAAAAGTAGTTCCATAAGTAAATTCAACTTTTACTCACACGTGATTCTCCTAGGTCACTCAAATATAACGATCAAAACTCATACGGAAATAAAATCCTAAAAAGTGAAACATCGAATTGTTATGATAACATGGGATTGTCATAATTTTGGAGCTATAAACCACGAAAATATAAATTTTTCAAAAAAAAGAACAATTCAAAATTGAAAAACAAAAATATGACTCACGCACAATCACCCTCGAATTTTTTTTTACACTCACTCACGATAACGTCAGCAATTTCAACTTCCACTCACAATTTTCTGCTCACGTTCGCTTCTCTAATTTATACCTAACCACAGTTTACCATAATTTAGGCAACATGCAATTTCTGCTTTTAGTATTATTTTCCTGCAAATAAAATTTTTTTTTGAAAAAATATATGAGATAAATTCTTTAAAATTGTATAACTTCTTTTTTCAAAATTAGGAACTACTTCCAATAACGTCCTTTTATTAAGAAAAAGTATATGATTACTTCTTGAGTACAAAAAGTTATACATATAAGTTAATAACATTGTTATTTTCTTTTAAGTAAATAATTACTTTGTTATTGAGTTCATGCTTTCTGGTTTAAATTTAAAGAATTGATTACAATACTACTTGCTTTTTTGACTTTATCGTTGGAATGTGGTTGGTATTGCAGTTACTAAATTTGGCAATGAGATATGTAAGCAAGTGTGGGCATCACCTTCTTTTTGGAATGTGTAATTTTTTCCTGGGAAGTTGCCGAATTCAGAGAACTTCTGACATAAAATCAAGCGACTAATTGCAGCACTTATGGTACTATCTTGTCAGTCATTCATGGAGTATGAACAAAATTTTGGAATTATTGAAACTAAAAAAAAAAATAGAATTTTTGTAAAATTAATGTAACTCACTGTTGGAAGAAGCTTTGTTTCAAAAAAAAAAATTCAAAAAAAAAAAAAATTTTACTGTAACATCAATAAAAAAATGAGGACTTTATAATTCAAGATTTTTCAGAAAAAGCGCATCGGCCAACCGAAAAATACAATGATTACACTTTGGGAAGGATAACACTTGAAACTTCTCATACAAAGAAGATCTTATCAATGAGGAAGAAAACTTGACCAGAGTATACATGAAAGCTCGAAAAGTGGGCCGATCAGTGCAGTAACACCCACAACTATCTTCAAACAACTAAAGTTCGTAAAATTCAAGAAACAATTCACTTGCTTACGACCGAATTGAAGAGATTCCGGAAAGAATTGAAACACCGATGATGTCATGGAATCTGAATATAACGACTAAAAAATGTAGCAAAGAACAAAAAAAGCTTATCTTAATAAACTGTTATTTAAAAACTCTTTTTTGGGGTACATGTTCTCTTTTGTTGTACATGCTCATTTATTTGGAAAGTTTTAAAAACATTTAGAGAACAAAGGGTATTAATGCGACTTTCCTTATTTCAAACGTTATTTTTAAGTATTTCTGATTTTTGATAATATTTTTCTAGCTTGTGAGATTAAAATATATCTCAAGATATCTCTTATTAATATCGCACGATGTAGGTGTGCTCTGAGGGAGCTTATGAAGGCATTCACTGTTAGGCTGTGTTGGGTACCCGGACACTGCAAGGTGGATGGCAATGAAATGGCGGACGAGCTTGCGAGGGAGGGTTCAAATCTGGACTTGGCGGTATGGGACGGGAGTAAAGCCTCCCCTATGTAACTACTTTGAGGTGATACGGAAGGGATTCAGCGAAACCATTAACCAGTCATGGAGGGACAGAATGGATTGCAGGGTGTCTAGGGCGTTTTGGCCCGCATTGGACGCAGGGGCAACCAAGGTTCTTTCGGGACTGGACAGGGATGGTCTCTCTCCTGACCGGTCATTGTTCTGTAATGGCTTTCACAAGCAGATGGGACAGGGACATACCGGACTTTTGCAGGTTGTGCGAGGACGTTGAGGAACTGGAGACAGTTGAGCATATAAAGTGCCACTGTCCGAGGTTGCAGGGTCTCAGACAGAAACGGCTAGGAGATAGATTTCACGACGACCTTGGATGTGTCGCTGGATGCTATCCAGTAGATTTGCTGAGATTTGTCAGGGAAATAGGACGGCTGTTTCTAGTAAGAGGACGATAGGAGCTTGCGGAGTATCTATCTGTTTTTTCTGGATCTTTCTTTCTATCTATCTGTCAATCTATCTATCTTTCTATTCCTATTTTTTCTTACCTTTTCACTGCAGGGATTCACAATGCACCGTATTGGTCTCCGAGTGGAGATGTGCCCTTGGGCACATAACCCTTCTTAACCTAACCTAACCTATCTCTTATTAAAAAACTTATATTCCCGATAACCTCTAACATTTTTATTGCAATTTAAGGCTATTTTTCTCAATATTAAAACTTAGTCAATTGAACCACTTCTGCTGTAAGCCACACAATTTAAATGTGTCAACTTATGGCCTTCGATATGTGTAATTGAAATGTTGAATAGGATTACTGATTCGTATTGATTGAGAAAAATATAGAAACAATCAAAAGGAATAAGTCAAAGTAAGTGGCACAATTGCTATCCGTGCCACTAGTGATAAACATAAAATGTTATTCATTCAATACAACTCAATTTTTTTCTAACTTTTAACTATGTATTACAACATGGCTATAAGTTAGCTAATTATGTATGCAAATTGTAATTGCATTCATATCAAGAAGTATTAATTGGAAACTTTTTAGTCTGAAATAGAAACATAAGCACTGTATTAGTAGTTGATTGATTTGTGGCTTTATATATCTATATGCATAATTAAAATTAGTATAACAATATTTAAATTCATATTTATTATTTTCTGTAATAAATCAATGAATTGTAGTAATTACGTAAGTACACTTAAAATAGTTGTACTTTAATTTTATTGAAAATGTAATTTAACATAAATGATAAATCACTTAAGATCCGGTCTACTAATTTTTCTTTTAAACCTCTAAACGGCAAGTCCGCCCCAGACGGGTTATTTCAAATTGGTCATAAATGCGTCGAATGACTGATTTATAATAACAATTTAAATTAAATTTAAATTAAAAACAACATTAAATATTTTGTGTAGTAATTTCGTGTGTGCATGGCATGATGTGGAAGCCATGTAGCGTTAAAATTAAAATTTAGTAAATTTTCAAAAAATAAATATATTAAAACGAACACAATTTTCAAAACTCGTGAATTCATTTATGTTGACGTAAAACTGTTGATACTAAACAAAAAGTATGATTGAGTGTTAGACTTTTAAAAAAAGCTCTTTTTTTGATGCACTCTGGGAAAAAGGTTTCATCAAATTAATGAAATTGTTTTATCATATTTATGAAGTTTTCATATATATGACGAAGAGTTGCAAAAAAATGTATGACAAATGTTTCATAGACCTTCATTGTTTCATAAAAAAGTTTCAAGAGCATTGTGAAAATACAATTTTTCTTTTTCGGGAAAAATAGTAAAATTCAGAAACCATAAATTTTAATTTCAAATATTAAAAATATCATTTCTATAGCAAAATATACAAATCCCGAAATAGAGATATTTCAGAAAGTAGGAGGAGTCTTTCCAAGATTAGGGTCTCTATTTCTTCTCCGGAAGACGCTCTAGCAGATGAATGTATAAATTATATTCGACTGGGTTGGATTCGATTGGGGCACTCTAAATGGGGCAAAGTGGAACTTTTCAAAATTTGAACCTGCGGGTCAAAAGTCGGGACATCAAAATGCGTTTTAGAGGTATGGTTCCTTCGGCAAAGATTCTTATTTTGATCCCTAGAATACGGTTTTCCTTGTACGCTGAGCGATTTTTAAATCGACCCGCCCTAATACACAGGTATCCATCGTCTTATCTTGAAAACATATGGACGGATTTTTATGAAATTTGACAGAAAGATTATAATAAGTATTATTATTAGCAAAGCCTTTAAGTTTAATCAACATGTGTTGAAGTTAAGGTGCGTTTTCGCTCAATTTCGAGTTTTTCGCAAAACGAAAATCGCCATATCTTCTTTACTAAAAGCACAAAACGGGTAATATTGGACTGTACTTATACTTATAATTTACGCCTTAAGTTATTTAATTTTATGGATTAGTTTTTAGATTCACTCCGAATGTATTTTATCCCAAATCGCCTAAAATAAACAACGAAAAAGATTTTGCTAGAAGAACATATTGTTTAGTTTTCGTGCCGAACAAGTCATATAAATTTCATAGCAAAAAAGCTGAGGTAGGCTTGAGGGTTAAATAAAATGATCCTTGTTATTTATTTTTAAATATTGTTTAAATAACTAACAAATCCGTAAGAACAAATTAATAGTAAGTTAAAAATGTTTAAATTTTTACTGCAGATCCGTAAAAGTAAATGTTCGAGTCAATTATTTAAAATTATTATTTTTTTTTGTTTTTGTGTGATTTCATGTGTAAAATTTTTCAATTCCATGTAATTTCAATTGAAATGAAATTTTACATAAACAAACCATTTCAATAAAAAAGCAAACTGGAATGTTTTGAATATTTTTTTTCGAAGCAGGCAACAAATTAAAATTTTAATTTGTAATAACTGTAACGTTAACAAAAAAACAACAATATTTTATTTTTGTGTTAAATTTTTATCGAACTAAAAATTAATGGAAAAATAAACGAAAATAAAAAACCTGTAAAATGTACACTCAAAAAAAAGCTAGTATAGAAATTAGTAACACAGTTGCAAATCTAACCTTGCTATTATTATACTAATTTTTAGTATAAAGTTATTTTTTAATAAAATTCATTGCTATTCTTATTTTACAAATTTCTAAAATTTGGTTGCTAATTTAACTAAATTAATTTAACTAATTTTTTTTAACACGATTTGCTAAAATTGGCAAAAAAAATATACTAATAATAAAATTTTGTTTAAAACTAAAAATTATTTGATCTACAAATTTGATGTTTTTCGACCTTTAATTGTGCAATGCAAATAAAAATTATTCAAGTTCGAGGCCATACTCTATATTTCTTTGTTAGGATATTTTCCTAACAAATAATGTATATAGTTTTTGTTTTCAAAATTATTATTTAACCCTTTCAGGAATGTGTTGATAGATCTATTTCGGGAATTTTCTAGGTTCCCATCATCAGAACAAGTTTAGAAAGCGGTAACAATGCCATGCTAAACATCAAACATTCATATAAACTAGTTTACTCACTACATGAGAACTAATACATATATGAGCTTGAAGTTAAAAATTATAACCATTGATCAAAAAATAATTATAATAAAAGACATGTAATCATTTTCTTGCCCGAGTTCTTTTTTTTGTTGCTGGTGTTAAATTTTATGAATTTTATTTGATGTTTTAAAATTAAGGTTTTTTAATTTCAAATGAAAAACATTAACTTTAATTGATGTTTTCTAAATTTTAAATGAAATATCATAACTTTAATTATTTTTTTCAGAATTCTGAATGAAAATTCTGAACATCAAATGGGTTTAACTTCACAGAGAGAATTTTTTTTGTATTGAAAACAGTATGTAAAAATGTTTTGTATTTTGTCTGTTTTTCCCGCTAGAGAAAATTTTAAATTGTTTGTTATGTGAAATGATATATTTTCAAATGAAGAAAACACAAAGTGCAGATTTTTAAAAATAATGTATGTAAAATAAATATTCGTCACTGTGTGTGTTACAGTTCGTGTACCTTACTCTGTGGTTATTCTCTTCAAGGATGCCAACTCTACGAAACAAAAACTGGCTGGATCTCAAAATAACAATCACTGGAATTGCAAAACTCCCAATAAATTTAAAAAGTTTAGTATTTATTAAAAAATCAAGCAATTTTAATCCAAAAACTGGATATTAAAATATCTTGCTCTATAATTTCTATCAAAAACATGTTGAAATATGTTAATTTTTTTTAACTAACAATCTCTTTGGAAGTTATCTAGACGTATAATATTCCTCGGAAGTTGCTTTCCAGCATTGTATGAACAGCTTCCTAGCTACACTCAGGGAAAAAAGTTTCATTATGTTGATGATATTATTTCATAATTCGTTTGTCATGAATTATTCATCATATTTATGAAGTTTTCATAAATATGATGAAGAGTTTCATAAATACTTATGACAAATGTTCCATAGACCATCATAATTTCATTAAAAGTTTTCATAAACTTTCTGAAAATAAATAAATTTATTTTATTTATTTTTTTTTTATTGTTTTTTTTTTTTTTTTTATTAATAATTAATAAATCTGAAATTAAATAAGTTAACCAGACTTCTGTATCCCTTTATAAACAGAAATTCCCATCTTAATATCCACAAGAAATGTCTTTTACTTAAATCCTTATTCCACGTTATGATGCACAATTTACCTTGGCATTACTCAACGCTCAGACTTCACACGTTAGCCAACATTGAACCTGTAAATAACAGGTTAGAACGGCTTACCCTTAACTTCAATTCCAAATGTTTAAACTTGGAATACAATCACATCAATGTTCTTATTTCATCATAATTTTACCTTTATCCCTTAAGTTTTTATCTAAAGCATATAAAATCCAAAAAAATTGTTCAAAAAGGTTTTTTGTGAATTTTCGCCTCAATTTTATGTAAAGTCAATGGTATAATATATTATTGTTATTTATATTTAAGCAGAAAAGGAATATGTATCCTAAACACTTTAAGAAAATTTGTTAAATGAATGCACCTGAAAATGTTATGTCAATAAAGAAATGAATTGAATTACAATAAATCTTAATTTAAAATTATTATTTTTTATTTGAAATATAGAAAATATCATCTGCAGTTCAATTTTCTTAAAACTCAAAATCTAGGAGAAATTATTTAACCCTTTACAGCCTCATGTAACATTACTGTAACAAACCCCAAATTCCCGAAATAATACATACTGAATTTATTTAGCTCGCTCAAATTTGTGTGACCCTACTTTGACATACCACTGATCAAATTAGAACCAAAAAATATCATAGATGGCGTAATTTTTTTGACTTTCGTCAGTTTGTACCTATTCGTATTTGCATAATACGAATAGGGACAAGTTTGAAAATTTAAAATTTTATAAAAAATACAAAAAGTGCAAAAATTGGGTTGTTTTTATGAAAATCTGTAGGTAAGTGAATAATATTTTTTACTTATTGTATACAATGCATATTTTTACATTTTTACATGAAAAAATTATATTTTTATGTTATGTAACTGTAATGTCACAATCCCTAAAATGTCAAATAAATAATAAATAAAGGATATTTTTTAATTTCTAAGTAATACGTTTTGTTTATTTACCTTAACCTTTCCCGTACCAAAAAAAAATTTAATTTTTAAGTTCATGGGCTACAAAGGGTTAAAATTCTGAAACATCAATTAAATATTATTTGAGTTGTTCTTAATTTTAAATAGAATTAGATAATATAAAATTTCGGAATTCTAATTGAGGTTTTTTAAATAGAAAATTATATTTTTTAATTTCAAATAGAAATTTTTATCTTTAATTGATGTCTAAAAAAAGTTATGAAACATTTCATAAAAGCCTATGAAGCAGCATCATCACAATTATGAAATTTTTCATAATATTTATTAAGCACTTCATAAAAAGTTATAAAGTTTAATCATCATATTTTTGAAACATTTCATAAATATGAAGATGTCTATCATCAATTTGCTTCATCATATTTATGAAGTGTTATAAAAATTAATGAAGTTTTTCTTTATATTTATGAAGTTTTTTATAATTATGATGAAGCTTTTTCCTTGCGTGTATTAGAAGCGTGAGATGAATAGTAATACAATTTTTATTGGTAAAAACGCCAAATAAAAAATCACATTTGACCAAAAACAAACTGTTAACTTGAAATGCCCCTTTCTAATATTTTTTTTGATTTTTGTTTTGCAAATAATGACAGTTTTAGTTCTGCAGTGACTCAAACCAAAAATCGGACAAAATAGAGTGTATTCTTCAATACAAGAAATAGAACGGATTGCTTTAATTTTTTTTTTATAATTTTTTTTGGTAGTGCCTATTTTCTAAACCATGTATTTATAATTGCTCCAAAACCTTACCAAGTTTATGCTGCGTATAACATAGAATCTCGAAAGAAGTGAAATAAGTCTAATTTGAAAGTCAAACGAAAAGTCGGACATATAATAATTTGTGGTAAATTTGTTGCATTTCATTGAGAATATGAGTAAAAAAGTAATCAGTATCACTAAGAGCTGAAAAGTCCCAGCAGAGTAAAAATTCAATATAGTGACTAAATCGGGGTGAACTGTTTATTCCGTGGCGCTTAAATATGAAATTAAATGCTAAAGGCAAATTACTGCTTATGAGAAACATTAGGTTGAATTTGCAGTATCAAAACAGTTTAAAGAAAGAAAGAAAATGAAATTTTAATTACAATTTTAAGAGGTACACAGTCCTCGATGTGAAGAAAATGCAGTTAAAAAAAGCCAATACGACGAAAAAGTATGCAAAAAATTGCACAAAGATTTGATTATGTATTAATACAATTTATATAAACAGCTTTTACGGCATTATATTAAGAAACCGACATTATTCGGGCCAAAAAATAAGATATTTTGTGACAATATAACATAAGTGAAATATTTTCAAAAACCGCATAATTTTCTATGAGCTACACACTATTTGAAAAATGTTATTTATAAATTTATTTTTATGTACCAACTATTCTATATACTTAATCCTGCAGTCAAAGTTCTACTCCGGGTAGATCAAAAATTTGTAATTTTTAGAAAATATTATGGTAACTGTTGTTTCTTGGCACTATTTATACAAAAATAGAAGTAAATTAAATTACCTTTTCCGAAAATTCTTTTGCGTTTTAATTATTTTTAGTTGCATTTAGTTTAATTCACGGACCATGCATGCACCTCTTAAAATTGTAAGAAAAATTAATTTTTTGTTTCATGCATGTTTTCATGTATGCTTTTGTCCACTAAAAATTTCCCACACAGTGGGATTGTTTCATACATTTCTTGGTAAAAACGATAATGAGAGCTCGTAGAACATTTAAATTTGACCCAAAGCCTTTCATTAAGAAAAATTTTAAGTTTCATCAAAATTGACCATTCCCATCGCCCCCTCGCCCATATAACCCGAAAAGATTTATTCTCTCCAAATTTTTATTTCTTCACCAAAAATGTTTAAACTTGGCACCAGTGATCAGTTTTATAAAGTTGAGATATCTACAAAGTTTAATGGATATCGACCATGCTCATAGCCCCTCGCCCATATAACCCGAAAAGATTTTTTCGCCCCAAATTTTTATTTCTTCACCAAAAAACTTGAAACTTGCCACAAGTGATCAGTGTTATAAAGTTGAGATATCTGCAAAGTTTAATGGAAATTGACCACGCCCATCGCCCCTCGTCCATATAACCCATATAACACATAAGACTCATGGTCCTAAAAGTATATACCATTTTATTTCGTGTTTCATTGAATTACTGAAATGCAATTTCGTGTGACTTTTTTTATAAAATTTATTATTTTTTTAACATTAGCAAATATTATCCGAATTTTATTTGTTAAATCAGAAGAATACACTCCCACCTTTCAGTTTTTTGCAACCAGAACACAAAGGCCGATAAAGCTCACATTGTTTTTGTCCAAGAAATACTAAAAGCAGGGAATTTTTGAGTGCCAACATAAAAACCTGAATATTTTTTAAACTATTAGTGATATAATTTTTTTTTTTTTTTGCAAAACTAATGTTGAAATACTATATATTTTTAAATATACTTACATAAAATATATATGACAAACAGAAATAATGTACCCGGACCATTGAAATGCATGAAAATCTCAGGCAGTTACTGCAGAGTTTCGTTTAGGTGACTTTGCCGCGTTATTTCGGACAAAAAAATTTTTTTTAAAAAAAAATATTGATGCATTTCTCTTAATTAAACAATTCTAAACAATACTGCATCATTACATTTTTTGATATTTTACACTCGAAAAACGAACTTTTTGCCAGTAAAATCCTACTGTGCGCCACTCCATAAGGTACTGTACACTCTATAAGGTACTGTGGCGTATGATTATTATTTAAAAAAAATTATATAAATCATACGTTCTATAACTTACTAACAAGGAAACTACAGATGGGTGAATCCGACAATTTAAATGAGACTTGGATATATTGTAGAGGACAAACAAATATTAGACACGAATTTTTGCGTTAGGTATTCCATCTCAAGTTTACGGTTATAAAAGTGGGGTCAAACATGTGCTAAATTAACGTTTATTTTTGATATATTTCTTATATGTATAAGTTATTAAATTAAAGGCAAATTAGGTATCAAATGAAAGTATTCTAAAGTCGCGACCACTGTTATATAAAACATGTCCGTGAATTTCCAAATATTTTTGTTATTTAAAAAACTTTCTTTTTTAATGCCACACTTGTATGTGAAGTTGTAGTTGGCTTGACTTCAAATTAACATATAATAATTATTTTTTAACACTAGGATGACCAGAACAGTCATATTGAAAAGTTTGTCATCTTTGATGAATAACTACAATTTTTTTTCCAACTTAATTTAGATATTATTCTGACTCTTTTTGGATTAAGTAGCGTAATTAGCGTTACCCCTCAACATTTTTTGGGATTTTCACTTAGAAAGTATCCCAACTGATACTCCCCGATTTCAATGAAATTTGAATATGTTATAAAGAAAAAAAATCTAAGATCGACCGATTCGTTCTATGGTTTAGGGGTTAAAAAGTAGTGTCAAAAATTATCCCAGTTTTCGATTTCTGAAACTTTTCGTCATTTCTACCATAGGAACAATATGCAAATGTGGTATCATCGAAAAGGGATTTCAGAGGTGTATCTGCTGTGAAATTGTTTTGGTAAAATTTCGCGGTTGTGTTTCTAAAAAATCCACTAGTTTTTAGGTACTTTATATAAAGATGTATACAACTATTACTATTTAATTTATATATGTTAATCCTTTTTAAGTTTAAGTGGACACGTATTTTTATTTGTTTTTTTTTTTGTTGATATTGGGGCTACATCGGGTTTTTCGCGTTTAGTAGGTTTCTAAGAGCTGTGTGAACACAACATAGGCAATATGGTCTCAAACTTCATATTTTAATGACTACTTTAAAAGTATATACATTTTCTTTAATTTGTAAATTTGCAACATGCTCCCACACTGAAAGTGCCAAGAAAATAGGCATATATAGGAAAATAAATATATATGAAGCATTATATATGTATATGCATTATTTTTTCCGTTGATGTGCAACATAAAACATTAAAACTTGCGTCAAAATATGCAAAAATTAGTTTTTTAAGGATTTTCTTACACCAAAAATACAAAAAAAAAAATAATGTGTGTTCTAGACATAGATTACATACATAGAGACGTTTTGATTATTTATGGATTGTGTTATGTATAACTGGAAAGCAAATTAAAAATTACAAAATGTGATTTAATGCTTCATACAAAAGAAGTTTTATGGGAAATATCGACATTTTGACACTTTTGTATGGGAGCCCTTCTGAAATTAACAACCAAAACGTATATGATTTTAATGTAATCAAAAAAATATGAATATTTACATGCATTTTGCCTACATACAGAAAAAATGTTGTAGTTGCATTCGAATTTTTTGCCAACCGAATTTGTGTGGTTCCACGTACTACCACACTCGCAATATATTTTCCGTTACCGATTGTAGTTTATTTAAAAAGTAATCCGTAAAGTTTGTTTTTAACTGAATAAACTATTAAAATACAAAGAAAAATATTTTTCAAATTTTTTATCTGTTATTTAAAAAACAAACTATGAATTAATACGGATTTTCTGTAGCAGTTAATATTTTCGTTTAAAATCTACATGTTTAAAAAAAATCTACTTGTTTAAAAAAATAACACAAAAATCACAGTAATCTTTTTAAAAGTTCTCTCAAACGTTTTTCATATGCATAAACTGGTGATGGTAAATAAATTACTTCCCAGCAAAACTTTGGTAATGGGTAGGACTTATTTCAGACCTTCCAAAGTAATGACTATCCATTCCAGTTTTTGTTATTTTGAAGGTCCGAAATAATACCTTACTAATATGAATATATGTAACTGCTTATTTGTAAGATAAAAAACAACGCCTTACTAATATTGTGTTAAATATCTGCTTATTTGGAATAGCAAAAATAATAAGTTACTTATTATCACTTATTTCAGACCTTTCGTAGTAATGACTATCCATTACATTTGTTGTTATTTTTAAGGTCTCAAATAATACCTTTCTGATATGAACATACATCACTACTTATATATATTTATAAAGATTCATAATATATCATAATTAATAATTTAAATGCAATTTATTTAAGCAAACAAATATATAGTTATACATAAACGACTCTCACAAAACAAAAGCTTATTTAGTAAATAACAAAATTAAGATAATTGATATTAAGTAGAAATTATTAAATTTTATTTATTAATACATTAAGAGTTTTTGGTAATAATTTTCTTATTTTCGAAGAATAACCGAGTATTTTCCTTTGAAGATTTAAAAATTTGTTGTCTAAAATATGAAAAAAAACTTTTATTAAAAAAGAAATTGGCTTTTGAAAATATGTATTATATATTACGTACGTTTAATTTTTCATGAATGGAATGAATTTCCGGAATCAATATATATTCATTATTGTACGACATTTTAAGCACTTTAGCCAGAATGTTTTCTATTTTAAATAATTGTTCTTCTGAGCCATCATGTTCGTCAACCAAAGCAATATTTAAATCCAATGAATCCATGGGATCGTTCAAAAAACTTCGTAAGTTTGAAAATCTTTTTGCTAGAAATTCTTCCTCACTTAGGATTTTAGTGATTTGTAAATAAGATTTATCCTTCATAAGACAAATGTTGTCTGGAATATTTGTACTAAAATAGCCTTTTGGTAACAAAATTGACTTTGGAACTCCTTTTCTATACCGCAGTCCGTAAACTGGATTTTTAAGTAAAACTTTATCATTTGAAAATTTATTAAAAATTTGTTGGCAAAGGTGTTTGGGCATTTTTAGATTTTGTTTAATTTTTTGCATATAGTTTTCAAATTTATACGCAGATATGCTATTTAGATCTTTAAATTCTTCGACACATTCACATATTTGTAGAAGATTGTGCACATTATATGTTACACTATTTCGACCATATAGCGCTGGAAACATTTCAACAAAAATTTGAATCATTGCATATGCCTTAATAATATCTTGTTTGGTTGGAGAAGACAAAAGAATTCTGTATGAACAATGAATTAAAAGAAAATGGTCGTACATTTCTTGCGGAACGAAATCTTTCAATGCAACTATGCCTGTATACAAAGTAAACTGTCTGAACTCAGTTGCTTTCCATCTTGATATTTCGAGTAAACTTCGGGGACTTCGTGCGAATTCGAATGGTGTATAAAAGCTCATTGAGCAAAGCTTTTCCGAAATTAAAATATATGCGTTTCGAGGTAATGGTAAAACAGTTTTTTTATTAATAATGTGCATCAACATTTTTTTGGTAATTCCTAAATCTATAAGATGCATAGGGTCAACTGGAAATTGGCTTACCATTCCAATTCCTATGCTTTCTAATTTCATTTCGTTATCAATATGCATTGGCTGGTAAAAATTTCTGTATTTTCTTAAATAAAAATCCTCGTTGGTTCTCATTTCGCCGGCTGTTGTGGAAAAAGTTGTGACATAGTCAATTCTCTGACCGATTTGCTGACATTTTGCGCATCCATTTAGTGCCATATGCCCCATTATGCCACACACAAAGGACTTGGCAGGAGCGTCACAAATAAATGCACGTATTTTCACTTGAATTAGTTTGGTTTTAACCAAAAATCCGTTATACTTCAAGTCAGAAAAGTCATTTACAAAATCATGTAAATAGCAATTTATGTCGATTGGTTTTTTTTGGACCTACATAGCATCCAATTATAAAAACTGCACTATTTGGAATATTAACTATTTGTCCTAAAATCGGCCACAATCCAACACCAGAACTTTTAAATATTGGCAAGCCATCTATTCCAACATCAATAAAAAGTTCTTTCAACGATGAATTTTCTATAAGTGTTATTTTATTTTCCAGATGATGCTTTAATCCAATATGGACATATTTACCTGGGGAAACTGTGCGCTCTTGGCAACGAGGTTTTTTTCCCACAAGCCCATTAACTGATATAGGTACATCTAGCTTTTCATGTTTTAAAATCTTTAAAAGGCTGTTGGCACATTTTACCGTTGGTTGGTTTACGATAAACCATTCTTTAAGTTTATTCTTTAAACTGAACGTTGTAATTTCCGGCACTACAATTGCTTCAGATTCATTGTGAGTGTCGCAAACAGACTGTATGGTAGAATGTTCTGCCATCGGGTGTGAAATTGCATCATTAAGACAAGAGGAATTATTTTGCGCCAAATCATGAGTTTCCATTACTTTTCTAAGCTTATCTTGTTCCTTTTTCACATTTCTTTTATATTGTGTTTTACTTGACATATTTAAAATTGTTGTTAAAAATATTCAACGTGTTTGAAATGATTAAGCGTTTTCTTATGTTTTTACTCGGCAAAAGATAGGCTTTTTCTCTTTAAACAAAAAATACGCAGTATTCAGTTTTAATTTGAATTGTATTTAATGTTTACAAAATATTTTAAAAATATTTTTAATTGCAATACTGCTTGTTGATCTATATGTGTATTAGCTGTTGAATAGAGTTGTGTCGTTCATGAACGAACTAGTTCAATTCAACGTCTTCTTTTTATTCATTGAACAATTGCATTAGTTTTAACCAATTTACTGACAAGTGAATTTTTTTCAACAATTAGAAATAATATTGTCCGGATTAAATAAAACTCCTCAAACTCAACAGATGAAAATTTTTTACGCAGAACAACTCAATATATTTATAAATTATAGTTTTATAAATCTTTTCGTTTATGTGTTGTGACAAAACTCTAATAACAAAATTGTCAAACGAACGACACAGTTCACAACACACACTTCAGTCACGGATCAAAAAGAAAAGAACGATTTGAACGATCTAGTTCACTGACACGAAATGAACGATACTAACCGAGTCACTAAAATGAACGATTAATCCCAACTCTACTGTTGAAATTGTTACACTGATTTAAATTAGTGATGCAGTATTGTTAAATAACATAAAACGGCTAAAAACAAGTGGAACTAACACCAGCAGTTTTGATAAATCTGAAGAAAAGCATTATACTTGTATTTCCTTAGTTATTTATATTTCCTACATCCTACTTAAAATGGAAAGTAAAAATTCCAAACGGCACTCCAGATATAGCGTTTTTATGCATTAGAGATACAATGACATTTTCTAATTATTATTTGCAAACTATGAGCATATCAATAATATCAAATATAAACTAAACAAGAACTTTTAAAAACCCGACATAATCTTCTATTAAATATAGTCTTCTATTTTCAAAAGTTTGTTATAATTATTATTTAAAAAATAAAAATTATGTTTTTTCGACCTATAAATTGAAAACAAAAAACTCTATAGATTATTCGTTAGGACAATATCCTAATAAAGAAATATAGAGTATGGCCTTGAATTTGAATAAATTCATTTTCATATAATCTTCTATATAATATATATTAAATAACTAAAAAAAATAAAATGTTTACTGCAAAAATTACCGTTTTGGTAGTGGTTTATTAATATACGAAAATAACTGTTGTTTAGTATTAGTCATAATAGTTGTTTAGTATTATTTCATTGCCCTTTGTTCCCAGTAGGAACCACAGGACATAATATGTATATATTAGAGCGACTCAAACTGTATGGAGCGAAAAAAGTGCCCCCCCTGAAAATGTGCATTGGTTTGTTTTAAGATGATTCCCAAATTTTTTTGGGTCTAGCGGTGGTCGTTCATAAGCACCAGCATTTTTAAAACAGGTCTATTTTTCATGTTTTGTAAATTTTAGAATCTGTTTCTTTAACAACATATACAGTATGGGTATCATAAGAAAGGTATTTTAAGGCGCGCCCAACGGTGTATACAATTCGCCCAGGATGATCACCCATGTCCTATTTTTAAGGATATTCTGTAAAAAAAAGTTGTTTTTGAATTTTTTGTTCGGAGTTGTTTGTAATTAAAATGCCAAATTAACATATTTTAATCTCTAGTCGATATAAGACAATACGTGTTTCAGAGTTTTTTGAAATTCGTACTAGTTTGCGTTTTGACAGAAACGCAATGGGGTGGTAACTCTTAGTTTCAAACAGGGCAATTGGGTATAACATTTTTTCTTTTGTATAGTACTTCATCGTTGTATGTAAATAATTTAGATTTTGGCAAAGTAGATGTATTTTGCATTTTCCCAAATTGAAAGTCAGCTGTTTTGTAGTTTTTATAAAAGCTCTGTTAGCATTACTTGTAAAAAAACGTTATTTTTGAACAGTGATGTGAAAAAATTTTATTTTACATTTGAATCAAGTACTTGTTACGTATTTCTCAAAACGGGTTTGATTACATTTCAAAAAACCGATTACTTCATTGCTCAAAATTACAAATCTTGCCGATGGATAAAATTTTAATTGAAATTTTTACCGGTTTTTTAGCGGTAACTGTAAAATTTAATACAGTTAGAACAATTTTTGTCATTGTTGAAACTTCTATGAATATTTTAAAATTATTACATTAGTACTTGGTACTAATTACTCTTATAATAAACGAATACCCAGTACTCACACACTGTTTAACTATAACCCGCAAAGAATATTAAAAAAAGAACGCGTGCATTTTCAAAACTTCGCAAAGAAAGAAGAATTAAAATAAAGAAATATATATAATTATATATAAAACAAAATAATAAAAGTTTATAATAATATATAAAAGACAATAATAAAAGTTTATAATAATATATAAAAGTAAAAAAAAGTTTATAATAAATAAATTATCAATTTATAACCTCAAAATGCCAAAGCCCAATACTTTGTCACAAATTCTTACCAAATTGGAGTGTATGGA
The DNA here is from genome assembly GCA_021234595.1 of Delia radicum. Taxonomy (NCBI): domain Eukaryota; kingdom Metazoa; phylum Arthropoda; class Insecta; order Diptera; family Anthomyiidae; genus Delia; species Delia radicum. The sequence goes on from CM037851.1 coordinate 210,245,193, forward strand.
GGAGGATATTCGTGAAATTAAAAGTGAGTATAATCCTGTACTTTAAACCCTTTATATTTATATATTAATTTTTCAGATCACATCCTTGGAAAAGAAGAGGAACTACACAACAAAATTATTGGTAAGTTGAAATTTTTTGAATAGAAATGGTTGTGAAAAGGGATGTACTAAGGAAAACAAATTTTGCCTACCATTTCGAATTTTGTCAACTAAAATTTTCCGTCACAAGTTTTTTTTCTTTTAAATATTGATCGATGTTGAAATGAATAAACCACATTTCGAAAGCAGTATTCCTGATACAATTTATGTTAAACTAAGGTTAATGTTCCATCGAAAAACTAGGCCTGAATGTTGTGTAGGTGTATTTTCCTAATAGAAAATTATTTAAATTTTTAGTTTACAATTAGTATACTCCTTGTGAACTCCATAAAACAATTTCCAAACGAACAAAGGGTGGTGTGGACTTAAGTCATAATTGATAAACATTTGATTGTCGAATAGTCCATAAATCAATTTCCAAACGAACAAAGGGTCGTGTGAACTTAAGTCATAATTGATAAACATTAGTTACTTTTTCGCGAAAAAAATTATGGTGTTTAATTGATTTAAAATCGACTATTACCAACATTTTATATAATTTGAAGAAATTTAATGCAATACGATCCACGTACATTGTATTCACCATTTTGTGGATTAAATTGTATCTGATTAGTTATTGGACCCAATCTAATTAGATATGCCACCATATCATTATTTTTACTCGGGTTATTATAAAAATATATATGAACATACAAAACCAATAATCAACTGACGATATATTTACACACAATAGCAATTAATTTGACATTTCATAAGAAAATCCAATATTGCGTGTAAACAAGACAATAGGCAAAAAAAAATAAACATCAACAGAACACCAAATATAAATTTAATAATGTATTTGATCTAAAAAAAAGTAATTATAATAAAATATAAGGACACCAACAATTCTTGATGCATCGATAATTGGAGAAAATGCGTCTTACGTACCCCCTGGACAACTAAAAAAGAAGACAAAAAAAAAACATAAGATTAAACTTTTTAGTTGTCATTTAGTTGACTTAGCTGCATAATGCAAAACTATTGTAGCAAACGCAAGATTTATAGCTTTTTTACCAAACAAAACCTTAAGACTAATGGGTTTACTGATTTTGTTTGTTTCGAATATCTTCTTTTCCCTTATGCTTCTATCCTTACTGCCCCTTCTTTAAAATCTTATACTGTAAAAAAAGGAATTACATTTTTACACAACATGATACAACTAGGTCAGTTAAATGACAGATTTACCTTTACATACATATTTGTTTCTTTTTGTATATTCCTAAAGATTTTCAGACAAATTTTCGGTAATTTCCATGATTCAGGAATAGTTGATTTTCTCATACAATTGTTGCTTTCTTTTTTGTCAGTGAATAGCCCTTTATAAATAATCTGCAAGAAAACTAAATTGTTTAAACAAAGCTTATAAATAAAACAAAATTACTTACACTATTTTTTGCGGATCAATCAAATTATTTAATTCCTTTTCGTTCTATGATCAAATTGATTGTTTTTGTTAGTCTGTGGTTTTTGTATGTAAATATATCGTCGGTTGATTATTATTTTTGTATGTAAACATATCGTCGGTTAATTATTGGAGTGCCGCGAAGATCAAATTATTGTTAACAAAAAAAATTTTAAATTATATATTGATTTTTAAATCAATTCCATGTATTAATAATTTATTTTATTTTTTATGAAAATTTATGTTCTATGTGGCAAATATACATGTGTAACTAACAAGGAAACTACACAGGGTGAATACTCAGATTTCAATGAAACTTGGATATTAAATCTCTTGGAATTAAATTTCAAAAACTATTTGATTTGTGTTTTTTTTTACAAAATCTTCGAACATAAATGCCACAAAATAAAAAAATACGCGTAAAAACTATATGTTAAGTGTATAGGAATAGAAAGCTTATTCTTTAAAGCAGGATTTTAATATCGCGACTTCGCGACGTCGCTATCAGAAACATTTTTTAGACTGAAAATACTTATTTTTTTTTCATTTTAGATACAATTTCCAATCAAAATGCTAATGTAAGCAACATTTTGGCAGAACAAAGCGTAGCTTTAAAGTCAACCTTTTCATCAATTTGGCAAACTCCTCAATTTGCAAAACTGTTTCCTATAACAACAACTGAGGGGTTAGAAGAATGGGAAAGTACAATAACTGAGGAGAACAAGCCCGCAATGGTAAAATGCTACATTTACACAGGACTAAACATACCTAGTTTTTGGCTCTTGCAATCAAAACGAACGAAGCCTAAAAACTAGATTGCTTTTGTTCTGTATTAAAAAAAAAAAATAATAATTAAATACATACTAATATTGCATTTGTTTAGATTGCGGCAGTAAAAACCCTACTTGGCGTTGGTGGTATTAAAAAAAACTTAAGATTCATTATGACTACAGATCTGATTCACGACTACAACCTTGAAGGTTTTCAGGGACTCAATAATTTTCCTAAAATAATGGATATACTTTTTTGTAAGTGTGGCATTTAATTTATTTATTTTACAATCAAAAAAGTTTTACAGTTACTACATGACAGTTCTTTGTGTAGTAATCAGTAGTAGGTGTTTTTAACTGCAATTACAGTTGATTTTTTATGAAAAAATACAAAACAACTATATTGACAGTTATTTTGAACAACTGAATAAAACTACTGTATTTTTTAACAGTTGTTTTAGTATATTAGTAAACAACTACCAAAGCAGTAATTTTGCAGTAAACAGTTACCTTTTGTTGGTTATTTAAAAAAAAAATTTTTCGAGTTTTTAAAAATTCTCGTTTAGTTTCTATTTGTTTTTGTTAATATGTTCATAGTTTGCAAATGATATTTAGAAAATTTTTACGAATTTTTACAATTGTATCAACATTTTTGTAGTAAAACAGTTATTTTTACGACATTGTTAGTTGTTTTTACTACATTTGTTAGTTTTTACTACAGTTGAAAACAACTACATTTTTAGTTATTTTAACGGTAATTACCTTTGTCGCCTTTTTAACTGAAATTACTGTCATTTTAAATTGATTCTACTGTAAAACTTTTTTGAGTTTAGATATGTATTTCTAAGTTATTTTTCATTCACAGCCTCTTCTTTAAGTCCCGATAACCCACACGATTTTAAGAATGACATGAAATATGCTATAAAAGCATCAAAAAATCGCCACCATAAAGATGCATGTCTCCAAAAGAAAAAACTACAAAAACAAGAATAATTGTTTACTTCTTAATTCATAAAGTAAAAAATATTATTTTAAACAAGTTAAAATATACCTACAATATCTTGAACTTAAAATTAAAAACAAAAAAAAGTTTGTTTGATATTAAAGGCTTCTTTACTCGAGCGGATACGTTTCGTAAACGGACTGTAACTGGATACAATGTGTAAAAAGAGTACCAACATACAATACGATGTCTCTGTTTTACATACTTAACAAATGGTGACGGATTTAAGCAAAGTAAATTCTATTTTCAACAAAATTTACTTTATTTTACTTTTCGCAAATCCGTCACCATTTGTTTAGTATGTAAAACAGAGACAACTTATTGTATGTAGGTACTATTACATGGTATCTAGTTACAGCCCGTTTACGGAAACGTAGCCGCTAGAGTAAAGAAGCCTTAAACCTTTTGAAATCATTTTTTTTTTATATCAAAGTTGTTTAATTTTTATTTAAAAAATAAATAAAAATAGTTTTTTCGACCTTTAATTTTGCAATTAAAAATAAATTATTCTTGTTCACCAAAATTTTTTACTTATATGAATTAACATACTAAGTAAAAACAAAAAACTAAATTTTTCTTTACCAGAATATTGTCCCAGTAAATACTCAATAGAGTTTTTGTTTTTCAAAATGTTCTATACCTTCAGGAATGATAAGACGCGTTTCCGGGGATTTTCTAATTACCCTTTCATCAGTTATCTTTAGAAGGTGGGAATACTGCAAATAATAAACATCAAAAGTTCATATTATCTACCATCTACTACACCATCAACTAAGTGATAAGTAGTAGAACTGTTAATATGCCTTCAAAGTTTTTGAAATACATACTACAAACATTTTGAAAAGGCTTATTAACTATTCTACTACTTATCACTTAGTTGATGGTGTAGTAGATGGTAGATAATATGAACTTTTGATGTTTATTATTTGCAGTATTCCCACCTTCTAAAGATAACTGATGAAAGGGTAATTGGAAAATCCCCGGAAACGTGTCTTATCATTCCTGAAGGTATAGAACATTTTGAAAAACAAAAATTCTATTGAGTATGTTAGTTCATATATAATTCATATAAGTACAAAATGTTGGCCTCGACAAGAATAATTCTTTTTTAATTGCAATTATTTTTTGTCAAATTCAGTTTTGTTAATCCTTTTTTTTGTAGTTTATTAATTAATAAACATTTTTAAAGTACTTTTTTTTAAAAACCAGCCAAATTTTAAATATGTATAAGGCATTTAAGTTCCTACACCCAAAAAAAAGTTTGTAATGTTAGCAACTCGTACTCGCAAGTTTTTTTGCTGAGTTTAGCAACTTTTTTGCTGATGTTAGCAACTTTGTCTGCTAGGATCCTCCCAGCAAACGAGTTGCTAATATTACAATTTTTTTTTTTGGGTGTACTAGTATATAAGATTTTTAGTTTTTTATAGTGAATTTTTTTTGTTCTTTTTATGTTTAATAAATGTTATTAGAAAATAATAAACAAAGTCTTTTAATTTTTTTCTTGAGAAAATATTAATCGCTGTTCACCACTTATTACACTTCTTCCTGGTAAGCAGTTATTATAGTCCTTCCTTGTAATGACTAAAATCAGTAGTTATTTTAGGACCTATTAATAACTAGTTATAATTGTCCTTATTAATAACTAGTTATTTTATTGCCTATTAATACCTTCTTATTTAGGTACATGTTAATACGTACTTATTTTTGCACCTATAAATAACTACTTATTAACATCCTTACAAGTAATACGTCATATAATGGCTTTAAGCATTACTTTTGATGCTACAAATAAGAAATGAAATAAGTACTTATGTGTAACTGGTGATTTCACTACATATTTTGTAACGTCTTATTTTTGTCCCTATATGTAAGCACGAGGCAAGGCCTTGCCTCCAATGACACCCCCATGTTAAAATCAGGTGTTCTTGGCCTCAACTATAAGTACTTCTGATTCTTGTTTTCTTCTTCCATTTCCCATTCTATGGTAATAGCAAGTTTTCCTGGGTTATTTACATTTTCAGTCCAAAAAGTACCAAAGTGGCCCAGCTGACGATTAAGTGCTTTGTTTCAGTAAATTTTGTTTTACTTTTTTTTTGTTACTAAGGGTATTCAGCGTGGTCATTTGCACACGATGCAAATTTGCACTTTCTCATCCTCGAGCAGTATTGACGGTGCATAATCTGCATATTAGCACAGAGATGGAGTTCCCTCACTGTTCCAAATTTATATATTAAAGCACATCTTGTAGATGACATCTTGGAGATGAAGATATAGTAAAATATGGTAAAAGTCAAGTGTTTTTTAGGTAAACAAGATTAAGCGCATCAATGTTTATTGTAAAGTTAAAATTAAGCAATATTCTTGTGCATATGTCATACCAGTGTGTATGTCATATTAAAAGGTTAGAAAAAATCAAAAAGGTTTTGATTCTTATTGCAGACACAAGACATATGAAAAATATTTAATATTGAGTTGGCTCCAAAATTTTTACAAAAGTGCTTTTTATTTTAGTACTTAACCAAATATTTTATTTACCATCACTATAGTTTTTCTTTAGATTTTAATTGTCTTTTATTTTGTGCTAAAAGTTGCAAAAAAAAAAATATTTTTACAATCAAAATTGGTAAGTAAAAACAAAATTATTGTAATTTATAATATTTACACATATGTTTATTCCAGATGTTAATTTAAAAAGCTGATCGTGCTTTTCATCTGGTAAAATCTTTAATGTTAAGGAGTAAGAAGTTGGCTTCCTGTGTTTTTTTTTTTTTGTACAATAAGGTATATATCCCATTACGTTTTTCAATGATATAACTGCATTTCCTTATATTACTAATTTACATAACGGTGAAAAAACTATTAGAGTTACAAAATTTACTTCTTATTAACTGTATTCAAAATTAATCCGCCATTCAATGGATTCAAACTGTCAACCTGAGTTATTCCAACCAACCAACGTGAAATTAGCAATCAACAACCGCCAATCAACTTGCAAAGTCCTTTAAACTTTCAACATGAATTAAGCAGTCAACCTCAAATTGTCCATCAACAACTGGCAATCAGCAATCAAAGTGCTTTAAACCCCCAACATGAGTTAAGTAACCTACATCAGATAAATAATGCGGCAATTAATGCTCAAACTGGATTTATAGCGCATGAAAATGAACTGTTCGCTTTTTTAAAGGAAATTGACAACGAAAATGTCTCATACGTAATGCCACTGATACAAGGTAAAATATGAGAAAAAAATCAAACTAAAGTTAACATAAAAGAGCTCAATTAAACACTATCCAAAAATTGTTCCTGTAAAAGATCAAATTCGATACAAAAATTAATTTTTAATTAAAATAAAATTCAGATAAGATAGCCGACCATAATTAAACTTATATCTTTCGCGGCGAAACATTAAAAAATAAATTTAGTAAATTTTTTTTTAGCATGGACTCCATCCGAATTGTTTGATAAAGACTAATTTCCATTTTTACAATAACTGATAGTTCTTGACTCCATAATAGCTCCAAATATTATCCTGTAAGATTTTAACGAAATCAGCAAATCTTCCTCATATATTTAAACTTTTTTGATTATTTTTATAGAACACCTTTTTTAGAAGTCATAAGCTCTTAGAAATAGTCGAGTCTTTAGGCGCACTTTAGTAAAAAATTGGTAAGGAACTACAAAGTTGCCTCAAAATAATCAATGTTAAATGGTAGTTCTTAACTGTGGTTATTTTTGCTCAGTTACCTTCCCTGACACTGAAGTACAAATTTTTCTCGAGATTTTATAGTGTTTTGAGCATTACTAACGATTAAGATACATATTCTAAGACCAGCCAGATTAAAAATTCTTTAACAATTTTACTTAAAATGCCTTTATACTACACTTAAGTTTAAAAACTTTTTAGTATAATCTTTAAAACTGACCTTTAAACTCTTCGATTTTGATAACAATTTTCTAGTTCCTAAAATCGGATCTTTAGGGTATCTCGATTATATTTCCTTTATATAGATTTTCATACAATGTAATTTAATACTTTATTTCTGTTTTTAAATAACTTTATATTTTACAGAACAGAACATAACGTTAAATCAAGTAAAAATTTTTGATCGATATCATTTAGAAAAATTGTTTGAAATAGGAAGTTTTCAGCACATTCGACAACTTGGAAGAGAAGTCGAATTTTTTGGAAAATTTACTGTTTCGAAATCTTCTCAAAACTTAAACAATGTTTGTGGTAGTTTACCTAATGACGCATATGCACACTTGCCTCGCTTAAGAAATGATACTACTCCCAACTATGTACGTTATACTATATTGTAACGACGTGTTTTCACGCTCGGCTGAGGTAAGCACAGACGCGTCCAGGGTTCGTCACAAAAATTTATATTTTTCGAGGGAAATTAAAGAAAACACAAGTTCGGTTATTTTTTTTTTTTTTTTTTTTAAAAAACGTTATAAATCGTATCGCTTTATTTACAAATTTAATTTACGATTAGTGAGCCCGACAATACTACGATTAAATCCACGACCACGAACATATAAGGACAACTCACAAATATTTAATTGAACACGCCCACCGACATGTTCCTCACCACCGCAAGTATTAAATATTTGTTCAAATATTTAGTTCCTCACCACCGCAAGTAGTAAATATTTGGGTTTTTTCCAGCTCGACAAATATTTAGTTCCTCACCCCCGCAAGTGGTAAATATTTGGTTTTTGTTTTTTCCAGCTCTACAAATATTTAGTTCCTCACCACCGCAAGTAGTAAATATTTGTTTTATCTAAACCCACCGATCTATCTCTACTTCTTGGTTTCACCACCGCAAAACTAAGACTGATCTCCTACGTTGTCGGTCTTCTCCTTTTATATATTTTTCCCTACACACACGTATACACATACAGACGAACACACATATCTACGCTGTTTATGCTGATGAGGTTACCAGACCTTTGTCAAACTCAACAGCTGACATGTACCCAGAGTTGTTAACACAGAGTTGTAATATGAACATAGAGTTGACAATTCCCCCCATTAACCCGTTTACTACCGTATATGTTAATTATGTTACTTAAATAAACAAATACTTCATTATTCTTTTCTTACTAACTAATACAAAACAAAGCAAATATTCCATATATTGATAACTTATTGATACCCAAAACGAGGCGACGACTTTGGTCATCACATTTCCCTCCTTCTTTCGGAAAAATGAACTATTATTCGGCTGGTAAGTCTCCAACCCGTTTAATTGTGATTCCTCCACTTGCTCGCAGTCTTACTCGGTATCTACCCTGGCCTTTACCACCTTCGGGTACAGTCAACAACAACTTTACTTGTCTGTTCTCTGTGATATTAACACGAGCCTCTAATATCATCGGGATCAGTTGCAAGATGGCCACCCTGGGAACGTCGACCGCCTCGATGTCCAGCATTTGAATAAGCTCATCTCCCTGCTTCTGGAGGTATAGTTGCGTACGCTCCTTCTGATAGCTTGCCGCTGAGACCTCTATTTCTGAAGGCATTGATGACTGTACAGATTTAGTTGGTGATGGTATTTGCGAGGACGGTGGAGATAACGGTGATGGCACTGGTTGTAATATTACAGGTGGAACTGATGATGACTGTATTAGTAATGATACTGATGCTGATGTTGGCATTTGTGGCGATGCTTCAAACATCATTATTGATTGCAGAAATGTTTGCAATGAGGGTGACGATGGTTGTTGCAAAGGTGACGATAGCAACGGTAACTGTGGTGGCGACGTAAATGGTGACAGTGACTCTAACATTTCATATAATGTTGGCGATGAAATAGGCGGCGGAGGAAATGAAGCCGCTTCTGAAGTACGTGGCAAGTCCGCTCGTACCGCTTGTTGTTCCGACGATGGCAACGACTGAGTAGCCGTATTCACTGGTGGTTCCATGAGAATTTGCGCTGACGCGTTTGTTTCGTCGTTGATCAACGGCGGATTTAAAGGAAACACATCTGACAATTGTTGCGCCCACTGACGTGAAAAGGTGAACTGCGGGGATTGCATTGGAGTAACTTGCAGGACTTCTATGCTCACGACATCTTCACGTCGCTCACTCTCTGTTATGTGGTTGATACTGGTGGATGAAGTCATACAGTCTATCACTGTATCCCTCTCTGAATCGAGACTGGCAAAAATGTGGTTGTTCTGAGTGGTGATATCAGTTATGGTATTCATGATGCTTAAGGTGGATGGTGGTTGATACGCGTGGGCATCCGTTGAAGCGTTATTAGGCTGAACGACACATCGGTTGACTGTTTGTATAGGCCTTGGAATACATGGCCCGGGATGTGGGAGGTCGTCTAAAAATATAGTGCGTCTTCCCCTGGCCCGTTCTTCTAGCACACGTACACGTAGTTGTTCCCGGGTCTTGTTGAACTTATCGTCAGCCATCTTTATTGAGTTACAAATTGATCTAGGAATATAAAGAACAGTTAGTGTTAATTAAATGTATAAATCAAATAAATGTAAGTGCAATTTGAGACTAAAGTTTTTGTTTTTTTTTTTTTGTTCTAAGGATTTTCGAAGAATGGTTTTAATTCACCAATGTGAGCTGTTCGGATGTCTCCTTTATGGTATCCTTTAATTTTAGCTATAACTGGTGATGGAAACTCAATAATGGTGTAGGGCCCTTCAAATTTTGGTGCCAGCTTTGCTGCAAAACTTTCCGTTGCCTTCGACAACGGATGTTGTCGTACCATCACTTGCTGGCCAACAAGCGGTTTCCAAGGTCGCCTTCGTAGGTTGTAGTATCGCTGTTGGTCTCGTGCTGCTTTAGCCAGGTTGTGGCGTACTATCCGAAAGACCTCTTCTAGTTCAGTGGCTTTCTCATTTGGATTTCGTATGATGTTGCCTGTACCGGGAGTGACTTCATCATACAGAGCACGTGGTAACCTGGGTTCTCGACCTTGCACCAAGAATGCTGGCGTGTATCCCGTTGATGCCGAACTGCTAGTGTTCATAGCCAATGATATCTCCGGTAAAACATCATCCCAAACCATATGTTTATTTCTGGCGAATTGAGATATCATCGTTTTAATCGTCCTATTTGATCGCTCCGTTGGGTTTTCCTGGGGCGTATAGGGGGCAGTATACTGTTGCCGAACACCTATGCTGTCCAGATACTTTTGGAAAACTCGGCTGGTAAATTGGGATCCATTATCTGTGATGACAACTTTTGGGACCCCAAATCTGGATAAGATTCGTTCCCTGAAGGCTTTGACAAGATTGTCGGCTGTTGCTTTACGTAAGGGGACTAATTCTACCCATTTAGTAAACCGATCCACGATTACCAATAACATCGTGTTACCATGTTTAGAGCGAGGTAAAGGACCTACAAAGTCCATACATATGGTAGCCCAAGGTTCCTCCGGCACTCGTATTAACATTTCCCCGGCTGTCTTTTGTTGGCTTACTTTATATTGTTGACACGAATGGCAGCCTCGTACATAACGACTAACATCTCTCGATAAGCCTGGCCAATAGTAGCGACTACCAATGCGGTTGACCGTCTTTCTAATCCCTAAATGACCCGCAGTAGGATCATCATGATTTTCCTGTAAAACGCGTTCTCTTAGGTTGGTGGCTACACATAGTTTCCAGGGTTGATTATCTTCATCACGGTGGTTTACAGGAAAATGTCTATACAACTGGTTATTCATTAATGAAAAGTCTGGGAACTTTTCGGGATGTTCGGCTACTTCTCGGGTTTTCTTCTTCAACCATGAGCATTCTATGATCGAATTTTCGTTTATGGTTCGTTGACATATTCCTATGGGCTGTCGAGAAAGAGCGTCTGCGACCACGTTGTTGCTGCCTTTTCGATACTGGACCATAAATTGATATTGTTGTAATTCTAAGGCCCAGCGGGCAAGACGACCTGTCGGGGTTTCGATTGAATTCAGCCACTTTAGTGATAAGTGGTCTGTTATTACCAAGAAATTATAGCCTTCTAGGTACATTCTCATTTTCCTGATTCCCCAGACAATAGCAAGACATTCCTTTTCGGTAGTTGTATAATTTTTTTCGGCTTGATTAAGATGACGACTCGCATAGGCGATAACTCTTTCCATGCCGTCTATTTCTTGGGTAAGTACTACTCCAAGACCAAAATCGCTAGCATCAGTTTGTATGGTAAAGGTTTTGGTGAAGTCTGGGCAGGCCAACACCGGTGCTTCGGTAAGATGACGTTTTAAATCAACAAAGGCCCTTTGCTGGTCTTCTCCCCATTTGAAATGTTTTCCTTTCTTTAGCAATGAAGTTAATGGTTGTGACAATTTTGCAAAATCTGGGACGAAACGTCTATACCATGAGGCGACTCCCAAGAATCGTCTCACATCTCTCACATTTTTTGGGGGTTGCATATCCCTTAATGCGGCAACCTTATCCGGATCAGTTTTTATCCCTTCTCCACAAACGACATGTCCCAAATACTTTATTTCTTGTTTAAAGAATTCGCATTTTTCAGAGTTTATTTTTAACCTGGCCTGTCGTAGTCTTCGAAATACCTCTTTCAAATGTGTTACATGATCGTTGAACGTTTTGCTTGTGATAATGATGTCATCTAAATAAGCAAAAGCGTGGGGTTCCATATCTGGGCCGATAACCTGATCCAGCGTGCGTTGGAAGGTTGCAGGTGCCGAGTGGAGTCCAAATGGCATAACCTTCCATTGGAATAGACCCCGCCCGGGTACGGTAAATGCGGTAAACTTCTTACTACTCTTCTCCATTGGTATTTGCCAATACCCATTTTCCAAATCAAGGCAACTTATATATTTGGCTTCCCTTAATCGGTCTAGGATATTATTAATTCGCGGTAATGGATAGGCATCTGGTACAGAATGGTTATTTAGTTGTCGAAAATCCATACAGAGACGCCAGGAACCATTTTTCTTTTTAGCTAATGTGATTGGAAAGCTATAAGGACTATTCGACGGTTCTATGTAACCCTTTTCTATCAGTTTATTGATTTCTGTATTAATAATCTTCTGCATCGCTGGGTTGCGATTGGCATACCTAATTTTTATAGGGCGGTCATCTTTCATGAGGATCCTATGTTCAGCAAGGTCTGTAGGCCCCTGTACATTTACAAATTTTAAAAGTTCCCTTTGGAGAAATTCGCTGATAATCTTCTCTTCTTTGGTTTTTAAGTCGGTCCTATTGATTAGTATTAGTTATTAAATTTGGTTGACTTACCGGACCTTGTAGATCTCCAGTGGTACCCTGGGGATTTAAACGGGATGGTGGGTGTGTTGGGGAGCCCCTTGAAATATTGGTGACTGCTTGTGGCATCCTTCTTTCCTCGGACATACGCCCCTGGGCGACTGAGCACTTCGGTACACTGCTAAGAAGAATATCATCCAGTCGTATTGATAAGGTTCCAAATGACACCGTTGTTTTTAATAGCCGTAATAGATTTAAGCCGATGATCATATCCTCGATAGAATTCGGGATTATCAAGAACATGACATTTCGGATTTTCTGGTTAACTTTTACTGGACACTCGATGGCACTTTGGATTTCGGTTGATGATCCGTCGGCTAGTGTGACAGTGAGGTTTTGTGGTATTTTGGTAGAATTTACGAACATTGTCTCTGTGAGCTTCTGATTTATATAATTGCTGTTTGCCCCAGTGTCAATTGTTGCTATTATGCTAGAATTACCAACTTTTACCCTAGCACTTAGTCTATTATCATCACACCACAATTTTGTTAGTTCAAATGGTTGTAATTGATTCCCACTGGCAACGTTATCACGGATATAATCTTCTCCCCTCGAACTGCATTCTAGACTTCGGTTAGCCATCATACGGTGGGGTTCGGTTCGGGTTGGTTGGGCATTACGTCCGTTTGGTATACTCTCGAGATCATCTGCCAATATGAGGAGTTCTGACAAATTTTTAAAGTCTCTGCGGTGGATATACCATAAATAGTCTGGGTGAGCATTTCTATATATTCTCTCTAATTTTTGTGGTTCTGATAGATCGGAATGGCGCATTAAATTTTGTATAGCCAAAACGTAGTCCTTAAACGATTCCCTCGGACGCTGGCACCTTTTTCTGATTTCGTCTTCTAGTTTTTCGAAATAGCGGGAGGGCAGGAAAAATTTTATGAAGTCCGATTTAAAGGACTCCCAATTATCCCAATGCTCGTTGTTATTACGGAACCAGATCAAAGCTTTATCCTTTAAAAATTCTGGCATTGCACTTGGTAGGTGGTTAATGTCTATATTATACATTTCTACCATCTCTTCCACTCTTTCAATGAATAATAACGGGTCCTTTCCACCATCATAACGTATACCCCACTTGCGAACAAACTCGATAACGTTTATGCGTTGCGTATCCTTGATTTCCATTGTGGTGCCGGACATACCTTTTACCTACTTCTTAACTGGACTGGGTTCGTGGATTATCACTTTTGGTATTTTTGCTGGTGAAACCAAAGTGTTGGTTGGATTCGCCAATGTTGTCGTGTCATGCTTAACCTGCAATTCTAGTAATCGCTTTAAAATATCTGGGTTATGTTCTCCTCCAAGAAACTGTGCCATCCGTTTTCGAAGGTCTTCTACGCTACCGGTGGTGTTAGCCCCAAATTCATGTAGGTAGGCTGTTAATTCTTCCTTCCTCAAAGTGTAAGCCCAGGATACTTTCAGCATGGTGATTTTGCAGGTTCCGACTACGATTTTTGTTTTACGGTTATTATAAGATTTATGTTTTATGTTTGTTTAATCGTCCCGAGAGTTCACGTTTTTTTTTATTTTCTCTTTTCTCTTTTTTTTTTTTTACCAAGTTTTTTCCCCCACAAGTTTACCAAGTTTCTTTCAAAGTTTTACCAAGTTTTTCACACAAGTTTACCAAGTTCTCTATACTTTTACCAAGTTCTTGCACAAATTTACCAAGTTTTTTCTTTACGATTTATTTTGACGATCTCTTTTAAATTTCCGATTTCTTTGTGTTATTATTTTTAAAGTCCCTGCTCGGGCGCCATTGTAACGACGTGTTTTCACGCTCGGCTGAGGTAAGCACAGACGCGTCCAGGGTTCGTCACAAAAATTTATATTTTTCGAGGGAAATTAAAGAAAACACAAGTTCGGTTATTTTTTTTTTTTTTTTTTAAAAAAACGTTATAAATCGTATCGCTTTATTTACAAATTTAATTTACGATTAGTGAGCCCGACAATACTACGATTAAATCCACGACCACGAACATATAAGGACAACTCACAAATATTTAATTGAACACGCCCACCGACATGTTCCTCACCACCGCAAGTATTAAATATTTGTTCAAATATTTAGTTCCTCACCACCGCAAGTAGTAAATATTTGGGTTTTTTTCCAGCTCGACAAATATTTAGTTCCTCACCCCCGCAAGTGGTAAATATTTGGTTTTTGTTTTTTCCAGCTCTACAAATATTTAGTTCCTCACCACCGCAAGTAGTAAATATTTGTTTTATCTAAACCCACCGATCTATCTCTACTTCTTGGTTTCACCACCGCAAAACTAAGACTGATCTCCTACGTTGTCGGTCTTCTCCTTTTATATATTTTTCCCTACACACACGTATACACATACAGACGAACACACATATCTACGCTGTTTATGCTGATGAGGTTACCAGACCTTTGTCAAACTCAACAGCTGACATGTACCCAGAGTTGTTAACACAGAGTTGTAATATGAACATAGAGTTGACAATTCCCCCCATTAACCCGTTTACTACCGTATATGTTAATTATGTTACTTAAACAAACAAATACTTCATTATTCTTTTCTTACTAACTAATACAAAACAAAGCAAATATTCCATATATTGATAACTTATTGATACCCAAAACGAGGCGACGACTTTGGTCATCACAATATATAAATTATTTTTGATATCTATTAACAAAGCAACTTATGTTTATTTTTAGACTTTAAATGACGTTTTCGAAAATAACCCAATTTTGAACAATCTTAAAACCTTTTACGATAAGTATGGGGGTCTAGGCAATACCGAGCAAAATAAGCTAACAAGAGCAATTATTGATTTTTATGTATCAAAAAATGTAAAACTAGAGTCAATTAGTATGGAAAATGTGGCTTGTCAAATAGTGGCATTATTTTCCGATGAATCGGCAGAAGTTTACTTTGAGAAACAGAAAAGCAAAAAGGCAAAAGGTAAACTATTTAATAGATACCAAAATATGATAAAGTTAACGTCCAAAGGAAGAACGATTGAAAGGTCTCATCAATATACAAAATAATGTCTGTTTTCTTGGAAATGGTAAAAACCTTTTAATATTTATTTTAATAGTATTTATGCATATGTTATATTTCTAACAGACCAAGATGCTTCCGCAATGAATCGTTCCTTAAATATAACTCTACAGACAAGGAAGGAACATGCCAACGTTGGAAGCAGTGCGTTGAATACAGATTAAAGCAATTGACTGAATGTAGTGATGCTAATATTGCAAACATTATTGACAATTGGCCTGCTTATAAGCAAAGTTATGGTTTCGAGCTGGTAAAAAAAAATATTGATATTCATATTTTTCAATCTTTTATTTCTCCAGAGATTAAAAAAAAATAATGCGAAATACTTTGGATACAATAATTCTTTGAATGAAAAATTGCACTTAAAGATTTATATCGCAGGATTTCAGATTTCATAATGTTTTTTTCTCTAAATAAACAAGAAATCTAATATGACCTTTTTACATTAAGAGCGTACCAATTATTGATTGATTACGTAATAAATTACCTGAAAATTAAAAAGCTTTGGGATAATTTAGTACAGCGTTTGTAAATATTTAAGCCTTTGACGACCGAACTTAAACGGCTGAAGATTTTTTGACGAAACTTCGTGGAGCCTTGGGCCAATGACTAATAATAAAATTTGTGCTGCTTTTGAATTTTTACTGCTCCTCCTATCGGAGAAATATACTCTAATGGACTGGGGAACATAATGGGTTAATTTGTCCATGTTTTAATTTTGTATTTGCTTTAAGTTTTGCAAAATTCAAAAATAGAAACCATTTTGTATAAACTTAAAACTGAATTTTTAACATTATAAAAAACAAAAACGTAAAAAAACATAAAAAACAAAAAAAAAACAAATTTTTGAATTTGGATTGACATTGTAAGGCTATATAGACATCTGTCTAGTGTCGATCACAACAAGTTTTGCTAAAATAGTCTTGCATGTTTTCGTAAAATGGCAAAAGGTGAGAATGGAACATTAATAATTCTAATATTTTTATATATAAAAAATTTAAATTCGCAAATTGTGGTAAAATCTTTTTAATTAGAACCCGTTAATGTAATAGGGATTATTTGGGCAGTGGGCTAAATTCAATAATGTATGTGGCTGCTATTTGTCATTAAAGTCTTGTGGTTTGGGTATGTTTACATGATTATGATTAATGACTTATTGTTCAAGTACACTAATAGAAATAAACCTGTAAAAATAACATAAAAAACTACTAAAAATTAGTTAAAAATGACGTTGCAGAAAAAACTGCAGATTTTTTTGCTAAATACGAATAAAATAAGATCAGTAAAAATAAACCAGTTAACTTTACAAAATTTTATTTACATTCGAGCCGAATTTTAGTTAATTGAAAATACCAATTTAATCTGCTATAATTAGCAAAAACCTTTACTTAATATTTGTAGACTAAAAAAAGCAAACAAAAGCTGTAATATCTACACAATTTTTGCTATATTTTTCTTAAATTTTGTAAAATGATAATAAAAACATATTTTGCTAAAAAAATTTTAAACTGCTAACTGATGTCAGGTATTTATTGGAATTGAAAAAATAATATAAAAAAAACTTTGAATATTTAATTTTTTACTAATATTTAGTAAATTTTTTTTGATTATACCAGATTGATTTGCTACTTTCAATTAACAAAAATTCAGCTCAAATATAACTAAATATTTGTGCATGCAACAGATTTATTTTTTCTATTCTTATCTTACTAATATTCATATTAGTTTTTGCAAAAATGTTACTAAATTTTTCTATATATCCATTATGGCGTATCAACATTTCCACTTTCTTGGATTTTTACAACTCTTGAAACGGAATATAAAAGTTTATTGCACAAAAGATTTTTATGAATTTTTTTAAGAGGTATAAGGTGTCGCTGAAATGTATTTTTTTTTCAAAAACAACAAAACCACTACTTAAGAAAAAATATTTGGAGTACAAACTATTAGTTTAAGGGACACTCTGATGGATTTTAATGTGAAAATTGCAAATTTTGTTCATGAAATGTAGACGAAAGGTATGTAAATTTTTTTTATAACTGAAGTCTGTATCAATTAAAAGGTATTTAAAAGACCTATCGTGCAAAAACGATGCCTATTTTTGAAGTTATTGAGTTTTTAAAATTCTGAATTTCTAGTTGTAAGGTCATATGAGTATACCTTAAACTAATAATTTGTACTTCAACATTTTTTTTCTTGTTGTCTGAAACTCTTTAGTAGTGAAATCAAACCGCAAGAGAAAAAATATTTTTTGTTTCATGAACTCTTTTTTCACAATCATCCATTCTAGCGGCCTCTTCAAAAATTTCTAAAAAATCATGAAAAATCTATTTCGTTTCAAGAGTTTCAAAAATCCAAAAAAGTGGAAGGGTTGAAATGTCCTAATATCCACGAATTGGCTAACATGAATCTTCATATGTTTTGTGCTGCTTTATACACAGATTTCCATTGATTTTGATGTGCTTTATCCTGAAAAAACAAAAACTTTTATTGGGGATTTTTGAATTTTATTCATCGTCTTCTTAGACAGTGTACAATTAATACTATAATTAATATGCACATATTTTTCAATTGTTTGAGATAGGCGTGGTAGAGAAGATTAAGCATACTTTTCTAAAAATCATAACTACATTGTAAATTTTTATTGAATTAGACTGCGCAGGTTCTGGTAACACAACCTTCATCAGTAATCCTTTTTGACAATACTGTAATTATTTGTTATGGTTTTTATTGTTTGATTGCATCTATATGAAATGTTTATTTATTAAATGCAATCCTGACCGTGGCTTGAACCTGCTTTCTTTGCCACATGCTTTTTGTTAACTGCAATAAAATGAATACCATATTACCAATATACCTTAATATGAATTTGAAAGATAAAAGGTTGAATTCAATATGGTGCGAAGCTCAAGAAAAATGGCCGAAACTGGATCAAAGTAATTTCTGTTTACAATTAAAAAATAATAGATATATTAAAATTAATTTTTCTTTTGTTTTCAGACTCTAAAGATGCAGTATTTGTACTTCATTTCAAAAACACTGGAAAGCCAACTATCGCCAATTCTCAAATATGTACAATAAAGTTTATTGATACCGATATTGAACTTGATTTGTACAGCGGACATCCACCATTTCTTCTAATAAAAAAAAAATGTTTTTTATGTTGAAGGCATATTTGTTGTAATTGACCAAATAGTCTTCAAAATGGATTCAGTGGCCGCAGCATTAGGGTTATGCTTTAAAGCATACCAAGTCTTTAACTACAGCACTAACAGCCTCAACTTTTGGTTATTTGTTCAAAAAGTTTTATGCGGAATAGACCTAAAACCTGATTGTATAGGCAGTAGTTTACGATGCATATCATCGTTTTTTTAAGGATATGATAAGCTATTGTAAATACACTTTTTTATAATGCCTACTATATTCAGTTTTAATGGTATTACACATAAACAACATTGGGTACCACCAATGGAATTTGTAAATACAATTTCAAATTCAAATTTATTTCCAAAAAATTCTTTAAGTCTTTGTAAATTGTGGTTTTTTATATGAAAATTCTTCAAAAAGAACAATTCTAAATTAAAAACAAATCAACAAATGAATGTTTTTATTTACAAATCCCCATTTTTGGTGCCAATTTAAAAAACTAGTTTTTTCTGTGTACATAGTTTTCGTTTGTTTTAATTTATTATACAGCGCTACAAAAGTGACCCCTAAAATCGAAAACAACAGTACCTACCATTGATCCTAAATATTACGGTCTCGCTAATTTAATTGGCGTAACCAGTTTTTTAACGAAGTTCTTTTACATACAACTTTAAAATTTAAATTTTTTCTGGTAAATACTGATAAGACCTTCAGCAAGATTTGGGTATTAAATTTGTTTAATAACTAAACAACATTAACAAGTAAATCTGTGGGTTTTTTCATATTTTACTAGATTTTACTATTTTTCCACAATTAACCATCCTATTTCGCAATGCATGAAATCATTAATATGCATAAGCAAGAAGACAAATCTGAATAATTATTTCGTATAAAAAGATAAAAAAAGAAAGTACTCTTTATGGGAAAAGCGCGCATAACATTTATATGGCAGCATAACGAAAAAGGATGAGCTATGATAAACGTAAATAGCTTAAAATTCGCTTAAATTACGTGTATAAAAATTCATTCACAAAAGCTTTTGTTAAACTAACCCTCGCAAAAATTAAATTTTCTGGCTGAATTTTCGTACACATAGTTTTTAAGCTATTTACGTATTATACTAAAAGATGAACTCAAAGTTCATCCTTTTTCGTTATGCTGCCATATAAATGTTAGGCAACATTCGCTCTTTGTGCATGAAGTGTATTTTTTTCGTTTTTTTTTGTTTTTTTTTATTTTTTCACGAAATAACTGTTCAAATTTGTCTTTTTGCTTATGTACAATAATGATTTGGTAATTTTCGAAGTGGGATGATAAATTGTTCAAAAATAGTAAAATATAGTAAAACCTAAAAAACCCGCGAATTTACTTGCTTAATGCTGCGTATTTATTAAACAAATTTGATACCCAAATGTTGCTGAAGGTCTTATCAGTATTAAACTGAAAATAATTGAGAAAATATCATATTTTTAAAATTTGATGTAGTAAAAACTTCGTTAAAATATGCAGAACTTTAATTTTGTGAAAAATCTCGTCCATAAGTGTAAAAACTGGTTATTAGCGTGGTCGAAATATTTATGATCAATCTGTAAGTTCGGTAAGCTTGGTTTAGTAGTATTATCTAATTTATTAACTTATTCTTTTTATATATAACGTCTTCTCTTTTTATTGTATATATCCTTTTGTCTTATTATTAAATATAACTTAAAATTCAGTTAATCTTATTATTTAGTTTTAAAAATAATTCCTAACATATACTGTTATGTAAATAATACGTTATAATTTTTTTTTAAATAAAACATATAACCAAAAACAAAAACAAATACAGAACTCGTGTCGTCTTTATTTATTTTAAATTAAATTTGATGATAGCTGAAATAAACGACAATCGTTTATTTTTACGTTTTTGGGGTTAAATTTTGATAGTTAAAATAAAGGAAAATCGTTTATTATTAAGTTTTGGTAGTTAAATTTTTAATGGTCAAAATAATGGAAAATCTTTTATTTTTATGGATTTTCGGTAATTTTTTGATAGTCAGAAAAACGAATGTCGTTTATTTTAACGGCTTAAGCAATTATTTTTTAATAGTTAAAATAAACGAAAGTACTTTCTTTTTATCGATATTTTTAGTTAATTTTTTAACAATTAAAAATAATTGGAAATTACTATTGTTTTAAACGAAAAATCAGTAGTCCTGTTTTTAACAACTTTTTCTATAGTTTTAATGTACAAATTCGTTTGTTTCTAACTATAAAATATTGTGAGTGTACAAACGTAATTTTAATATATTTTATCATATTCATATTGAATAAAAACTTGGGTTATTATATTAGTCCATATATTAATAAGTCTTTGGGTACATGAAGTCACATATACTTCCTTATATATTTATATATGAATCCTTTTCCCACATATGGAATTCCGTATACTTCCATATTTGCACATGTATGCACTCACAATATATTTTCCTTTACCGATTGTAGTTTATTTAAAAAGTAATCCGTAAAGTTTGTTTTTAACTGAATAAACTATTAAAATACAAAGAAAAATATTTTTCAACTTTTTTATCTGTTATTTAAAAAACAAACTATGAATTAATACGGATTTTCTGTAGCAGTTAATATTTTCGTTTAAAATCTACATGTTTAAAAAAAATCTACTTGTTTAAAAAAAAAAATCACACAAAAATCACAGTAATCTTTTTAAAAGTTCTCTCAAACATTTTTCATATGCATAAACTAGGGATGGTAAATAAATTACTTATTTACATTTTCAGTCCAAAAAGTACCAAAGTGGCCCAGCTGACGATTAAGTGCTTTCTTTCAGTACATTTTGTTTTACTTTTTTTTTGTTACTGAGGGTATTCAGCGTGGTCATTTACACACGATGCAAATTTGCACTTTCTCATCCTTGAGCAGTATTGACGGTGCATAATGTGCATATTAGAACAGAGATGGAGTCCCCTCACTGTTCCAAATTTATATGTTAAAGCACATCTATTAGATGACATCTAGGAGATGAAGAGACAGCCTGCTAGAGATAGAGTAAAAACTCTGAGTTTCTTTATTCATGTACAAATAACCAATTTTAATATATATAAAATAAAACGAAAAGTTAGGATTACAATTTTCGCAGTATAGAACATGTGTTAGCTGATTATTTGAATACAAGAAAATTAATTAGCAATATGGTAAAAGTCAAGTGTTTTTTAGGTAAACAAGATTGAGCGCATCAATGTTTAATGTAAAGTTATATTCTTGTGCAACTTTTGCTAGTGTGCAACAAATTACCAGTGTGTATGTCATATTGGAAGGTTAGAAAAAATCAAAAGGTTTTGATTCTTTTTGCAGACACAAGATATGTGAAAAATATTCAATATTGAGTTGGCTACATTGACTCATAATAAAATTGTCAGTAATATGTGCAATAATATTCCAAGGGGTACCTTAACAATTAAATAAAATCAAAAAGTACCAACATTTTTACAAAAGTGCTTTTTACTTGAGTACTAAACCAAATATTTTATTTACCATCACTATAGTTTTTCTTTAGATTTTAAGCTATTTACATATTATAGTAAAAGATGAACTCAGAGGTCATCCTTTTTCGTTATGCTGCCATTTAAATGTTAGGAGCCATTCGCTCAATTAATTATTATTCAATTAATCTTATTATTTAGTTTTAAAAATAAATCCTAACATATAAGTTTATGTAAATAATACATTAAAAATTTTTTTTTTTAAATAAAAAATATAATCAAAAACAAATACAGAACTCGTGTTTTTATTTCTTTTAAATTAAATTTGGTGATAGCTAAAATAAACGACAATTGTTTATTTTTACGTTTTTGGGGGTAAATTTTTGCTGGTTAAAATAAAGGAAAATCGTTTATTTTTAAGTTTTGTGAGTTAAATTTTTAATGGTCAAAATAATGGAAAATCTATTATTTTTATGGATTTTCGGTAATTTTTTTGATAGTCAAAAAAAAAACGAACGTCCGTTTATTTTAACGGATTAAGCAATTATTTTTTAATAGTTAAAATAAACGAAAGTACTTTGTTTTTATCGATATTTTTAGTTAATTTTTTAACAATAAAAATAATTGGAAATTACTATTGTTTTAAACGAAAAATCAGTAGTCCTGTTTTTAACAACTTTTTCTATAGTTTTAGTGTACAAATTCGTTTGTTTCTAACTATAAAATATTGTGAGTGCACTATTATAAAATTTTAATAATATTCTAACAACTTAAGGTCTGCTTGGATGTTTTGCAAAACATTCTCTTGTGCATACTGATGGCAAGTTTGACGATTTTTAATACTAAAAGTAACAAAAAAATTGGCTATTTTGCTTAAAAAAAGCTAAATTTTATCATAAGTAACTATAATTTTTTCAATGTTTTAAAAATGTAACAAATTTTTTATTATCGGAGCAAAAAAAAAATGTTTTGCGAATGCTTCACAAGACATCCATGAAGGTATTTGGTAACAACCGACATTTATTTACAAATGCAGATTTTTATTGTAATACAATTGAAGGGCTTATTGCAAAAAACATGATAAGCCACATTTTATTTTTAGTTTGTTTTTCGCCTTTTAAAAGCTAAAAAATGTAAAAAATACATTTACACTCCAGATACTTGTAGTTACTGTTTAAGCAAGACGTCCATCAAATATTTATCAATGAAAGGCTGGAAAACAGCGAAAAACCATAAAATAATAAACGTGGCTTATCAAGTTTTTACAATAAGCCCTTCAATTGAATATTTCAATTGAATTTTTTACATGCGTTCCAAAAAATTTATCTTATTTATAAAAAATTTTAACACCACGGAATTGGCTCGAACCGGCGACCTCTCGATTGTCAGACAATTACTTTACATCTAGCCTTAACCCAATTTGAATATGTTTTTTTCTCAAATTTCAACCTTGAATATTTTTTAGTTTTAAATTTAAATATTTGGCTAAAAATAGATTTGTATGTACAACAGAAATTCCGTTGCTATATTTTTATTAGAGAAAAAAAGTAATGTGTTTCTTAATTTTATTTATGGACTTAAAGGAAATGGTATGATGAACATACATATGTCTATATATTTTCATACATCATATACAAAAATGTTAAATTTATTACAATTGTACCAGACTAAAACTCGGATCTAATTATATTTAGATGTATCAGTTTAAATGCAATAATATGCAGTTATATTAGGTTAAAATCCGGACACAATGATGCCTAGTTTTTATACAATTATATCTATTTGTATCAGTTTAGATATAAATTGATATAATTAGATACCAAACTGATACAATTCCATCTGGCCATAATTCTTATAAAATTGTACTGGACATTTATTAAATTGCATCAGATTAGATCTAAACCCATACAAATAGATTCAATTATATTGGCCTATATTTCGAATGATATTTAATAACGTAGTTAACATAAAGTGTCACATAGAAACTGATATGACTACATAGAGCTAAATATCAATTTTTTTTTATCGGAATACCAAGATATTATTAAAAATCTAAAAAAGTCCTCCAGTGAATCGACAGATACCCTAAGTAATGGCACATTAAGTTAGTTTATTCCTCTTTTAGTTACTCTCCTAAAAAGTTTCAAAATTCCGGTCTAACTGGATGACTACATTACACATTTGATGTTCCTAGCTCCAGCGGTTTTGACTGGGTGACTAATGGGGATACTTTTTTCCTTTTTAACTCCATTTGAACCACAGTTTTATTGAAGATTTCAGAAATTACCTTATGATGGAGAGTTTCATTAAAATGGAGAGTTTTCCAATTTTAAACCTTAATTTTTACAAGGTTTCTGTGAAGAAAGTTTATCTGTGAATTCACTCATAATTCACATACAATTCGCACATAATTAAAATATAATTTTGTTGAAAACCGGCGTAGGCAGGCCGTCAAGAGCTCCATTTAATGCCTTACGTATAAGTTAAAAAAATGCCGTCTAAGCGAAGACGACTTTAAATACCACACTTGCTTCATAGCTTTAGGGATAGGACTTTACATGAGAGACTTTTTCTCTCTATGACCCTCTCCGAATGAAATTGCAAAAATTTATTTATGGATTAAGAATGGTGGAATTTTTTTCAACTTGCAGAGTAGATTTACCAAATCATTTTTTTTTTTATTTCGTTTACACAATCGTGGAAAATGCTTTCCATTCTGACATGGGCGGCGTCAATTACATTTCACAATCATTGACATGTGAAATTTTTTAATATCATTAATAATTTCAGACCTACGTTCACACTTGTGGGCTTAAACGCTTCCTTATGAAATTTGTAAAATTTTCAATACCAAACATGGGGATTAGTAACAACATCTGGGCATGTAATTACAGGGAAATTACTCAATTACACCCAATTACATGTAATTAGACGTAAAAAAGTAATTGGTATGTAAATAAACAATTATTGGTATTATGTCCAATGTCTGGTATTGGCAAAATGTAAAACTTTCCAAGGAAGAGTTTAAGATAACTAGTGTGAGCGTACGTCTGAAATTATTAATTATTATAAGACAAATTTCATTAGTGAGTGATTGAGAAATGTAATTGACGCCGCCCATGTCTGATTCAATTTGCAAAATTTTTAATTATTTTCAACATACTAGTAGATGATGATCTTGACTAAAGGAAAATTTTAGTACCGAATTTGATGTGATTAAAACATAGTTTTCCCTCCCTATTGAATTTTTGCTAAAACTCAAAACATTGCGAATTTCAAAAAACCGGAAAACTTATTTTCTTAAATCAACTAGAGACTAAAACATGAAATTTTTACCTTTAATTTACAAAAATTTTAGTATAAAAACTTAAAAATGCATTTATTAACAGAATATCCTTGAAAAAAGGATATGTCTGGACATACTTTGACATGTTTTATATACTGTTGGACGCGCCTTAATAAAACCTTTCATATTATACAAATATTGTATACTGTGTTTTTTAAATTAGAAAAAAATCGTAACAAAATTAAAAAGGACATCTTTTTAAAAATGGTTCAACTTACGGTATCTTAATGCTAGACACTAAATCGTCATAAAACAAACCAAGCTACATTGTGAGGGGTATACAAAAATCACGGTTTTTTTTCAATACAAGGTGAGCCGCTCTAATAAACATACATAAACTTGTAAATTTATATATAATAGCATGCATTAACATATATGTTTATATAAAATAGTGCATGATAATAGTAAACGTTTTTACTCGGGTAATTATTACAAATACAATAATATTGGAAATAATGCTAAAAATAAAATTGTACAAATTATTTAAACAAATTATTCTTTCTTATCTATATTAAAAAATATATATTTTATGCATTTTTTTCATCATCCATAACATGCACAGTAAAATTGAAAACAAAAAAAAAATCACATTTGATTTTAACACACAGTGACAGTAAAAGTTGTTGATGCTGTAAATCTCTTGTGATAAATATACGCTTAAATCATGTGGTGAAAATTTATATTGTTGATTTCGAATCTTTTAAATTAGTGTCAGTCATAGAGTACAACACATAATAATGTAGTATGTATAGTGATGAAATCAACAGTATATAAAAAATAAAAAACAAAAAAAAAAAAACATAATAATAATAATAATGTCACACAAAAAATTGTTTATATAAAATGATAAATTCTCTTTGCAATTTGTCATCATGGATCACAGCTTAAGTGCTCTACTTTTTTGTTATAAATCATCTTTAGTTTGAAAATTTTGTTAAATATAAAGCCACAATAACAAATAAATTAATGACATACAAATAAAAATCTGTAACATGGAACAATTGTAAAGACTTAGATGTCATTTGATAACACTGTGAAACATTTTCGGAGTAATTGCCTGGGGGGTGAGAAATTCCAAATCAGGATGAAAGTTCTAGGTCACTATATTAAAAAAACCAAAGGATTTGGTGTTCTCATGCCAAACATTTTGTTTATGACCTTTTGTATATGTTTACCCTCCACCATATGTGAAGAAAACGATCAAGGCGCGAAAACAAAATATAGACTGCGCACTTTCACCTAGATTGATGGACGTCTTAGCGAAAAGTTTGGTATTGAAAATAAGCAAAATGGGTCAAACGAATTAGAAGTTATGAATGCGTTCTCGTGCCATTTTTCGCCCTCATCAACATATGGTGGAGGGTACAAAAACCTAAAAGGTTAAAAACAAAAAGTTTGGTCTGAGAACGCCAAACTCTTTTGATGTTTTACTATACTCGTTTAGTACTTCCGCCATAACTTGATATTTTTCACCCACCAGAATGGCTGTTGGAACTGCGTAATTGGCCATAGTAATGTAATTGTATTTGAAGTATATATATTGTAGTAATGTAGAATTATTTGTTTTCGTATAAGAGTGCACACAGAGAAAAATTTAGCAATTTGCCAACTGAAATTCAGTTACTTTCACTCAAATACGGTATTTACGAATTTCAGTCGGTTGGTACTACTGAACGCTAGCCTTTACAACAAAGTTCGGTTAATTCAACTGAATATTAGTTGCAACACCCAAAATATTCAGAAATCTATTGTAAATATCGACGTTCTAATTATATGCATAAGTTGTTACCATTAAAATACACTTTTCAATTCGGTTGGCACTTTGTTTCTCTGTGTGTACTTTCACAATAAAAGTTAGAAATAAATGCTAAAATATTTTTCCATGTATTTTGTATGAAATGCAAAAATTCGCCAGGGTACAAAATTTATCGTTTTGTACAAAATGTATGGGACATTATTTTGCTTCTGGTTAAGCTTTTATTGTGAACATTCTCTACACAATAAAAGCTTAACCAACTCTCATACAGAGTGAGAGTTTTCATAAAATGTTTCACTCAACAAATAAAGTTTTTTCACAAAGTGAATGAAAACTTAAGATTCCATGAAGTACGACATCCATTTTAAACTTGAATTATTTGAAAAACATTGTGGAATCCTCCTTATGGTCCACAAAAAATAATTTTTGGCAAACCTAAAAAGCTATCCCATACAAAATTTTACGTCTTCAGCAAAAGAATTGATGGGCATTTCAAAGTTAAAAAATTACAAAAATTTCTTGAAACTTACAAGAAATTTTTTTAGTTATTTTATTTTTCTGCTGATGGTTTTTAACTTTCAGATCCAAACTAATACAAAACACACTCACTAGACGTGGGATATACATTCAGTGATAAAATAATTTCCATACCGCTGCTTGGTGAAAAGTTGCATGGTGGTTTACAAGAAAACTAAAATTTCCGATTTTTAAATTTTTGCTGTCTTTTATGGGGTTTTTGCACCGTTTAATCGAATTGAGTTTTGCGAAAAATATTTGAAATATGGTGCAATTTTATATAGTTTGAGGTATACCAAGTTGATGTCAGCATACCAATAACGGGACACGCACATTACAAACTTATAAGGAATTGGCGGTAATTTTTTTAAAAAATGTATCTATTTTGCGTATGATATTTACAGTTATATTTGCAATTGGCTAGCGTATTATGTGAACTGAGTTACTTTGAAAACAGCCACCTCCGAGTCAAAAAATAGTTTTAAAAAATTTGCAACGCAAAAATTTTTGAACTTCTGAAAATTTTGCGAAATTGAATTATTTTGTGTCGCATTTTTTTTTTTTTTTTTTTTATAAAAAACATTTCTTGGCCACTTAGTTAGGTATGTGGAATGAATCCTTGAGAACGGAAAATATTCAAGGTTGAAATTTAAAAAAAATATATATTTAAATTGGGTTTAGGCTAGCGGTAAAGTACTTGACTGACAAACGAAAGATCGCTGGTTTGAACCTAGATCGAAGAATATAATTTTTTTTATTAATAAAATAAATATATTTATAGAATATTATATATCCATAATATAAAATGTTCAATTGTTGCAATAAAAATTCGAAACTTGTAAATAAATGTCGGTTGTTACAATAGTATTAAAATTTAATAACCCAGGTGAAAAAGTTCATATATTGTCATATATGGCCACATATATGAGTTCGTATGTGAACCCATATACGTTCGGATCCGAAATTTTGAGGTATATGGACATATATGCTCATATATGGACATATATGAAAGTTCATATATGGTCATATATGAATGTTCATATATTGTCATATATTATTACCTTTCCTATATTCTCGTATATAAAAAAAGCTTTTTTAGTCCTTTTTCCAAATTTTTTCAAATTTGAAGTTTTGTTTTACGATTTTATACAAAAGTTGTGAATGGATCTGCATGATTTAGGCATCATCGGAAAGGTGTCTTAAATATTTTTCCAAAGAGTAATATGTCCCCATTCATTAACGCATTACGAGTCAGTTTAACATTTGGTATTTTTTAATTTTCCTGTCTTTTTATTTATTTTAAAATTATTTGTATTATAGGTATGTTTTGAGGCCAGTAATTTATAAACAAGATATTGAGCTTTCATTTAAGGTATAATACGACCCTGTGAATCAATAAAATTCGTTAAACTTAAACTTGGAGGTTTTATTATTTTTTTAGTTGCGAATTATTAATAAAAAAAGATGAAAAAAATACAAAATTTTAAGATAATGAATGGGGTCATATAATACCTTTCCGATGGTGCATAAAGCGTTCCGACCCATTCACAACTCTTGGATAAAATCGCAAAAACAAAATTCCAACCCCTCCCCCGGAAAAGGGGTGCGTTCGCCAACAAATTTTACCAATGGTATATTTAAGCGTGATAATATCAGTTTGATGGACCAATTTTCATCAATTTTCAACTCAAATTTCAATTCAAAACTCATTCTCTGCAATCGTCTTTATAAATCAATAAAACATTAATTTATATATTTTTGTCAAGAATTCGTAGACCGGCAGAATAAGGGTTAAAAATAAAAAATGTCATCCGCATATATGGTCATATCTGATCAAAAATTAAAACATATTAACCATATATGGAATAATATATGAATTCATATATGGAGATATATGGCATATATGAACCAATATATTAATCAATAAATGCAATATATTATCATATATGGTGTCATTCATATCCATATATGAACTTCTCATTTGAATGTATTTACCCATATATGCTCTGATACATTACATATATGTTCATATATGCCCATATTTGGAACCATATATGCTCATACATGAAACCATATATGGCAATATATGATCATATATGAACATTTTCACCTGGGAATAGTGATTGTTCGTGAAACCACCAAAAATTCGGTTGGCAAAAAATGCGGTTGGGAAAAAAATTCGGTTACAACTACGAAAACTGTTTCTGTGTGTATGGATGACCATATAAAATAATATGAACATAAATGACCATATGTGTCCATACATGGAGATGTGGGTTCATTTTTCTAATATCAGTGAGTAATGGATGACCATATATGATCATATAAGAAATATATGAACTTTTAAAACCAGGAGGTTAAATCAATTATATATTTTTAATTTTTAAAAGATTACAAAAGGATATTCAAGTACATCTCGAATTTAATTGTTAAAATATTTTAGACAAAGTCACTTTACCCATCATTGAAAATTTCACTAAAGATTAGTCTTTTAAAAATATATAAAACGGAGGAAAAAGAGTACAAAAGAAAATTAAGTGTAAGAGGAAATGCAATTCTGACAATGCCAGAGTAATTTCTCATATTCTTTAATTCTTTTATTTTTTCAAACTCACTTGCTTGGTGGGTTGAATAAAAAAATAATATTAAATATTCATAAAAAGAATAACGACGCATTTGAGATTTACTATGAAAATATCCATTATGTTTAAAGTAGCCAAAGCATTGGTAGTTAAGCCCTAGTTATGAGTTTTTCCTTTACAATACAAGACAAAGGAGCTGCTGCCCAGCTTTATAGAAGTTAAAATAAGCATAATAAAATACAGAGGAAATCAAAATAATGTAATACGGAAAATTCCTCAAACTCTTTTTAAACAAAAATTACTACAACTAGAACTGCTGGTACTACTCTACTGCCCACTATACGTACAATTGAAATTTACAATCTGATTGTTGCTTAAGTGGAAAATTTATGTTGGCCCAGAAAATTGTAGTAAACGTGTTTTTTTTTATATACACACACACCATACACACACGAATTGCATTTACACAATAACTTTGTACAAGGGGGGTGAAAATATAAATAACGGTTCTGCTAAAATATGGATAATGTGTTGTTAAAATTTTAAAGTTGTGCTTCATTTCCAATTGTGTGAACTAGTTCGGGTCTTTTAGTTAAATGTTCGACAATTTTTTTCTATTTTACTCGGTTGTAGCTATATTTTTTAAACAATCAAAATTATATTGTAGTTGTAGAGTTTCTGCGTTGCTAAAAATACTTCAGCCACTACCGAATCTGTTTGCCTAGTGTATAAAATATATTTTTCCAAATAACAATGAAAATTTAGGGGAGATGGCCCCGAGGATGGCTATGAAATAATGCTCTAAAGCCCAAACTGAATAAGATATCTTAAAGCGTTATATACAATATGCAACTATAGGTTGGGTATATTTTGGACAGAGAGATAAATTTTTATTGGACAATATTTTTAAATTTTCGATTTTTAAAATGGAAGAGGATTAACCCAAAAGTGGGAACAACAAAAATTGGTGTTACAATCCTATTCCATTTTAAAAATTGGGTTAAAATCCTGTTCCATTTTAGAAATCGAAAATTTAAAAATATTGTTTAAAAATTTATATGTGCCCAATAAAATTTGCCTCAGAGCAATTTTACCATGAAAATCTTTGATCTAGCTCTTTAACCCAAAAGTTGGAACACCAAAAATTGGTGTTAAATCCTATTCCATTTTAAAAATTCGGTTAAATCCTATTCCATATTAAAAATCGAGAATTTAAAAATTTTTTTAAAATGTATATGGGACCAATAAATTTGCCTCAGAGCAATTTTACAATGAAAATCTTCGATCTAATACTGCTTGGCAAATATCGATTTTTAATTTTCAAAAATTCAGTTTTCCAATTATCTCGAACAACTTTGCTATATAAATCAAATCTAGAGCACTTTTTTAAAAAATAGAGGACTTTTAAAAAAATCTGATTTGAATTTAAAAAAAATATAATTTATAAAAAGAACATTTTTGGTCTTCAACTTAAGTAACATCATGATGCGTGTTAGGAAAAGACCCTAGCTACGTTTTTGATTACTAAGAAGACAAGAATGGAGAAAAATTGATGATTAATATGTTTTTTGTTAAAGCACTTCCTATGCTCAAGGCTTTAGCTTTTCTGAAACTTCGGGTTCTGATGAGATCTTTAGCCAGATCGAAATACTATTATCAATTAATTATCAATATTATCAATAACACATTTCAATTACGAAAACCACCGATTCAATAACATTAATTGCTGAAATTCCGCCAACAACGAAAATTGCTAATTCAATTAAAAATGATAGCTCTTTACTTGAATATTTTTCAATTAAACAATAACTCATTTGTTTAAAAGTGATAAATATGCTTTTTTATAGACCAAATGCTTTTTTATAGACCAAATGCTTTTGTATAGACGTGTTGTTGCCATACCAAATGTTTTTTAACAGCTTGAATTTTATAACATTGAACTTAAACCGGTATGATTTTATACAGAGCCAGAAAAATACGAACGGCAAGCATTGGCCCAGTGCTTTCAATGGTGGTATGAGCGTTTGCAGACGTTGCAGAGCGTTGGGTATCTAAGATTTAAGTGCTTTGCGAACCTCAAAATGATAACCCCCGGGCAGGGCTAGGCCGTTCCTTTTTAAAACGTTGGCAAAGCACTGACAATGAGCGCTTTGCAGTACCAAAAACATTAATTTTAAAACGTTGGCAAGCATTGGTAGAACAACCAATAAAGTGCTTTTTTAATAATATAATAAGTGTTTTGCCAGCCCCAAAATGATAACACCCGGGCAGGGCTAGGCCGTTTTTTTTTTTTAACGTTAGCAAAGCAGTGGCAATTATCGCTTTTACTAGTACCAAAACCAAAAACAACCATAAAGTCCTACTTAGTAATTCACTTCTAAAAAGTTGTATTATTTCTTATTGAATGTTTTGGTAATTTGAACAGAAATAGCAATAGGCTTGCTTCAGCTAAGTTAATTACAAAATAACTAATATTTTTTTTTAATCAAATATTTTTGTGATAAGTTAGTTTTTTACTAGTTTTTTTTATTAGTTTTGAATTTTTCCACTTTTGTTGTGAACAAGCGATGTGCCACTGTTTTTATTAAGTTAAGGTTGTAAATTTTTTAAATAAGTACTGGCAATGCACTTTTGGCCAATGTTGGGAAAGCGTTCTAAGTCAGTACTGTGACAGTGCTTTTTTATTTTACGGTTGTAAATTTGTTAATTAAGCACTGGCAAAGCACTTTTTACTAACGTTGGAGAGCGTTGTAAATCAGTGCTTTGCCAGCACTTTATTTGTTGGATCATTGGTAAATAGTTGCTCTGCCAGTGCTTGATTTTTCAGACCATTGGCTGGGTGAACAAATTACACAGAAACCAGTGGAAGCATTAAAGTCCGATGTGCCGAATTTGGTATTAAAAAGATTAAATTCGGCTGTGCGAATTTTTGGGATACCCTCCATCTCGGTGTTTTCATAACCAGGGAAAGTGCAAACAATTTTAATATCTATATTCTTTGTAAAATAACAAAAATAATGTTGTTTTTATAAGTAAAACAAATATGACTGATTGATTAATGTCTTTGGGATGTTTCAGAAGAAAAAATGTTTAATTAAAGTTTACTAAATGAATCTGAATTCTGCAGTGGGTATTCAAAGGTTATTCTGATTACCTAAAGAAGAACGTGTAGTGAAAAATATATATTTGTATAGTTCCTTATGATGTTAAAAAACTGTTGTAAAATCGCCTGTTGTTTGTCTCTTTGCCTATATAATAATGAAAGAAAGTTACTAAAATATATTTTTGGATCGTTAGAAGAGATGCAATGAATACAAACGCATAAAACAGTTTCGAATAATCAGAATTTTAGATAAATTTAAGGGAACAAAAATACACTTGCGAGACATACATAATGAATAATAATGAAATGCAGTTTACATTACAACACATGTGTTTATACTATACATCACATAGTAAAACGGAAAGTGTGATGAACTAATTTGTCAAAATTATAAAAGAAAATCTTTCGAGTGTTTTCGAGATACAAAAAATTAAAGAAACTGGTATTTCAAATTATTGTTTTTCAGCTCAGTTGCTTGTGCAATTCTCGTTTACGACTCCTAGAATAAGAACCCTAAGAAATTTTCCCAAAATTCGATTGGTTTTACACATCAATACTTTAATTAGAATTATTTTTGTATGTATCAAATAAAATTAGGGCTTTTAAGGAAACAAATGCATATACTCAAAAGATTTTAAGATGAAGTATGCACCTTATATGTCTTAAATAAAAAAGTTCTGAAAGTGAATGTCCTTTAAATTGAATGGGGTTTTAATAAATGTAATTAGAATGTAAGAGTTTCCTTGCAAATTTATTAAAGGTTGAGAATGAAATAAGTAAAAATAGTGTACGAAAAAAAGTTATGAATTTATATTGTTGGATTCGGGGATTTTGTTCCTGGATATTTTTTTGATCTGATAACGATTAATGTGTCTGGCAACTCCGGTAATGCAGTCAAATAAATAAAGAATTTTCAACTAACTATTTTGTTCTACCTTTTTCTTATTGGTGATTTTTTGATTTGTTGGGGTAACAAAAAAAGGTATATGGCAAGCCTGGTATATGGAAAACAAAGCATACTTATAAATTAGCTTAACAATTTTCGAGGGCTTCTCGCATTTGCACTATAACCAGTGTTGCCAGGTTTGCAAAAGCATAAAAACGACAAACTTTCTAGAAAAAATCGTCAAAATCGTCATCATATTTTGAAAAATCGTCAAAATAAAT